>OY748315.1:6521334-7121334 GCA_963556515.1 Nudaria mundana
AGGTTGTTGGTGACAGCACGGACCCCTGCGGCATTCACTTGCAAAAAGCGAGAAGTCCTGGCCATCGCAGAGGACCCTGCATTCGGCGTTCGTTCAGAAAGCTGGCCATCAGCTGCACAGTTGAGGAGGTAGACCATATCTACAGCTTATAATTCTTTTTTCGACAATTTTGTCAAATTCAGGCTTGAGTCGACATAAATAATAGATCTCTAACCCAAGTAGTTGCTGCTCCATGGCCGCGCCATCCTTGACGTCACGTTCGCGCGGCCAACTTAAAACCCTTATAACTTCTTTAATTTTACTCTGACAAAATTTTTGGTTTATTTCCTTCGATTTCGAAAAATTCCGACAATTTTTTTGATAAAACCTTTTTCTGATTTGAAGACTTGGCCGAGCAATCATGACGCATACCCTAATATGTGGTACCAAGGAGTGGCATGAGAGAGATGGGCCTAATATCGACCCCTGTATAACCCATCAAGAATAAAGAAGTACTTTCATGTGAATATGTTTGAAAAAGCGTTTTGAGATAATGATTAATACTTTAATTTTATTGCAGAGTGCTCGGGAAGCATTGGATGGAGCAGATATCCTGGGTCAAGCGATCTCGGTGGACTGGTGCTTTGTCAAAGGGCCCACTAAGGGCCACAAGAAAAGGCGATAGAATATAGTTTTCTTATTTATATAATAATGTTGTTTATTTTTTGACATCTTGGGCAATGAGCCCAAATCAACCTCATAACTGTCAAATATACCCCAAAGTTTACAAAGGAACCATCAGGCTTGAGTGTAGAAAGCCGAGCCGAGATCACCTTCCTTCAATAAAGAAAGAACCCAAGGTTGTAGGTTCCAGGTTTTTCGATAGTTTTACAGAGGAAGGATCTTTTGAATCATGAATAGTGATGAACATGAAATATCTGATTTGTACAGCATGTAACCTTCCAGCAGGAATAGCATAGCCAGCATTCATTCAATCAATGATATCAGTGATAATTTGGTCACGTGACCTAGAGCTAGGTTACGTGACAATGATATTGTCATGCAGAGCAGGGAAAAGAAATCGACACCTTTACACGGACTAGTAGGGATCAAAATACATGTACAGTCAAGGGTCTAAAGTGCATACCTATTATTACAATGTATGTAATTTCCTGGCACAGACCAAAATTACCCTACTCTTCTTTTACCGCAGTATTAGCAGAAATACCTATTAAGGTACATAACCACAAGCTTAACATAGTTTAAAAGAAAGCTGTGCTGCCGTCTTTCTGTCCCTACGAACGCTATAAATCTATCTTTAAAATTAAAACCACACAACGGATTTTGATATGGTTTTTACCAATGGATAGATTGGTTCTCGAGGAAGGTTTTTGTATATAATTGATCAAGCGGGTAAAGCCGCAGGCGTCCGCTAGTATAAAAATAATAAGCTTTATGTTAAAAGAAAATCATTTATTAACAAATTCATTTCATGTGTATCATGTGTGCGACCGACCAGTTAGGGGAGATCTCTGCAACATCCTCAATCTTCACTCCAGCGGAGGTCACCACTCCTAGCTGGTACCGTTGGAAGGCTCTTGCGTCACGGTAGAATAATATCTCCATACATTTGCGGACTAGTGCTCTGAGAATGAACGGAAAAACATATTTTTTTTCATGTGATGTTATGAATCACAGATAATATAATATAATTCTTATAATTGCTGTAATGTTGCCTTAACAATAGTGTTAAGAAAATGATGATGGCTTCTATACCTGTATGGAGCAGAACCAGACTGCCTTTTAGATAATCCCACATCTGAGAAGGCTCGAAAATTGTTTAGATTTTGTATATTATAATCAGTGGGCTAAATAATAGGTAAAGAGGCATGACACAATGAGGTTGCCACGACTGGTTGAGACAAGCCTAACAAAAAAATATTTAAAGTCGGTTCTGTCCAACATAAAAAAACACTCAAATTTTTTTGACGTTGGTTAAAAGCAAGTACCCACTTAGCAGATTCTTCATCCAAATTCCCCTTATCAACAGATTCCCTCAGCAACGGTGTAGCCATATAAGCACCAAGGCCGGTCGCTATGGAAGCATCTTCGTATGCTGTACCCAACATGTCTACAGCACCAAGGAAAGGTTCTCCATCCTGTAATTGGATGAAATTAATTATTATATTTTATAATGTTGACTTGGTGGAACTTGCTAAACATATTGAATAGAAACACGTGTAGGTTTCCATTAGTTTTGAGGGTACTGTACCCAAAGCGTAAGGACCCTATTATTACTAAGGTTCCACTGTTCGTCCATCTGTCACCAGGCTGTATCTCATGAACCGTAATAATTTCTGTTGCTAAGCATAAAAATAAATACTGAAAAGCAGCATAAAATAGATATTTGAGGAGGCTCCAGTACAAAAAAGTAATTATTATAGTAAAAAAAAAAAAAAAAGAAGTAAAGAGTAAACTGTAAAAATTTGCCTTTGATGTGAAAATACGATTAAATAATTATATTGGACTTTCTTACACAATGCCACCTAGCCCAAATCACAAAAATTAAGCTTGTCCTAGACAACTGATAAACATTACTATATTTCGTGAATAACACAAATATTTGATTATACCTGGGAATCAAACCCTAGACTACAGCATCGAAGCCCATGTACTACCGACCATTACCACCGAAGCAGTCATGTTTCTGGGTTGTTCACTTAAAAAATTGGTCTATTCCTGTTGTCCCCATTGAGACTCAACGGATTCCTGTTGTCCCCATTGGCGGCCTCCCGGTCAATGGGGATAATGGAACTCAATAAATATAATTAAATATATTCCCATTGTCCCCATATAATATAATGTAGCACGATCAGGATTAGACCGCTCAAAGGTGAACGGTTTCTAAACAAAACTTCTTCGAACACATTTTGAATAAACCAAACTGAGCGAGATAAGAGTTGGCGAGTGCTCTTTTGTAGGCCTGTACTCCTAGTACTTTTGCTGTACGTTACTTTACTAATTTTATACTACTTTTACCGCTGACATTATTTAAATAAAAATTATTTTAGTTTTAAATTGTTTTATTTTTATGATCGCCTGGTACTTTTTCAGAATAAAAAGTTCAAACATTCAATCGGTTTTCACTGGATTTAAAAACTTAAAGGCTCTTATTATATGTATGTTGTTATGTATTCCTGGTACATTTGAGGTTGTGTCTTTTATAATGGACAATCATTTTCATCTGTACTTGGTGCACCTGTTGACACATTTAAATAAACTAAACGGATCGAGATTCGAATTATATTTCGAAAGTTATGTAGTTCTGTAGTCCTAGTATTTTATATATAAGTTTCGGCTTCGGGCTATAACTACATCATCAACATACATTGACAATACCACATTTTAATAATTCATTAAATTAGTTCATTCTTCTACATTTACATTTCATGCCAGATTCGCAAGGCAATAGGTAGAGCCTGTGAGGAAAGAACCTGGCAAGAAAAACTCACGGCCACTCTTTTTATTCGCCAGTATAACAGTTTTTACGCAAAATCAAATAAGCCAAATATTTTGTATCGTCAGTTTTCAATTCAACCAAATGTTCAGTCAAATGTTTCAATGACAAAAATGCGAACTGCTTAGTGGGTAGGAGGTAAATCATAAATGTCGCTCAATGTGGGTTAGTCAAGCAAAACACTATCACTGTGTTATGTAGCGGAAGTTATATAACAATACTTTTTTTCCAATTTCACAACCAGAACCTCCTATTCTGTTATGATCGACAGTGTCAATGGGGACAACAGGAATAGACGATACAAATGAAACAAAGCAATTTAAATCAACACTACTTTAATACAAATAATATAAATTAAAATGTAGAAAACATTTCCTTATAATCCTTTACGTTAAATCGTTTTTTGCTCTAATATGACAAAAGACAAAATGGGAGTTCTCATGGACTTTTATGGAGATGGAACATTTAAAAGTTGTCCATATACGTTTAAACAAATATTTACGATACATGCCGATCAGCAATAGAAGCACTACACTAACTCCATTTGATCACATGCAATACCGAGCAGTGGTTTCATAACGTGTCCCACAACTGGAACTATCAAACATTACCTTGATATTGGCAAAATCATTGGTGAACGATGGAGCCACACATTTAAAAAAAGAAGAAGAACTCCATTTGAATTTATTGTATCCTAGAATAAAAGTAGATAGAGAAAAGGGCTTTTGCAATAAATAATACAGTGGCTCAAATGAATATTTTATTTCCATCGTTAACATCCTAACTTACAAAATTAAAAACATTACATTGACTGTGATAATGGATCAATTAAAGCGCCTTGCAGTTATTGTCTTTTAAATTCAAAGTTTAGTTTAGTTTATTTAAATGTGTCAACAGGTGCACCGAGTACAGATGAAAATGATCGTCCATTATAAAAGACACAAAGCTCAAATGTACCAGGAATACATAACAACATAAGAGCCTTCAAGATTTTAAATTCAGTGAAAACCGATTGAATGTTTGAACTGTTTATTCTGAAAAATTACCAGGCGATCATAAAAATTAAAACAATTTAAAATTAAATAATTTTTATTTAAATAATGTCAGCGGTAAAAGTAGTATAAAATTACATGGAACAAATGGGACAAAAATCGTATATTGTATGGTTGCATAAGTTGTTTATGTTTCCTACATTTAAGTTATATTATTTGTGTTAAAGTACATTAAAGTAGTGTTGATTTAAATTGCTTTGTTTCATTTGTATGATTACAATCATCAGTCATCATCAATGGGGACAACGGGAAGGATTTTTGTAACTTCCCGATGTCCCCATAGTAAGAAAGCGTTAATGGGGATAACGGGTATAGTATTTTATGATATCCTGATGTCCCCATAATAAGAAAGTGTCAATGGGGACAATGGGAAGGAAATTTTTTGACTTCCTGTTGTCCCCATAATGGGGACAGCGATAATGAGGACAACAGGAATAGACCAAAAAATTACTTAAGGTTTTACCTGAATACCAGCAACAATATAACTGCTCCACAAGGGATCCATCTTGCTGCGTTTGTTGTACAGCACTCTGGTTAGCCAGCAGTGTAGTGAGCGGGGCTTCAGCTGTAGACCATCACCTATACACTGCTCATCGATACTAAAATATAAAGACAATGTTGATTCTACTAGAATCATAAAGGTCCAATCCCCATTTCTAGTTTTTCAATTGCTACATTTTATTTTAATAAATAAGGAAACTGTCTCATTACATATTACAAAACAAACCCTACAGGGTCTATCTGTTCACAATAAACTGAGAAACTACTGTACTGACATTCATGCTGCTTTCACTAATGCATAGAGTAGTTCTCGAGGAAGGTTTAAGCATATCATTTGTCACTGCTTCCCCCACTAGACTATTTCTTGTGAGGATGAAGTGTACACAACAAGCTAGGCCGTGTTAATCCCTTCATAAGATACAGCCCAAGACAGACGGACCGATAGCAAATTCTCAGTAATAGGGTAAATACCGACTATTATGTAGAAAGGAAAATAATACTTACATTTTCTGTCCAATAATATCTTTCAAATACTGATAGTCGGCATAATCACCACCACAACCAATCATAGTCAGATCATTGACTTTCTCAATGCGGGGACAGTCTCTAAACCTGGCCAGGGAGCCGTAAGAACCCAGAGTGTCGCCAGCGACCACACAACCCTTGTCAAACTTCACTCCGATGACAGTGGTTGTCGTAGTAATAGGTTGAGCAGAGCTGAAACAAAATTACTTACATTTACTTCTATTCATATATATATATAACATCACAACAACAACCGCAATGTTCTACCACCAGATTAAGTAAATGGAGTTACCGATTAGTTACTTACTGTGCTCTAAATTCTTGTACCGGGCGACTGCTGAGACCTAAATTTGTCGAGGTGCCAGGGAAGTTATAGAATGCCCCTGGTGCAGGACCATTTTGCCAAAAAGGTGCTGTATTCATCATATCGCCCGTAAACGCCATTCTAACTGATTTACTGAGCTATCGAAATGAACCAATTTATTTTATGAACAAAAAGTAATTCTACTAAACTAAACACGATGACAAGCGGCAACGATTTTGACAATACGGAAAAGAAAATGACAAACAGTTTTTAATTAAGTACCATCACACGCATCCTATATATTTTTTTGGAATTTTTTGTTCATAAAAGGACAGTTTCACATGATAAATATTCAGTTAATATGAAGGAAAATCTAATTTTATCAATACTTTTAAGAATAATTTTATTGCAATTTACCAATAAGGAGTCTATACTCAAACATATACAAGTCATGCTTGCTGCGTGAAATGGAACGAAAATAGTGACATGCGTACGTTCGGAAACGGAGAACGCAATGTTTCAAAAAATAATTATGATTTTTTTGTCTAAGCACGTTTTACTCAGTTTAAATTATTTGCGCACTGATTTTCTTCTAATAAAAGGAAAAGAGAAATAACTTGTTCTTTTGGACTATAAAATCAATTTGTAGCTAGCTTCATTGCGGTAAAATTGCTTTGACAGTATTTTTGAACGAATTTATTTATCTGTCATTTGATTTGTGTTGCTAAGTTCACGTTCTTTCTATTCCTCTCAAAAAATTGACACAACAAAATGTCTAAAAGAGGTTCGTGAAAATATAAAATATCCATTATAATCAAACTGTTTCGTAATATAATTTATCAGACTATGTGTGTTAATCATAATTAGTATCAATTCAGACCGACATATATCTTTATTTTTGATATTCGCATGATATTTTGTGAGCACTAGTGTTGTGACGGAAAATGTATGAAGTGTGGTTTTTCTGTTTAAAGGACGTGGTGGATCAGCAGGAGCGAAGTTTCGCATCTCCTTGGGTCTCCCTGTAGGGGCCGTCATCAATTGCGCAGACAACACAGGTGAAATTGCCCACATTTTTGTTTCTATATACAAACATAACCTATACAATATGTTTGATTGAACACTGATGATGATATCTATCGGAGACACAGAGTGTCTTGATTTATAGTGATATTTTCCTTGGCTGTGTCTGAAGTTGTTCAATCTTATCTTATATTTTCAGCATTACTAATAAAAACTTGACTCCCCATGAGTCGCACAACAAAGTCATTATTTATAACGGTTATCATTCTATATGCCATGATCTGTAATTTTTAAGTACTACCTAGTTACTAGGTTTAGTAATAAGTCACAATTTAAATTTTTCGAGCTATTAAATTCATGTGTAACTGTTGACAAGTAATTAAAAAC
The DNA here is from genome assembly GCA_963556515.1 of Nudaria mundana. NCBI lineage: Eukaryota > Metazoa > Arthropoda > Insecta > Lepidoptera > Erebidae > Nudaria > Nudaria mundana. Next base: position 6,528,623 of record OY748315.1, read on the forward strand.
AATATTAGATTGTTATTGAATCCACTACTAGACAGTGATGAAAAACAACACGCAAAACCCGCGCACTAGATGTGGACTTGCGGAGATCAGCCCATGACTACTAGTATAGCAATGAAAACATTCTATACCCAGAAAGTAAAAATTAATCTTTTATAAGTTTTTGTTTTTCTACAAATATGTACAGCTACAAAGAATGTTCCGTAATATTTTACTAATACTAATTCTGTAATGGTTGTTAAACTTGTTTCTAAACTTAATAAACCCCATTCCAGGAGCCAAAAACCTGTATGTGATCGCTGTGCAGGGAATCAAGGGTCGCCTGAACAGGCTTCCCGCTGCCGGATCTGGAGACATGATCGTCGCTACTGTCAAAAAAGGCAAACCTGAACTAAGGAAAAAGGTGAATTTGGAAAAATATTCTTTTAACTATGTTTCGGATACTTTCAATTGCAGTGAACCAATCTCATATCTGAGGGTCACATACATCGTAACTATATCCCTGAGGGGGTAGGCAGAGGTGCATAACATACCTACATTTTGCCAGTAGTATAACAATCCCACATAATATAGGGGCAAGCCTATTGCCATTACTGGGCACATACACAATCTGTATACCACTAGCACCCGCGGCTGCTTGACAAATTATATACTACCTTCCTCGAGAACCACACTATGCATTGGTGAAAATCACATCCGTTGTGTAGTTTTAAAGATCTAAGCATACTTAGGGACGGACAGACAGTGGAAGGGTGGAAGGGACTATAATGATAGAAAATCTGCAATCTGAACACAAACGTGATGTTACATATATCTACTATTTTTGACAGTTCCGGTATGAATAGTATCCAGAGTTAGTGTCATTCATTAAACACTGAATTTCTTTGCTCATATTTTTGTAGGAAACAGATTTTTTGTTTTCAATTTTGTTATTTTTTTTGTTTGGACATTCTCACACAACGTCATCTAACCCAAACTAAGCTCTAGGGCTTGTCCTATGGGATCTAGACAACTGTTAAATATACTAAAATGAACCACTATTGGACTTGACTTCTCTTGAGTGGATTTGAGCGAGACAGTGGCAGACTTCTATATGTATATTTCCAAATACATATATGTCATAAATAATATACATAGAAAACACCCTTACTACGAAACAAGCTATAGTAGATTACAAAATATTTTGAGTTGACCTGGGAATCGAAACGGTGACTCCTGAGTCGAAAGCCGATGCCCTACCGACCACACCACTAAAGTAGTCAAATTATTTTACTGGCAAATTGTTATATGAAACAGCTCTGTCTACAGCTATATAGATACACATATACTGAGGAATTGAATCACAGGTTTGCTATGATGATATGTCGAAGGGTTTCGCTATTATTTTAAGTCTGAATTGCAAGACAGTGTGTTGAATACCTTGGCTGACTGAGCAACCTCGTGACTAAAATCATACTTATTCCTCCAACGGTTAACTATCTAATATACTATAGTGTGACCTGTCACCCTGCAGACGATATATGAGTTAAGTGGTTTACCTAAAAAATATGTACCTACTAGTGAATGAAAGAATTTTCAAAATCGGATCAGTAGTTTCCTGGCCTATTCTATGCAAACAAAAAATCTAATTGTTACTTATTATTATATTTGTATGGATATTTTTGATAGCCTTATGGAATCTATTTGAACTCCCTTTTATTAGAGCGTAGCTAATACTTTACCGATTTCAACAATTTATATATCAAATTAAACTAGATTTAACTGATATCATTCTAACGGAGCCCGAATTTTCAATTTTGGCCCTCAAAAATTTTTGTTACATAAAGATATGTGTTGCTTGCTGCTCTCTAATATGCTGCCGCGAAGCAGGGTGGCGACCTAGTTTATATTTTACTGAGTTTTACTCGTAAACCTGACCAGTTTCGCCTTATACACTTCACTGTACCAAATGTTTTACTCCACTGTTCACATTACATATCTTAATGGCATTAAGTTCGCCATTGTACACTGTTATGTAAATTAATATCTTATCTATTGACTCACTTCCAGTCTGGTAAGTTTACAAGTCAGTCAGTGAGGGTGCGAAATCTGTGAAATGTAGCTGAATTCGCGTGTTATTTTTACCCGACTGCGTCAGGGAGGGTTATGTGTGTATCCTAGAAGAAATATGTAAAAATAAGGATGAAATGTGTTTAGACATTAAGTGACTATTCTTCTTTTAAAACAGGTAATGCCGGCAGTGGTGATCAGACAACGGAAACCCTTCAGGAGGCGGGACGGGGTGTTTATATACTTTGAAGATAACGCAGGCGTGATTGTGAACAATAAGGGTGAAATGAAAGGTTCAGCCATCACAGGGCCTGTGGCTAAGGAGTGTGCTGATTTGTGGCCCCGTATCGCATCAAATGCTAGTTCAATAGCTTGAGGAGTAATATATGGTTAAGATAAATTGATGTGTTTTATTGTGTTACCTTGTAATCCTAGTCCCTATTCTAATTGGCATATACAAATTCCATGGTTTTCTAATTTCCCATTCCCACGGGAAGCATTCCCGGGATAACAGTACAGACAGACGAAAGCAAAAGTCGAAACGTAGACTTGTCGCTTGGTTAATAAACTTTGGGGGTTCCTCAAGGGGGCCAAAAACGGCAAAAATGTCTGTTGTATTCTGGTTAGTTCTCATCTGTGAAAGTTCTGTCTTGCTCATGATTCATAAGATACAGCCGTGACATAGATGTGCAGCAGTCTTAGTACATAATAGGGTCCCTATTAGGGTAGGGTTTGTCTCTACCCTAATATGAAGTATTTATTTAATTTTATACTTTATGATAGGTATGTACTTCAGAAAAGCAGGGGCTCTTGGTCTTGTGGTACTGGTAGCCGATAATGTTACATTGCAAAGGTTAAGCAACATATAGTCAGGCCGGTCTTAGGATGGGTGACCATTTCTTAAGACGTTGATGCCTCCGTACCTCGGAGAGCATTGTAAGCCGGTCCCCCAGTTGTCATACAAACGTCTATGGCAGTCAGGGGTAGTTGGAGCCCTAAATCAAAAATCCGACCAGTCTAACTACAGAACTGCGACATCGCCCATGGGTTGTGGAGGTCAGATGGCAGTCGCACTGCGTTGGGAAAAGGCTCGGTGGATGAAGATGTACTTCAGAAAAGCCCCTGAATCAAAAGTAGGTAAAGTAGCTAGGTCAGTGTTCCCTATTCTGTGTAAGTTATCACAAAAAGTAGAGTAAAAAGGCTGTGTACAACACGTGTGTGTAAAATAGGTCACATTATACGTTCACGTACCTACGTGCACTCATACAAATGCAAAGCTCAGCTTAAGCCTTTTTACCTATATTATTTTAGCCAAATGTCAGCCACTGGAAATAGCTTCTTATTCATACCAGAGACGCGTGGCAACATATTACCTTACTCTATGGCGGCAACGGCAACTAACGTAGGAGCAGCCAAGGCATTGAACCGCGGAACTAAAAAAAAAGGCCAAATGTCAAACGCTTTTATGTAGGTTTAATTATTAAAGTTTATCTTACAGACTTACGTTTTAGTTTCAACTGCATTTGTTCTAGACTAATTGTTGTATAATTAAAAGTAATTTGAATACAAGATTAAAAAGGTAAACTTTTTGGTTTAGAATAATGCTCTGAAAAAGGCGACACATAGATGGCGCCATTTTTAACTTAATGACCGACCGAAAACGAGTGATGTTTTGTGTAGGTAATTTTTTTTTTTTTTAGTTCCGCGGCCCTAGGCAGCGTCCGCTCCAACGTCCGTTGCCGGGCGTCTCTGGTTACAAGCAGAACGTATTTCCAGTGGCAGCCGGCCTTCCAGTGGCACCCGGCTATGTGTAGGTATAAGATAACTTACATACAATGATTAACATTAGATATTCTCTAACTACTGCAGCATTTGCATGGTATTTAATAATCAAGCAAGCAACCCCTGTTCCAACAAGAGCAGGGCAAACTGGGGCAAACACATTTTTAAACAAGACTGAAGGGTCTACTAGATGGCGCTGTATTCAACTTTGCTGGTATTTCATACAAATTGGTATATGCTGAATCGCGCAATGAACATTTTTTCTTTCGTAAGGATATATACAATTACTTTTCTCGTCTAAGTGTACTTGCTTCGGCAGTACATATACTAAAATTGGAACGATACAGAGAAGATTAGCATGGCCCCTGCGCAAGGATGACACGCAAAATCGTGAAGCGTTCCACATTTTTTGAAGATTATTATTTCTGTTAAAACTTTCGGTTTAGGAACCTATTCAGTCACTGTGTTTTTTTGGTTATTTAACCAATCGAACGTATATCTAAAGGAGAGCGTGTAGCATTTTATTCGGTTTTTTATTTTTTTTATTTTGGTTTTTTATACATAGTCGAACGGTTATTCTTATTATTAGTTATTACTGTATTGCAGATGTCGATTGGTGAATTTCTTAATAGAACTCGCCGTTTTCGTCTCTGTTCACAAAACTTGTTAAATACACGGTGAACTGAAGAATTGTTATGAAAAAAGTTAATTTTCATTAAACTTTTTCACTCGTTCGAGTTCTAATCTGCGATGAAGTTGCGCCCTGGCCATAGCCCTTACGGCTTTTTGGATTTTATGGCTTGGCTTAATACCAAATAAAGACTATGTATACTGTTTGGATCCTAGTTATGAGTGATAAATAGCTACTTTCATAGATAGAACTAATCGCCATATGGTCGAAGAGTTACAGTCTACAGTAGACCTCGCGACATTAAAAACGTTTTTGCGCATCAAGCTCACCATGAAAAAATTGTTTTTAAATCAATGAAGGCTTGTGCAAAGTTTCGTGAAGATCGAATAAAAAATGTGGCTGCTAGCCCGGAACACATGCAGACAGACAGACGGAGAAAAGCAAAATCGTTCAGTTTTGCAATAAACAGTAGGTAGGTACCTACCTACCAAAAATACTTAGTCGACGCGTTAAAAAATGTTATAGAGCCCCCGGTAGCCCGGATGGCACGAGCGGCGCGGGAAAAAAGGCGAAAAAAAATTTTTTTTTAACGCAGTAATCGCACAGGTAATGAGGCTATTGACCTTGGCATTCGTAAAATATATTGTAATTACGCGTTGCAATCCGTGTGAAGTGTAGTGGACCGGTTTAAATTGGTTTTATGTGTGATGATAACTCATTACAAAATGATATCACTTAAAAAAAATCTAACTTCCGTATGACTCAGTTTCTTTGTCACAAGGACGCAGCCACGGCCGCGGGCATCACCCAACTTAAAATAAAACAAAACCGGCTAAGTTCAAGTCAGACTTGAGCACTAATGGGTTCCGTACCTATAAATTGAGAAGAAAATTGAGGGTCCTCCAAGGAGGTACTTTAGGGCTAAAAAACAGCAAAAATCATATCTGTTACAGAGGAGCCTCGGAGAAATACATTATCTGTGAAATTTTCAACTGAACTATCAAAGTTCACAGACGGATAGACGTACAGCGGAGCCTGAGTAATACTTCGGGTTTTGTTTTACCCTTTGGCCACGGAACCTTTAAAAACAGTCTTGTTGACCAAAGACTTCAATAGTACTATGTACTTATAAGAATTTAGATTATATTATCTGTGATGTAGTCGACCTTCAATTAGCAATTACGTGCATGTTATGAGACATAAATGTAACATTTGAATAATTGATGTATTTATCGATGTTTGAACCTATCAATAATCATGTACATATATAATAATTAACTACCTGTTATTTAGAATCTATATGTGTGATAATTGTTATGTTAGTTTGATGAAAATATGCGACACTAAGGCGGTATTTTGAACACGCCGTATTTGTTTAATTATTTGATAAATAACTTCACTCTGTCTCGTGTAGAAAATTTACATATAAAATGATAGGTAGCTAGGTAGGTACCTAGACACTTATTAGCTATTAGTTGTCGCCCTTATGGTCGAACAACCTCACTATGTAAGTACCTACTATTCCCTATTCTGTAGCCTCACGTAGGTTTCTCTAGATAAAATACCCGATCAAGTATAAGGACTCGCGCACAAGGGGATTCGTACCAAAAAAGGAAAAACTGTTGCCTCTATAGCAACAAATACTTAAAAACAGAATATAATAAATATTTAAGTGGGCTCCCATACAACAAACGTGATTTTTGTGCCGTTTTGTCCGCTTCACACTTTGAAATACATGAACAGAATAATAATAATAAATAAATATTTTTGGACATTCTCACACAACGTCATCTAGCCCAAATTAAGCTAATATAAGCTTGTGGTATGGGATCTAGACGACTGATAAACATGCTTATATATTTCTAAATACGTACATAGAAACACCCAAACTCCGAAACAAACATTTGTGGATCGCACAAATAATTTGATTCGACCCGGAATCGAACCTGGGACCTCAGGGATGGCAGTCGCATACCTACCTACCTGTGCGCCACCGAGGCAGTCGAGTCGGCAGAAATACATCATCTTTCTAACTATCACGGTCAATGAGATAGGTAAGTACAGTCCAAGACAGACAGACGGACAGCGGAGTCTCTGTAATCGTTTGTGTACGGAACCTTAAAAAAAGTCACGATAAAAAAATGTTCCAAAGTTTCCTAGAGATTGGATAAAATTATGTGGCTGCTAGTCCGAAACACATAGAGCCAGACAGATGAAATCAAAAATGTCCCCTGGACATGTAGACGCTTCACTTATTTTTTTTTCAGCCTGTACTGTCCCGCTGCTGGGCAAAGGCCTCCCCCCAACTCCTTCCAGTGTGCTCTATCTTGCTCCACCTCAAACCATTCTTCGTGGTAGGCATCCAGATCGTTGCGCCATCGCTGTCTGGGCCGACCCGGGCAGCGTCTTCCATCTTTTGCTATCCATGTAGTAGCTACCCTCGCCCAAACGGTCAGAATTCTTCCGGCTTACGTGATATGTTAGGACAATTCACACAACGCCATCTAGTCTCAAACTAAGTAGAGCTTGTGATATGAGTACTAGATAAACTGATACAAATACTTATATAAGGTATGTAGAGTAGGAAACACCTAGACTTCGGAACTTTTTTTCTAGACCGGGAATCGAGTTTGGTTGATAGCGCTAATCTCGGAAAGTTCGAATAATTTTTTTTTTCTGTATAATTACACAATTTATCGGAGAATAGGTACGACCAGATGCTTCTGCCTACTCCTTCAGGGAAACATAGGTATGTACCACTCTAAGTGCATGGTTTGTTTCCATAAACGTCTTTTACCTTCATTATTTCTCAAAATCAATACTTTACGGCTTAATTAACTTAAATTCCAGAACATTATTAGTCACTAAACTTGTTGACCGTTGGTAACATAGCTGCATACAGACTATAATTTTTGTTTAATTTTAGTCAATTGGTCAAGAAAACCTTACGTAGCCTCAAATATTAATTGCATAAATAGGTTTCTAATTACGGAAATTTTGAATACCTACCTGCCTAGGTATATTCATTTATATTTATATATTTTATATGTATATTGTAATTCTTATTACCATTAGTCAGAAAAAAATTAAATCTATTTTAATTACCATGTTCTTACCTATTTAAAAATAAACATTTGGATCTTAGTCCAAAAAAGGAACTATTAAAAGGGGTTGGAATGCCCTTAACTCTCACTTATGGGTTATACTACCTCCCGAAGAGGCCACGCAGGTGGCCAAAGTCCGCCGAGTGCCACTGGAAATATCTTCTAGTGTCACAAGAGACACCTGCAGCAATGGACATGGCAGTGGCCGCGGTCTCACGGAGTTAAAAAAAAATAAGATTATAATTTGCCGCTGCCTCCTTCAGAGATACAGGGGTGATTATGTGTATATGTATTGATTTAACTCTTGTGACTACGCAGTTTATGTAAGTACAGACTTACGAGTTCAGAGCGGTCAAGAAGTTTGGCGACAGGATTTACCTTTAAGTAAATAAATTAACTGACATTATACTACGACCTTTCTCCTTTCAATGCGAGCTTCTTAATAATACAACCGATATAAACAAGTCCACACCTACCGATCGATAATGTATGTACTGTATACAGTAAATTATATATTAATTGAGCAAGTTTTAAGATTGTTTCACAGTGCTAGATGTCAGCTATAGATATTATTTGTATATTTTGCAGTATGAGCTTCGGTATCGGCGGATTTTGGGCGAAACTTTCGGTTGTGACGAAACTTATGTGTTCGTTTAAGTACTTACCTACGTGAGCAAAAACGCGCGAGTTCGAAATCATAATATGTATATGGTGTAGAAATTAAACAGTAACTTTACTAGCCAGGTCACCGGTGGCTAAATTGGTAAAGAGTTCTTCTGTGAGAAAGATTTTAAGTTTAAGCCCTCGCCTGGTGACTTTTGCGATCATATAAATATTTCGGAATCTTTAATTCGACTCCTCTATACCTACTTACTTTACTATAATAGAATTTGAGCAAAATAACCGACTTCAAATAATGGCCAGAATGGGACCACAGGGGAAGTGCCAACTTTTTTCAATTCACAATCTTTGCATTTGAATAGCATATTGCCCTCGTATCCATAGATTTAGAAAGTTTCGCTACAAAATAAATGATTGCCTCAAAATATATTTTAACTTTAACTAACTGTTGTCCAGTGCTTAATGAAACTGGATAACCACTGGACTCGAAGGTCGTGTGTTCAAAATTCGTCGGTTTAGGTTAGCTATACATATTTATTAAATTATAGCTCGTAGTGGGAGGTCTCCTTTATAAGGATGGCATTTAAAGTATTTTCCTGTAACTCGGCAGTCTACGTAGCAACAGCAGGTAGTCTTGTACCCTGGTAATGTATCAAACCCTAAAATGTTATCAAGTATCTACTGATGTGCTACAGGCAAACAGATTTTTATATAATTTAATTTAAGTGTAGGTACGTAGGTTCTAAAATAATATGCTTTATTGTTTCTATTAATATAAGCTTGTGTTAAGATTTAGATATTAGATGATAACTCTACTGTAACTTTGTTCATACGTGACGTATGTCCGCACATAGACAGACTAGGTAGACTTGCGATCTCTCAGTCGCAAAAATCTCATTGGTAGTTTCATGAATCGGCCAATGCGAGATCGCAAGTCAACTGTCTAAGCGCGGACATCCGAGAGGTATAAGATAAGGTAAGATAATATAAGTATATTTGTAGCACAGATGAACATGTATGAACAGAGCTTTAGGTGGTTAATTCACCCTACATATACTCGTACTACGCCGGACGAGTTTTGTGACGAGTTTTACTTCTCTAAACATACTAAGACTATATATAATATGTATAGTTCTAAATACATACTAAATCATCATCATCCATCAAGCCTTTTCCCAACTCAGGTGGAGTCGGCTTTATCCAGTCTAACTGCGATACCATCTGATCTCAAATACATCAATACATATAATAAAATTGTAAGTGGTCGATGTCTGTACATCGAAGATATAATAAAGAAACTGTTGTAGGGGGGTTTTATGAACGCAATAGTACCCAAAACAATGGTTTTTAGTATTTTTGTCTGTTTGTCTGAATGTTTGAACATGCTAATCTCAGAAACGGCTTAACCGATTTGAATGCGGTTTTTAGTAATGCGTTGTGGTTTATTCAACTTAACATTTAAGGTTTGTTTTATTTCAATCGGTTCATAAATAAGTGATGTCGATCTAAAGTACCACGCAGGCGGAACTGCGGGCAACAGCTATACATAATAAATCAGTAACTGGTGATCAAGAAAACTATAAAACGCAGGCGTAGCTGCAGGCAACAGCTAGTACTAAATACATATAGAAAATACCTAAACTCCGAAACAAACATTGGTGGATCACACAAATATTTGATTCGAATCGGAATCGTACCCGGGATCTCAGGGACGGCAGTCGCATACCTACATATACCATTGTGCCACCGAGGCAGTACAGTAAATATCTATATAATTATACAATTTGAATCACAAAAACTATAGTCTTGGCCTGGACTCGAACCAGCGACTGATCCCTTTCCAGAAGGAACCTTCTACCAACTGACCAATACACCACTAGCCCGAGACATGTAATTTTGTGATCACATTGTGTTAATATCGCGACTTACGGCGTCATATCTTATCCTCAACTAATTTCATCTCATTTCGTGTCGCTTTAGTAACTTCCGTATAGTTAATAAACGTTATTATAAGTAATATCCGTTCTCAAATTGTTTTACCTAATTTCAAAATAGGTACAATAGTCGCTTTCTCGTGCAAAAATAATGGCGAAATATCCTTATAAAATCGAAATCTTTCTTTTAATGTGCATGTGACAACTCAGACAAACTATTGGTCACAAGTACATTCAAGCTTATAACACACTGACAGGAGTATGTCACTCGCCTAACAATCACAAAAAATACGTAACGTCAGCGACAACTTGAAGTTGTAAGTCAGTAAGGGTTGTCTCTTGTTTGTGACACGGCATTGACCATAGAGTTGATATTGAAGCATTATCGTCATAATTATTGGTCAAACAAAAGAATGTGCTTTAATTAACGTCGGAGTGCAAGTTCTGTATGTAAGTACTACTCCCTATTCTGTGACACTGGTCCTTCACATACGATGTATGCCAAGCGACGTGTGAAACAGCGACACACTGGTCCTACGTCTCACCGACATCTGACGTTGACGTTATGACACCAAACGTGTGACAGCGTCGTACGCGTGGGATAGCATGGGAAAACGCGAGTCTGTCGCGGTGGCGCCGTAGGTTCGAGTCCTGCATATGAAATTTTAGTTTTCGTGATTTATGATTACCATTTTTTTTTTGAAAGAAACAATCCTTTATTATTTACATAATTAACAAAATAAACATAATTATATACTAAAAATATTTACATAACAAAATACCGTTTAAAAAATCCTCCGCGTCATTGCCGACTGGGAAGGTTCCCAGAATGCTGGCTGTGTTGCCACGTTGGATGGCGATACTTATTCTTTGGGCCAGAAAATAGCCAGCCTTCTGGTCCTGAGAAGCATCGATTAAGCGTTTAACAATGTCTCTTTAAAGGCGGCGAGCACTCGGACCCCATGACCCCAGTTTCTCAATCCCAAACGGCTCAAATATGTAATCACCTGCTAGGTTAGCATATTTACGCCGTTTGAGGCCTTCAGCCGATGCAGCAGCAGCGCCGGCACATCCGGATATGCTTGGAAGGGGTGAAGGTGCTAAGGTGGCAACGCATGTAGCGTCCCACACCAAAGGCCTTCCCATCTTCCACGGTAGCAACGACATACCGTCCGGTCTGTTTCCATCGCTTCATGCTAAACCATTTGGTTCACGTACGGCCGGAAGACCTGCGGTAGAAAGAGCCCTACGAATTATGTCGTTTAGAATAGCGCGCCGAGGTATACGACCTGCGCTTGTGCAACAAGAAAAGCCATGGTGTCCCAGATTATCGACGGCTACTCCACAGGTGCAATGATGCGGAGATACACAAGGTGTACCCAGCCGAAGGCAAGTGGCAATGCGGAAGGTTGTGTCGTCCAACATTGTACCGATGTTGGGCGATGGGAGCGCCTGGATCATAACCCTGACTCCCATTCTCCAACAGCTAGTACGCGTGCACGCTCTGAAATATTGACAGAAGTGTCAATTAGTGTATTAAATCTCAATTTACAGAGCGGCGAATCCCACAGTAAATAGATTCTATATAAATCTTATGGATCCAAGACTACCTCACATGCAATTGGTACACCTGCCGATCAACAGACGAGACACTGACAAACATAAAAGTTCACAATAGGCGACAATAGGCTCGCCACATTACGTGGGAGTAACAACTTTATTAGAGAAAAGTGGGCGCATACTATGCCTCTGCCTACCCTTCGGGGAAACAGGCGTGATTTTATGTATTGGATATTAAATCAAAATCAAACAATCAAAATCAAAATATCTTTATTCATGTACTTAGGTCACAAAGTAACACTTATGAACGTCAAAAAAAGAAAATGCTTCTACATTTACATTTACCGCCAGATTCACAAGGCAATAGGTAGAGCCTGTGAGGAAAGAACCTGGCAAGAAAAACTCACGGCCACTCTTTTTATTCGCCAGTAAATACAATGATTCTGTTACAACAATAAAAAGAGGGCAAGGGCAGTACGTGACCATGTGTGGACCAAGTGGAATCAAAAATTATGGATCTCTGTTATTCACAAAAAAAGTCAAATACTAGTTAAAGGTGCCACATAATCTCAATGTACGTAATATGAAAAAAGTGTTTTAAATTAACACATTACACACACATATCACGCCTATATCCCCGTAGGGGTAGGCAGAAGTGCATTACACACCCACAATTTGCAAGTGTTTTTAGTCCCACGTAATAGGGGGCAAGCCTATTGTCGACACCGGGCACATTTATGTCCAAAATGGCCGAATGAATTTAATAAAAAGTAACAGCTATATTGTAATTCTGAAAAATAAATGAAACCCGTTGCCTTGCAATGAAATGTTGATGAAAGGCAACAAAATCTTATGTGCCAGCCGCTATGGCACAGCTAATTAATGTCCTGGGCGTCTCGAACTATAAATTAATAAGTTTTAAATTACGAAAAATAAAAAAATGTGGCTACTGTCTCGGAACACACAGATACAAAGGATTTCCAGTCTCGAAGCCCTTGTTCTAATTACAAGTTGCTCATTCAATTCAATTCAGCTTATAAACGTATGCAGATGTAAAATAGTTAATTACGATGTTAATATTGTCCAACGCCTATTGCAGGCACGCGGAACCTTGCAGACCCTGATGCAGATTAACTCTGGCTGTAATGCCATGTTCACTTCGATAACAGAAAATAATTGATCTACCATATAGACCTACATATAAATAAAAATTTATGTGTCTGTTTGTCATTCCAAATTAAAAGGTTTTTACTAAATGCATAATTATGAAAGTTCTCGGCGAAGGTTTTTGTGTATTTAAATTTTCAAGCGGGCGAAGCGACGGCCCTCCGCTAATAAATTAAAAACAAAACAAATATATAGGTGTTTTTTCATACCTTAATCCCGCCCTGAAAAGGTTATGTCAATGAGGTTTCTATTAAAATACTTTTTCGTGCTAAATGGCTAGAATGCGTAAGCCTAAACTCTTGCCAGCTTGGCCCTTAGCTCCTACATACATACATTTTCCAGGAATCACTGTTTTCGACTCAGGGGAGCTCAGGGATAATGGGAAACTCAAAATATTTTTTTTTTTACACGAACACAATATTTCCACAATATACACATTTCACGCCTATATGGTAGGCAGAAGTGCATTACAAACCCACAATTTGCCAGTATTTATAGTCCTACATAATAGGGGCAAGCTTAACCACTAGTTGTTTGAGTAGATGCCCGCCCGCAGCCCGTACAGCAGGCCCGCACCGAGGGACCGTGTTGCTCTCCTCAGCAGCCAAATACCTCGCTTCGGCCGCCATCGCAACTGCAGGTTCGTAACCAGTTGAGAACAAGGAAAAAATTATCCGAGTTCGAAAGCAGTTTCGATAGAAGAAGACTTTTTCCTTACACGAAACCACTGTTTTTATTTCGTAACTGGACGAACAAAGAATATTTATGTTTTGTACGATACTAGTACTAATGAGATTCGCTGTAAGGAGACTTCTGAATAATTGCTCCTACACTCGAGGGTTTTCACTTGACCGCATACTCCTCCTGAACGGCTGAATCGATCTTGCTCAAACTTTGCATGATGGCAGTGACCATGCTCGTGAGTGCTATCTCTCGTGATATCGTGATATCTCTGAAATCAGAAACATCGAAGTGACCACGGAGGAATAATCACCGAAAAACCTATTCCAGGAGGGCTTGAAGTTATACCGAGAGAATTACCAATTATAATGCGCGCGCCATACATATGACCTTAGAAGAGGTCAAATAGACCATCAGTTAAAACAGTCAGACAATCACAAATTGAAAAAAATAAAAATTAAAAAAAATTAAGAAAAGGAAATTCAGAAATCGGACATACCGGATAGAAAGTCTCGCTTCAGCTCAATTTTGCACCGCGACCCGCCCGTGCACACCTAGTTATTATTCTCCCGCCTATGAAACTTTGCATCAGATCAATGTCCGGGTTTTTCAAAGTGCAGCAACTAAAGGTCTTAAGAGTACAAACCACAGTATTTGATTAAAAAACCGGTCAAGTATACGCGTCAGACTCGCGCACAAAGGGTTCCGTACTAAAACTGCAAACAAATTACGTTTGTTGAATGAGATCCCCCTTAAATATTTATTAATTATATTCTGTTTTTTATTATTTTTTGTTATAGAGGCAACAGAAATACATCATCTGTGAAAATTTCAACTTTCTAACTATCACGGTTCATGAGATACAGCGCAAGACAGACGGACGGACGAACAGAAGTGGAACGAAGTCTCAGTAATAAAGTTCCCATTTCACCCTTGGGTACGGAACCCTAAAAATTCCTTTCTTTCTTCTTTATTTCCATTGCATACCTATTTGTAGTAATTTTCATTGCTGCTATCGCACTTCGGTAGGAAGCTTTTTGTTTTTTAATTCCGTTTTTGTCTGGTTCACACGCAATAAGGTATTTCCAGTGACGCCCGGCAATGGTAAGTAAGTACCTTAAAGTATATACCTATAGAATTAGCCTTAGGATAATTTATTCCTTGCTCAAATATTGTCCAGCAATCGATTTCATTCAAACAGCTGCTAACTTAGAAAATAATCTAAGGAAAAAAATCGTTTTGTCAATGTTTCCTTTCGGAGCAAATTATATAAAAAAAAAGTAAGTAAGTATATTTTTCCTTAATTCAAATAGCGATTCAGAAAAAAAGTGCTTCTTATTGTGTATAAATATTGAGTTTAAATACCAAATATGGCAGTACGTAAAGGGCATACCAATATCGTATTAATGAACGTTAATAAATTAAAAGTAAAAAAACTTTTAAAGAACAAGCTTTTATTTAAATGCCCTAAAAAGACAAAAATTAACTTTTAGATCAACTTATAACGTCATTACACAATTTATGTGTTATAAATATATATATATAGCTACAAGCTATATATAGCTTGTCGCGAGATTTACTTGGTCTAAAAATTGTTATATTTAAAATCAATCACTTCATGTGATTGATTTTAAATATAACAATTTTGTTTATCTACACAAGAAAGTCTCCCTTAAGGTTAAAGTTTACTTTTTGGCGCCTAAATTTTATATTAAACTCAAATCTCGCGATAAGCTTTTATTACAGCATTTTGGATTTAGAAAGACGTCACAGTGTGAACCATAAATTGTCATCCAAATAGAACATGTATACACAATGTCAGCTCAATCGGCAAAGGAAATCTGCTTCAAAATTTAGTTGCAAGATTTCACCCGAACAAACATTTACATACAAACATTGCAAGCTAATAAAAAGCTTGTAATAAAAATATGAAGGCATCTGAATAATCTATGTAAAAAAGTGTAGTGAAATCTATCATTATTCTGTCCACAGAGAGATACATTGTAGGTACCTACCTCCTTAGTGAATTGATGAAACCAAGCCATAAAAGCCAAAAAAAAAGTAGTGATTTGATGTTCCCGCCTATTTGGCTGTTTTTTTTAGAGTCGGCTGTCGAAGTAACTGATCAAATACATTCACGATCCATGTAGAGTGGAGAACTGGAGATCGTTTTGATGACCGTTTGATGGACCTAATACTATCTTTTATACTTTCTACCGCTTTTAAGGTCCCATAAAACGGGGTTAAATATCTTTAAATAAGATTTGTACGTGTTTAAGTATGTTTTATGTCCCGCCGAAATCTTAGAGGCCCAAGCCTCATAAAGCCTACCGATCAAAGGATGAAAGGTTCCCGGTAACAACAAGTTACTGGTGCAATCATCATTCAGAGAACCGTTTCCCAACTCAGTTGGGGTTGACTTTCTAGTCTAACTGCTCGTGGCTGAACTTCGATATTTTCCGTGAAGCGACTGACATCTCACCTTCATAACCCATTGGCAATATAGAAGTTCTGTAGTTAGATTAGTCAGATTTTTAGGGCTCCACCCGTAATGGCTACCGTATAATAGATGACAAAAGGGGTCGACTGCTAGATGACTGCAGATAGGTATTTTCTACATAAACAATAAGCTTATCGCCACATACTTTAAGATTTCTAGTTGTCAGCGAAATCTAGCTGCTTTAAATATTCTGTAATTAAAAACTTACAATTCAGGAACTTAAACTATACATAGTTAGTATTTTGTTCAATTTATTATACCAAAAAGGACCTAAAAACATATAAAATCTATTTACAAACGCATGTTTAGCGTGAGGGTGTGTTCACAAACTATATCATTTCGTCTCTTATCTGAAGGTATTGTAGGTATCGTATATTTTCCAATCCAATATTTCCCTAACTTTTGTTTGTGGCTAAATGCAGAAATGCAAACGCCAGAAAAAAAGGTATTGTATGTATTTATATTCACCTATAAGTGAATTATAGTACCTACGTATATCAAGAACATATATGAAAATATATCTTACGACTAATTCTAGCGAATACAACGTTCTATTTGACAGACTTATTAGGGCTTAACGAAATATCGAATTACGTTACAATCGTCCAGTGGTTAGTATTACATTATAACTCCACAATTTACTTAAGTACATTATGTATACCTACCATTCTCCTTACGTTTTTTCCAAGAACTCCCGAAATCGGGTATTCTTTCTCGATTCCCAAAGGAACATAATATAAATAAATAAATAAATAAAATAAAATAAATATTGTTGCACATTCTCACACAACGTCATCTAGCCCAAACTAAGCTATAAGCTTGTGCTATGGGATCTAGACAACTGATAAACATACTTATATATTTCTAAGTACATACATAATATACATAGAAAACACCCAAACTCCGAAACAAACATTTTTGAATCACACAAATATTTGATTCGACCCGGAAATCGAACTCGAGACTCCGGAGTCGAAAGCCGATGTACTACTGACCACGCCACCGAAGCAGTCAAGTCAAATATAATTGGGATAAACTTAGGTATTTAAATAAAATAAAAAGTAAACTTCATAAAACGAAGAAAGTTCGCGTGGAAACTCTTTTTGTAGTTGTGTGTACAAGAGAGAAAGAAAGAAAATATGTTTAATTCGTAAACACATAACTATATGGCAATTATAACCATCTTAGATAACTAAACATATACACAGGGAGAAAGCAAAAGTATAAAAAACCGTCCGTTGTATGCTAGTATGCGCCAAATCTGCGTGAAATTTGGTCTTTTCTCAGTTTATGCTGACGTGGACAGACCCACATTTGCCAGCGCTGGTTTTCAGAGGAGACTAGCGACACTGAAAATGGCGCACTCATGAAGTATCTCACCAGCACAGTATCATGGCATGTACTGGGTCGATAATAAGAAAATAAATAAACTAAATAAAATAGACTAAACTAAATATAACAAATTAAAACAATAGATAAGTGACAGTGTGTGTGTAAAAGACGTCACACATATGTTCACGTACACTGCACTCACACAATTGCAAAGCTCCGCTTACCCCTCGCGAACTGTATACCTACCTACATATTGGTACCTTTTATTTCCTGACGGGTTTGACCAGGTTACACCGGGGTCACAAGCTAAAGTCACATAAAAATCTACATCGTATTTCGTGTTGATTCTAGTGCTAAAGTAAAATGCGAAAGTTATAATGTCAATAAGTTTCTTTCCCGTCAGCTGTCCACTATTAAAATACACGTTCGTGCTAAATATCAAATTGCCCTATGTTATTTTAAAGGCCGGACTTCGATTAAGTAGGTACTTATTTAATAATGGAGAGGCGTACACTGTACACAGCATAATTACTTACTTACTTGTAGTGTGAACTACTCTTGAGTTCAGGCATAACTACTTTTTTTCAGACTAAGTATTTATACTGTCGATTGACGGCACTTGGTGGAATCTGCTAGACATAAGTATTTCACATATCTCTGATGGTGCCGTGAGGTGAAACCGGTCAGTAGAAATAAAATTATAACAGTGGAAAAGTATATATGTTATTGAGCAATACTTTTATTTTCACCCATGATTTAATGAAAAATTATACTCTACATTTTTAAAAATTACATTGCCGGCATTATTAGGTATAACTTGAGTTAAATGCTATATTGGTAGATACTTTAGCATGTGAGAAAAAAATATTAACGTCATAATTATTGGTCAAATTATGCTGGTATATATTTTACTTTACTGGACAACCCTAACGTTCGAATTATGTTCTCTGTAAACAAATGAATGTGCTTTAATTAACGTCGGAGTGCAAGTTCTGTATGTAAGTATAATAATAATAATAATAATGGTAATATATAATAATATAATAATATAATAATATAATAAATAATATATATAATAATAGTCGCCTCTACCTGTACGTCGGCAGGGGAGAGGCCGGCCACCGACTGGCTTGGGACCCCGAGGCCCTCCGGCTTCGATTACGGACCCCGCTACCGGTGGTAATGTGCACCGCATTCGATGGAACTTCGGTATGAATGAAAACGTGATGCGGGCATATTTTGTGGCTACAGAGGGGGGAACTAACCTCACTGCGTACCGTGTTCGCATGCTACCTCTGTTTCAGGTACTTGAACCAGATGTCAACGTATCGGCACAACGCCTATCGGATCAGGTGCGCGCCATACAACGCTGTCACCTGTTGGATGACGCTACACTTGAAAGGCTACGCTTAGAAGTGTGTAGTGGTATCACGCCTTCTTCATTGCAACCATTACCTGTGCCATTACAAAGTAACCGTAATGAAAGAACGCAAGAAAACATCATCTCACATGTTGGTGAAGAAGTGAGTGATGCTGCTATACCTGTAAGTACTCAATACAATGAGGAATTAAGGAGCGCTTTGGAGCGAGCGATTGGTGAGTTTCAATCTGTCCCTATTGAGTGTAGACCGCGGCTTCCGCGTTTGCCCACACATAAAAAAAACGTGGCGCTAGTGTGTGCCCTAGACTCGATGTTAACATCGTTTTTTAACAACTGCAGAAACATTACTGATGCCCATTCCATTCTGTACTGTGCAGCTGTTGCAGTATGTCGAATAGCTGGTGTTAAATTTTTTAAACAAGAAACAGCTATTCGACCAAAGCCTGCTGTACCAGCTTGGCAGTGCAGAATTGAACGGCGCATCAACGAGGCTAGGGTGCTCATTGGCAAGCTACACTGCTTCAGGACGGGCAATACACGCCCGAGAGTCATGCGCTTTGTGACCCGTGCATTCGTGGGAACTAATATTAGGCCCTGTGAATACTCTGTTCGGGTCACAGAGCGCATCGATTACCTGAAGCAGAAAGTTTATGCGTGGGCGAACCGCATAAGGCGGTACAAAAAAAGAGTGGACAGATACACTCAGAATCGCTTGTTCCAAAAAAATGAGAGGTGGGTATATAGAGGGTGGGAGCGACCTAACTCGGATGTGACTGATGGGAGTCTACCTGATGCTGTTTCTACAGTTAACTTCTGGAAAAGCATCTGGTCGACGCCCGTCAGTCATACACAGGATGCGTGGATTAGGGATGTTGAGCGGGCGTGTGAACCAATTCCAGCTATGGAACCTATAACCATATCTGAAGAAGATATTGGTTGTGCAGTTCGTTCGTTGCCAAATTGGAAATCTGCTGGACCGGACGGACTGCACAACTTTTGGTTAAAATGGTTCCGTAGCTCACACGCTTGCTTGGCATCTTGCTTCCAGTCATCCCTTGAGTCATCGTCGCTTCCAGCTTTTATGACTACCGGAGTAACCCACCTCCTATACAAATCTGGTAGTACCACAGACCCCAAAAATTATAGACCTATAACTTGTCTACCTACCATATACAAACTTTTTACATCCATCCTGAGAGTAAAAATATATTCACATGTACAAAACAATAACATCTTGTCAATCTCTCAGAATGGATGTAAAAGTGGGGCACGTGGTACGAAAGAGCTCCTTATTATTGACATGGCTGTTTGCCAGCAGGTACGCCGCAACCGAAAGAACCTTGCGACATGCTGGATTGACTATAAGAAAGCGTACGATTCTGTGCCTCATACATGGCTTCGGAGGGTGCTAGAGCTGTATAAAGTTGATGCAACTCTATGCACCTTTTTGGGGTCATGTATGAGACAATGGAGTACGGTTCTTGTTTATCCAGGGTGTCGTCAGGTTCTAGGAGGTGGTGTACCAATAGGGATTGAGAGAGGTATTTTCCAGGGTGATAGTCTGAGTCCGTTGTGGTTTTGTCTAGCACTAAATCCTCTCAGTACGTTACTAGAGGGTTCAGGGTTAGGCTATCGGATGCGCAGAGGGGGTCAAATTTTGTCCCACCTTTTTTACATGGATGACCTAAAGTTATTTGCCCCTAATGGCCCCGATTTGATGGCTTTGCTAAAAGTTACTGAAACTTTTAGTAAGGCCATCAGTATGGAGTTTGGGGTAGATAAGTGTGCGGTCATGCATGTAAAAAGGGGCGGGATTGTGGAATCTGAAGGAGTCAATCTTTCAGATTTCACACGATTTGGGTCGCTCTCCGCAACCGAAACCTACAAATATCTAGGTATGTCTCAAGCTCTGTGTATTGCTGAGACTGACATGAAACAGAAGTTGCAGGATCGTTTCTTTGGCCGCCTGAAAAAAATACTGAAAAGTCTTTTATCAGGCGGTAACAAGGTGCGTGCTGTCAACGGCTGGGCCATGCCAGTCTTAGTTTACTCTTTTGGCATACTTAGATGGACTCAGACGGAGTTAGAAGCTCTGGATAGGAAGGTGCGTTGTCTATTGACTTCATATCGAATACACCACCCACGTTCGTCAGTAATGAGGTTGTATATACCACGGAAATGTGGGGGTCGAGGATTTTTAAATGCCAAGACTCTCCATAACCGTGAGATATGCAACCTTAGAGAGTATTTCCTACAGGTGGACGTGGATATGCATCGAGATGTTGTGGCAATAGACAACGGACTGACCCCGCTGTCCCTTGCGAAAGAGAACTGGCGCAAACCTGTAATATTAAGTGTATCTGATCGGAAGGAAATATGGAAGAGCAAGGAACTGCATGGTCGATTTTATCGGGCTCTAAATGGGCCCGATGTTGATTCAATAGCATCGGTATCCTGGTTACGATTTGGTGATCTCTTCGGAGAAACTGAGGGTTTTATCTGTGCAATCACTGACGAAGTCGTGATGACGAATAACTATCGGAGATTTATTGTCAAAGATGGGACGCTAGACATCTGTCGGGCATGTCATCGTCCCGGAGAATCTTTAAGACATATTATCTCTGGTTGTTCCCGTCTTGCGAACGGTGAGTATTTGCACAGACACAACCAAGTAGCCAGGATAATCCACCAGCAACTTGCTCTAAAGTATAATCTTGTCGACGTGGAGGTACCTTATTACAAGTATGTGCCCGACCCAGTTCTTGAGAACGGTCATGTCACATTGTATTGGGATCGATCTATTATCACTGATAGGACTGTTATAGCTAACAGACCTGATATAGTGATAATGGATCGATTAAAGCGCCTTGCAGTAATTGTCGATATCACTGTGCCACATGACGAGAATCTCGTGAAAGCAGAAAAAGATAAACAAATTAAATATTTAGACCTAGCTCACGAGATTGTCGACATGTGGGATGTGGATTCGGCGATTATTGTTCCGATAGTCGTATCTGCGCATGGTCTAATAGCCAAGAGCCTCGACCTCCACCTACAGACGCTCGCGTTAGGCAGCTGGATCAAGGGCTTGATGCAGAAGGCGGTTCTGTTGAATACGGCCCGTATTGTGCGGAAGTTCCTGTCTTTGGAGCCCTAACCACCGGTAGCTTGGTCCCTGTACCCGATGCCGGTGGGTTACTGTTTTTTATATTTTTAAATGTATTTTTTTATAAATCTATTTAAAAATGTAATAAATATGTGTTAAGTGTTAATAAAGAGAATAATAATGGGCCGTGGCTTTCTTAATGCTAAGACCCTTCACAACCGTGAGGTGTGCAATCTCAGGGAATACTTCCTGCAGGTGGACGAGGATTTGCATCGTGATGTTGTTGCTGTAGACAATGGACTGACCCCGCTCGGTTTGGCTAAAGCGAACTGGCGCAAACCTGTGATACTGAGTACTAATGACCGCATGGATGTATGGAAGAGTAAAGAGCTACATGGACGCTTTTATCAGGCCCTACACGTACACTACATCTATATCCTGGCTACGATTCGGAGACCTATTTGGTGAAACCGAAGGTTTTGTCTTTGCAATTATGGACGAAGTTGTTATGACGAAGAACTACCGGAGGTATATTCTGAAGGATGGTACGGTTGACATATGTCGGGCATGCCACCGTCCCGGTGAATCCCTTAGACACATTATATCTGGTTGTTCCAGTCTGGCCAACGGAGAGTATTTGCATAGACATAACCAAGTAGCTAGGATCGTCCATCAACAGCTTGCTCTGAAGTACAAACTCGTGGATTCAGAAGTGCCATATTACAAGTATGTGCCTGACCCAGTTCTCGAAAATGATCATGTCACATTGTACTGGGACCGATCTATTATCACGGACAGGACTATTGTTGCAAATAGGCCTGATATAGTGATAGTAGATCGGTTAGAGCGCCGTGCAATAATAGTTGATATTACTATTCCGCATGATTGCAATCTCGTGAAAGCGGAAAAAGACAAACAAGTAAAGTACTTGGATTTGGCCCACGAGATTGTCGACATGTGGCATGTAAGCTCAGCTGTTATTGTACCGATAGTCGTTTCCGTCTATGGACTGATCGCCAAGAGCCTCGACCAACACCTACAGAGGCTCTCGTTAGACAGTTGGGTCAAGGGGCTGATGCAGAAGGCAGTGTTACTCGACACGGCACGCATCGTGAGGAAATTCTTGTCTCTGGAGCCCTAACCACCGGTAGCTCGGTCCTTGTACTCGATACCGGTGGGGCGCTATTTTTTATATTTTTAAAATATTTGTATTTTTTTTTATAGATTTATTTAAAAACGTACTAAATATGTATAAAGTTAAATGAAGGAAATAATAATAATAATATAGCCCTTTATTCAGATCAACTAGATACAGTAATTTATAGCTTAAAAATAATATTAAACTTATAAACTAAAAACTACACTATTTAAGCTAAAAACTGTTGTTTTGTTATTTTGCCGAGATCTGTTTGCCAGTCGGCAAAGGCCTCCTCCAATCTTTTCCATTCTTTCCTTTCATGTGCCACTCTGTTCCACATAACTCCTGCTACTTGTCTGATATCGTCATCCCCTCTCTTCTGCGATCTGTCTCTTTTCCTTTTGCCCTCTCTAGGATACCACCGTGTCACTAATTTGCTCCATTTTTTGCGACCTCTTATCACGTGGCCAGCCCATTTCCATTTCAGTTTTTTAATTTTGACAGTTACATCTGTAGTTTTTGTTATGTTTCTGATGACTGCGTTTTTCAATCTGTCTGACCTTTTGACGTTTAACATACTCCTTTCCATAGCATATTGACAAGTAGCTAGTTTGTTCAATACTTCCTGATTTAGAGTCCATGATTGGCAACCGTACGTAAGGACCGGTAGAACGCAGGTATCAAACAATTTACGTTTAACGTTTATATGTAAATTTTTATCTTTCATAGCCTCTCTCAAGCTCCAGTATCTCTTCCAGCCATTTGTAATTCTTCTTTCCACTTCCTTTCGCATAGGATCTTTCTGAGTTATAAGCTGTCCTAAGTAGATGTATTCATCTGTATAGTAAATTTTAGTGTTCTCTAATTCTATGGTATATTTGTTTCCATTTGTCATTGCTCTAGTTTTTTCCGGATTCAGTGTCAGTCCTACTCTCCCACTTTCAATCGCAAGTTCTTTTAGCATTTTAGTAAATTCATCTGATGTTTTTGCCAGTAGCACTATATCATCGGCGAATCTCAAGTGCCACAGCAGGTTACCATCTATATTGATGCCGAGATGTTCCCAATTAAGTCTTCTGAAGATTGACTCAAGTACCGCGGAAAACAGCTTTGGAGATAGGGGATCTCCCTGTCTGACGCCATTCTCTACTCTGAAAGAAGAGCTTTTTCTCTCTAGCTGAATGCAAGCTGTACTGCGGTTGTATATGTTTTTTATTAATCTAATGTATTTGTGTTCAATCCCTTGTTCTAGTAGCGCCTCCCATATTTTATCGTGTAGTAGAGAATCAAATGCTTTGCTGTAATCAACAAATGCGATGTAGTATGTTAACTGGTATTCGTTATAGTTCTCTAAGACTTGACGTACTACATGTATGTGGTCGAGTACCGAATAGTCTTTGCGAAATCCTGCTTGTTCGATCGGTTGGTGTTCATCTAGGGTCTTTTCAATCCGTTTTAAGATGATCTTAGCGAAAACTTTGTAAATGTTGGACATAAGGCTGATAGGGCGATAATTTCCTATATCATATTTGTCCCCTTTCTTATGCAGTAGAATGATGTTTGATTCTGTCCATTGTTGGGGAATGGTTTCGGTGTTTATGATATCATTGAACATTTCTGTAAGGACGGGTATCAGGATCTCCTTGCTTTGTCTCAGAATTTCGTTGTTTATACCATCCGGTCCGGGTGCCTTCTCTTCTTTTTGGGTATTAATAGCATGTCTGACTTCGCTATGAAGAATGCTGGGAATGTTCGATGTTTCTCCTAGTTCGATTTCGCCTCGCGTAGCATTGTTTCCGTAAAGATTTTTGTAGTATAATGTAGCTGTTTCTAATATGTCTGTTCTTTGGTGATTCCATTGTCCTTGATCATCTTTTACTTTTACAATCCAGTTCCTCGTGATTGTCAAATCCTTGAGCGCTTTTTTAGTCCCACCCGTTTTGATTATATACTTTTCTATCGTTTCCATCCTCCATTGTTTCCTATCTTTCCTTATGCTTTCTTTGATTTCTTTGCTAATTTTGGCTAGTTTCTTTCTTCTATCATTAGTATTACTTGCGCTGAGAAGGTGATTTCGTTCTTCTAGTAATTGTATAGTAGCTGTCGATAGCCTTTGATTTGTTTCAGATTTAGTAGTTGCTATGTGTTTTGTCTTGTTTTTGATAATATTCTCTATATAATCATATTTTTATTGTGTTCCTAGTTTCGTTATCTTCTCTTTGAAGTCAGCCAATTCGTCTTTAAGGGTGATTGTTATTTGTTCTATCTGTTGTTTGCTGAGTTTCTTGTTTGTTATATCTTGTCTAGGTCTTGGTTTCTTTGGTTGCTTAGGTTTTAGTTCAGTTCTTATTAGTCTGTGGTTGGTGTTAAAGTTGAATCTTTTAATGACAGAAAAGTTGGTGAAGTAATTAGTTCTGATGGTCAGAATAAAATCGATTTCATTTTTTATTTTACTATCCGGTGAAACCCAGGTCCACATATTCTTTCTGTTTTTCTTAAACATAGTATTTATGATTGTTAGGCGGTTTTCTAGCGCAAAGTTTGTAATTTTTTCCCCATTTCTACTTCTGGTCTTGTTATTGTACGAAAATGGTCCTAGTATTGTGTTTTCTCCTGGGCGTCTTGCTCCAATTTGGCCATTAAAGTCTCCCATTACGATAAGATTTTTATGGGTGTGTTCTTGAATCGCTTCATTTAGATTATGGTAGAAGGTATTAATCGTTTCTAAACTGGATTGTTCTGTAGGTGAATATACCTGTACAATAGACAATGGGTCCTTGTATCCTGGTAGCTTCACATTCATGATCGCTATACGCTCTGAGATCCCTATGAATTCTTCAACATGGTTCTTTAAATGTTCCTTGATAATAAATCCTACCCCATGGTGTCCTTGTGTCTCCCCTAAGTGGTACAGTAAGTATTCTGGATGAGAAGTAATACTTTCACCCATTCTTCTCACTTCACTCAGCCCTACAATGTCCCATTTGATTTGTTTTAGTGCGTAAGTTAGTTCTGTTAGATTTTCTTCGTTTTTCAGGGTTAGTACATTGAGTGATGCTATGTATATTATTGGTTTTTGTTTGTTTTTATTTTCTAATGTTGGAGGGTTGTGGTCTCTTTCCCCCACGAGGACCAGTCGGCTTGGGGGAGTTTGGGGGTTTTTTGTTTCCTTTTTAAAACTTAGTTGGTTGGTTGGTTTTGGTCTCCGTTTACCGTTCTTTAGTTGCTATTGGTTTTCGTTAGATTTAGGTGTACTTGGAAGAGAGCCGGATTTGGATCGCATTATGTCAAAAGAATTTGTTCTGTTTGACTTGATACTATTTAGGGTTTGTTGATTTTTTGGCGGATTATTATACTACGAGGGCGAAGCCGATGTTTCCCTTTTCCTTCTCTCCTGACTATTGTTATTCTCTTTAATTATTATTTTATCATATTTCAAGTATGCCGTATTGCCCTTGTTACTCTCTTCAATTAACTTTGCTTGCAACTCTTTCCTTTTTTCTAATACTTCCTTCGAGTAATCCTCAGAAATGCAGATTACTTTTAGGTTCTTTTTATTTTTCATAATTTCGTTTTTTTCCAGCTATTTACAAAGGAACACAATACCATTAATCTCTCGTCACTGATTATTTACAAACACTTCCCAATGGTTCTAATATTGTTTGATACGGGGTTTATAGTCCATAGATTGTGTTTACTATTTTGTTAAACTTATTTCTGTCGGAGAATATCACAACAATGTTTACAGTTATAGTGCCGGAAACGGTAATCTCTGTATGTAACTACTACTGCCTATTCTGTGCTACGAGTATTATCAAGATTTTTATTAAATTTTTCTGTTTTTCAGTTTTATTCTGTAATAAGTAGATATATCAGCCGGGATTAATTCGAATCAAATTATTTGTGTGATCCAAAAATGTTTCTTTCAGAGTTTGGGTGTCTTCTATGTATAATATGTATGTATTTAGAAATATATAAGTACGTTTATCAGTTGTCTAGATCCCATAGCACAAGCTTTTATTAGCTTAATTTGGGCTAGATGACGTTGTGTGAGAATGCCTAAAATATTTATTTATTTATTTCATTAGTCAAATGAAGAAGTGCAAAACAGGGGACCGTATTGCTCAATGGCTCTACTCTCGGGATTCTACTCCAGAATCCTTCGATTTGCTCTGCATTGATTATAGGGCCTTCGGCACTCTCTTCACTCCAGTCATAAAATCTACTATTTGACAATAGGCAGTATGGTGATCTTGTTTTAATTGTTGAATGTCGAATTTGTGGACCTGTTTAGCCTTGTCTGTATAGTACTCGTACCTAAAGAACTGTCATATTGTTAAATGTAGGGGCGTGGTAGTATTATGTATGAGTATTATAATTCTACAAAGATAATGTGTTAGGCGGGGGAGGGCTTTGATTGTTATAAATATTACTAGCGGTCACCTGCGGTTTCGCCCGCTAAACCATCCTCTTGAATCACTCTATAAAAAAAAAACGAGTCTTTAAAGACCCGTTTGAGCCTGAGAGAAAGAACCTGGCATAAAACTCACGGCCACTCTTTTCTAATAGTATGAAATTTCAATATTAAGTACATAACGAGTAAACATTTATAAATAGTTGTAAAAGCAAAAATATAAATAAAAAACAAGTGCAATAAACACGCGACGTTGAGTCGCGCCTAAATAGTTTAAGTGTTAATATCTATTCTCTTTATCATCAAAATAATCATTAATGAAGTAATAAGCCCTTTTCAAGAGATGTGGTTTAATTTCCTTTTTGAATTTATGCAAAGGAAGGTTCATAATATCTTCAGGGATTTACAGGGCGAACACCAAATCCTGCAGTTGAGTTGTGAACCGTATGGAGTCGATGAGCCATTACAATTAATCTATGCTTATGTCTAGTATTTACTGTATATACGTTCGAATTACAGAACTGTTAATTGTATCTGGGGTGCGTATGTGTTTGCGACTGCCATCCTAAGGTCACAGGTTTGATTCCCGGGTTGAGTCAAATATTTGTGTGATCCACAAATGTTTGTTTTGGAGTTTGGGCATTTTCTACTTGACCCCATGATATCAAATTAATTGGTTATAAATTTCCTCCTGTATAGTATAGGTACCCGGCAATGCTATTTTGACAGTAATTGTCAAAAAGTGTGTGTAATTCACCTGTCTAACCCCTCAGGGATATAGGCCTGATTATCTGCTTTGGTGGCGTGGTCGGTAGTGCATCGGCTTTCGATTCCGGAGTCTCGGGTTCGATTCCCGGGTCGAATCTAATATTTCGTCGGTCGAATCACAAAGGTGCGTATCCAACAAATCGACGATTTTAAGTTAATACTGTCATTGCAATGCTAAGGGCATGTTTTACCACGTCACGAAAAGACGTAACTAAAATCTTAACAGAACTAGACACACAAATTACGAAGAGCTCTAACTTCTTTTCTTCCAATTTTAAAAATCACGAACAAGCAGTGTATCAGTTACGCCTATTCAAGACGATAAATATTTTCACGATAAGGTACATGTGACGTGAAACAAACAAAACAAACATGTCATGACCCGTTAGTAAAAGAGGTGCATCAGAAATTGCTACCTGTCTCTTTAATTTCTTGACAGACTGTGACAGAAGGGAAGTGAAAGAAGTATTCCTGTTTTGTGATGGCTGTACAGGCCAGAACAAGAATTCCGTGATGGTAGCAATGCTTCTACCTTTTATAAACATAAGTGAATCAGTTGAAGAAATATCCTTGCGTTACTTCTGTTCCTTTCATGGACAGAGCGAGGGTGATTCCGTACATAGTGCTGTATCGTATGCTATGTCGCAGACTGGAAACATTTTTGTACCTTGCCAATTGGTGCCAATTATACGTTTGGCTCGTAAAAAGCCGTATATATATTTTTATATTTAGGTCGACAAATTGGCCTGATGGTAAGCTGTGGCGACGTCTGGCGATTGTGGGCGACTCTCATAGTACACAGGAATACTATAGAGACTGGCCCACAACTTGACGACCCAGTAATATACCTAGGAAGCAATAGTTCGGCGCTGGGCTAGCGGCTCAAGCCATCCCGTTACCTCCAGACAGTCTATAATGCGAATAGCGTGTCGCTGCATAGCGTCGAGTGCGTTCAGCAAATACTTCGCGGAGCCGTCCCAGAGGTGAGAGCAAGTATTCGACGCAGAGTCTAATCTGCGTTTTGTACAGCAGACGCCTCTGGTGCGGTGTAAAGAATCGCTTTACCTTGTTCAGTATTCCTAGTTTCCGCGAAGCTAGCCCAATACATCTCTCAATGTATTTTGTGTTATTGAGCTTCGACGAACGTCTATGCCAAGGATGTCTATATTGTCCTTCATTGGTAATATTGCATTCTGAAGAGTGGGTAGGGGAAGGAAAGGGGATTTTTTCGCTGTAAATGCACACGCCTGTGTTTTGTGGGCATTGAACTCGACCAAGTTCTCGGCACCCCATTGGGAGATACTGTCGATGAATGCAATGAATGTTCCCGAGAGATAGCATAATCATTGATATGCAGAAGAAAGAGAGTTGGTGACAGTACGGACCCCTGCGGTTATGATGATTGCAAATTTTGTTAAGATCTCTCACTAAAATTAAAATTACTACAGCTGAAAAGGGATGAACAGACTGGTAACTCATTTAAGTGGACAGATGTCATGGAGTTCAGAGTAGTGAAAACTACACCTACAACCATATTTTACAAAAGTAGCCATACTAAAACTGAATACAGAGCAATATCTAGGTACTGTTGAACAGCTAAACAAATCGCCCAATAATAATAAAATAACCAAAGAAAAATATGATCACCTTGTAAAATTATGCAGTGGGTATACACCACTATTTAGAGCCCAAGAACATGGTTTTTACTACAAAAAATTACCCCCTTCATGTTTAATTCGTTAAGTTTAGAGTTACTTAGATTTTGTTTTAGACGTCCTGATTTTTTTTCGTACCTACGTTACGTAATACGTTTACTAATAAATGAATAAGATTTTTCTTCATAGAAATTGTTTTAATTTCATTTAATGTTAATATGGCAAGGGCGAATCTTAAAATAATGAAAATCTTAGTAATCACGAAAGGAAGTAAGTGAATCTTTTTAAAAAAAAAAATTAAATATCTCGACAACTAGTAGAAGTACACGAAGAACAAATATACACATTCAAAGATAATTAGTTGCTGATCTAAATGATGTTTCAATGCTTCCCGTAGAAGTTTTAGGTATGAAGTTATGTTATATTAAAAACAGCTCTACTGAACATTTAGGAAATTTCAGATTCGACCGAAGATTTGTGTGTTCCACAAATATTTGTTTCGGAGTTTGGGTGTTTGCTATGTAGTTATGTATTTAGAAATATATAAGTATGTTTATCAATTGTCTAGATCCCATAGCACAAGCTTGTAGCTTAGTTTGGGTAGTATAGTATTCTTGCCGGGTGATACTGGAAATTCCCTGTGTGCTAACCAGAGGCGCTCGGCAATGGACGTAAATCTCAAAAAAAGTACTTATAAGTTATGGGCTAGATGACGCTGTGTGCGAATATCCAAAAAAAGATAAAAAATATGTAGGTCTACAGATCAGCGAGTACAAAAAGATGTTATAATTTAAATCAGAATACGTTTCTTCCAATGTCGAGCGCAAACTTGAGCGTGCGCAGCGTATATAAGCGCGCTCGCGACACATACTCTATATCAGTCTCACGATTACGTCGAGAGGATAAACATACATACAACATGTTCGCTAAATTGGTGAGATTTCATATTATTACTAGCTATAGTTTTTTTATTCCCGATTCCCGTGGGAACACATTGCCGGGATAAAAAGTAACCTTATCCGGGATAACGTAGCTACATATCAGTAATTTTTTTTGATTAGAAAACCATACCAATTATTTAAGACAAATTAATCTTCAAACAAATAAGTATAATAAAAAATAAAAAATCGAATCGAATCTAAATTAAATAAAATAAAATTTAATTTAATTTAATAAAAGTCAAATAAAATCAAATTAAGTCAAATCAAATTCTAATAAAATCAATACTTACAATCAAATACTTATGTCAAATAAAATTCTAATAAAAATCACATAAATATCAAATAAAATCAGATTTAATTAAATGAAGTCATATTACATTTAAAGTCAT
This sequence comes from Nudaria mundana, assembly GCA_963556515.1. NCBI lineage: Eukaryota > Metazoa > Arthropoda > Insecta > Lepidoptera > Erebidae > Nudaria > Nudaria mundana. Next base: position 6,559,773 of record OY748315.1, read on the forward strand.
CGTAAATTAAAACAAATTGAGTCACAACAATTTAAATAAGATCTAAACACATAATTATAATCCTAATTAAAAAATATTATATGCATTATCATATCTGTGAATATATGACATCTTACTACTTACATATTGTTAGCAATAATGCACTGCTTTGTGACTTCTTGTAGATTCGTCAGGGTGCAACTAAATAAGTCAATATTAAAAACAGACATAAAGTATCGCCATCCAACGTGGCAACACAGGCAGCATTCTGGGAACATTCCCAGTCGGCAATGACGCGGAGGATTTTTTAAACGATATTTTGTAATGTAAATATTTTTAGTATATAATTATGTATATTGCAATTCTTATTGTAAATAAAGATACCTAGTAAATAAATAAATATTAAAAAAAATTAAATCCACAGTGCCATACTTATAACAAATCTTGCAAATAATATGTATTCTGACGGGGATTCGAATCGAATACCTTTAACGCAACAGTCATCACTACGATACCACTTTCAACTGCTGACATTCTAGACATCAACGAGTGCAGATGAAATTGAAGAAAAACAAACAATTAATGCTATCAACTTACTTTTATTGATGTATTAAAATAAAAAACCGGTCAAGTCCGTGTCGGGCCACGCATAGAATAGGGTTCCGTCATCCATAATAGCCTGTATAACTTCTAAACTAACAGGGTAATGTAATCCGTTACATTAAAGTTAATTACATGCACTACCATCCTGAATTTAGGGGGGGGGGGGCTCTGTATTAACAAAAAACAATCCCGTTAAAGTTTCTTCTTCTTCTTCTTTTTAAAAAACGTGGCTCCATCGATGTTCATCGATGATTTCGCCAATGTCAAGGTAATGATTGATTAGTTGATAGTCCCGCACAGAAGAACTAGTTATTCCTAACTAGCTCCGGGTGCAGGACAAGAAACGTTGTTCGGTATGAGAGTGTCTGGGAACACGATTTTTGCGGAGCGCCAGAGGGAACCAAAAAAGCCACCAGCCACGCGCGTTGGAAAAATCGAACTCCCTTTAAAGTTTAATATCTCGCAAACGGATACTTAAACTGACTTAGAAACACTCTCAATATTTAAAAAAATACCTATCTAGTGATACCCCACACTAAGTTATTGTTGTAGCACTTTGTCAGCTTGGTAAATACACATATACATAGTTACATATACATATACATATACATATACATATACATAGTTACATATACATATACATAGTTTCTTGTTGTTTTTAATAATCAAGCACTAAATAATGTATATGCGAAATCACATAAATGGTATTTAGTATAAGTATATAGACACTAAATAGTTTATAAGAACTGTTTGTTTTCCAAGGAAAAAAATAAATAAATATCGAAACGGTTGCGTTTGGACGGAAAGCCGAGGAAGGACCGGCGACGGACATAAATTATTTTAAATAAGGGTTCCGAGAATTGAACTACGTAACCTTAAAAAGTTCTGAAAATAAAATTATACTCTTACAAAGCCGATAAAGAGAATTAAAACAAAATGTCAAAACATATTACTATATATCAATACGAATACAAGACAAAAACTGACATTTTACGGTATCTTATTACGACGGTGATTAATAATGTAATGATTTATGAATTACTAGTTAATGGATTTGGGTTTTTACGGAACGCGTGACTGCTATCCTAATTTAGATTTCCTCTGGCGCTGGGCAATAATCCTGGTCTAGACGCTCAATTGCAATACCGAACATTTCCTTTTCACGCACCGCGAACTAGTTCAGAGTAACTAGTTCTTCTGTGCGGGAAAAATCAAGCATTACCTTTACATTGGCGAAATCATTGATGAACATCGATGGAGCCACAATTTAAAAAAGGAGAAGAAGAAGAAGAAGCTCTCTCGTTCCCGGTTGGAACGGTAACTTAGGACACGTTACCGGAATAAAAAGTAGCAGTTACTATAGGCCGAGACGCCCAGGACTTTAATTGGCTGTGCCATAGCGGCTGGCACGTAAGATTATGTTGCCGGGTTTCAATTTTTTTTTCAAAATTACGAGTACAATATAGCTGCTACTTTTTATTAAATTCATTCGGCCATTTTGGACATAACCCATTATAAATGTGCCCGGTGACGGCAACAGGCTTGCCCCCAATTACGTGGGACTTAAAATACTAGCAAATTGTGGGTGTGCAATGCACCCTTTCAGGGATATAGGCGTGATATGTGTGTGTGTTACTCAGGGATAATGTAGCTACAAATCAGTGAAAGAATTTTCAAACTCGGATCAGTAGTAACGGAGTCTATACCCTTCAAACAGGCGAGACGTGTCGTGCGGTGTTCCGCAGGGGTCGGTACTGGGACCGCTTCTGTGGAACATCGGCTACGACTGGGTGCTGCGGGGTGCGTTGCCTAAGGGCGTCGGCGTGACGTGCTACGCCGACGATACCCTCGTCACGGCGCGGGGGGCAACGCATCAGGAGGCAGCACTCAAGTTCACGACGGGTGTTGCTCAAGTCGTGGGTCGGATACGGCGGCTGGGACTGGAGGTGGCCCAGCACAAGTACGAGGTTCTTTGTTTTCACGAACCTCGGAACGGTCCACCTGAAGGTTCCAGCATAACTGTAGAATTCGTTAGCATCGGCATCAAGCCCTCGATGAAGTACCTAGGGATCGTACTTGATAGTCGATGGAACTTCGGACCACATTTCCGAAATTTGGTCCCCAAAGTGACGGGGGCATCAGTCGCGCTTTCGCGACTCATGCCCAACCTAAAGGGACCCAACGCCTCCTGCAGGAGACTGTACCTGGGGATAGTGCGGAGTATGACCTTATACGGGGCTTCCGTATGGGCGGATACATTGGCGGTCAGGGTGAACGCGACTCTACTAAACAGAACTCTGCGAACCTTGGCCGTCAAAACCATACGGGGGTACTGCACGATCTCCGGAGAGGCTGCATGTCTATTAGCCGGGACCCCTTCATGGGACCTGGAAGCGAGAGCCCCTGCGTCATTGTTTCAATGGCACAAGGAGGCGCTGGAGAGGGACCACAGGCCTGCGACTCGAGAAATCGAGGACCAGCGGTCCCAACTACGCCAGGATCTCATGGAGACTTGGAGGGTGCGACATGAGCTACCAAAGTGGGGAACGACCGTCATCGCGGCGGTGAGACCGATCATGGACGAGTGGCTGCAGAGGCGGCATGGTGACCTCACGTATCGTGGGACGCACATCGTTACCGGGCATGGATGCTTCGGTAGCTATCTGTTTCGCATCCATCGTGACACACGTTGGTGGAGTGCTCGGCGTGGGCGAGTCAGCGCTGGGACCTCGTAGTGGGGCTGGGCTTGGATATCCTCTCGCTGGATACCATGCTCCAAGCCATGGTCTCCAGTGCGAGTAGGTGGAACGCGGCCGTGTCCTTCTGCGAGCAAGTCATGCTCGCGAAGGAGGCGGCTGAGAAGGAGAGGGAGCGTACCCTCCCCGCTGAGTTCCGCAGTCAGCGGCCAGGGCACCGCAGACTCATTTAAGCCCAGGACTATCGACCTACATGATCGGGGCCTACTATGGAATACTATACCTTCGGGTGTCACCAGAGACCCCGCAGCAATGGACATGGGAGCGGCCGCGCTGTCGCGGAACTAAAAAAAATAAAAATAAATACCCTTCAAACTAACAAACAATTAAATCTTTCCTCTTTGTAATATATATTATTAGATGACAGTTTTGCTTCAACGAAAGCATTTAGTATATTACTCCATATTTGTAAACTAGTGTCATTTGATTTGTATTAATCTATATCAACTTAAATATGTATTTATTCATAAATTCCTCAGAGTTTGAGTTGTGACTGTATTTAACGGTATACAAAACAGTAATTTGTCTATAAATGACAGTTATTTATGTCGGAGTTGGTCTAGGGTACCTAATATTGATATTTGCTCTGTTTTACCTATTTAGTGTTAGCACAGAATAGGGAATAGTACTTACATACAGAACTTGCACTCCGATGTTAATTAAAGCACATTATTTGTTTACATAGAACATAATTCGAACGTTAGGGTTGTCAGTAAAGTACCAGCATAATTTGACCACTACTTATGACGTTAATGCCTCAATATCAACTCTATGGTCAATGCCGTGTCACAAACAAGAGACAACCCTTACTGACTTACAACTTCAAGTTGTCGCTGACGACGAAGTATATACTTAATGGTAACTGAACTATCGTATTAGGTATCACCTGTAATGATAGTTGTAAGTTGTAAAGGAATAAATAAATATTTAAGAATGCAATTTATATAACTTATAATTAATTAGAAATAGGGAATTTGAAGATCATTAAAAGTATTGTATGAAATAGTTTTTGAACTTCGCACTTTTGACGTTTCGGTTCTAGTTGCCGTGAGATTTTATTGCCAGTTACTTTTCGGACAGGCTTATCTTGCTACAAAGGCAATACGTTGTGACCAAATGTGACTCTAAGATTGGTCAGGATTCTCCACACGTAAATAAAATACTAATACATACAAAAAACATGAGTAGGTACTACAATATATTGTACTAAGTAGCTGACGTCTTCATCTTCAAGAAGTTTATAAATGGTTCCTGATTCCCGCGGGAACACATTGCCGGGATGAAAAGTAGCCTATTTTATACCTTATTACATCAGCTATTCACCAGTGAAAGTCCTTTAAAAATCGATCCAGGCTTTCTAGAGATTAACGCGACGAACAGAGACACAAAAAATTATAATTTCCTTTTTTTGTTTACTTGCAATGCATTTAGTGAAAAGCTGTTTAATGGAAATTACATACAGACACTTGAAATATATTTTTCTGTATGGATTTCCAGAATGCTGCGGTGTTCATGACAAACGGCAGTAACTAAATAAATTAATTAGATACCTATCTCTGTATTGCGTCGCGTGCCCGATTATCCATAAAGCAATCGAACTATTGCAGGCCCAGTCACGCCCTGGTTATTGCAACTGTTTTAATGAAACGAAAGGGACCTAACTCATATTGTTTGTTAGTTAATTGAGTTACGAATTTATTAGACGCCTGGAAATTGATAATACCTACAAACATGTTGCTAAATCGATTCGACCAGCAACGGATATAATGTAGGTGCATGCTTAGATCAAAAATATTCAGTACAAATACAACGCGGAATCTTGGCACTCGAATACTGTATAGGTAATTATTACAAATACCATCTATAAAATAAACAAGATTGTACATTGATGGTTGACATAGAAGTAATTCGTAATAATGAATACAGGCGCATCAATGTACAGCGCCGTTGTCGCATCCCTCGAGAGTCAGCAAGCGGAATAGGAACTTAGTACGGCGCGCGGTTGAAGCGCGCAGGTGTGCAATGACCGAGGTGAAGTGGTGACGTTTTTAAAGCACTGATCGGTAATTGCTATAATATTAGAAGTCCTAGGTTCGATTTTGAGTCTATAGTCCTCCTTGTCATTGCCGACTGGGAAGATTCCCAGAATGCTGGCTGTGTTGCCACGTTGGATCGTGATACTTATTCTTTAGGCCAGAAAATATTCAGTCTTCTGGTCCTGAGAAGTATCGATTAAGCGTTAAGTAAAAAATTGAGAATGGATATACATAATAAAAAAAAAAAACTTATTATATGACCTTTTACTTCCCACTTATAGGTTCATGTGACATTAATAATTACTAGTTACAAAAAAAAAAAATTTTGTATTATTAATTAGGTATAATTGAAAAACGCGACAGACGGTCAGACAAATTGTCGTTTTAAATATATACATAAAGAAAATACTGATTAAAAAAAATGTTTTTGCCGCCTAATTCACATTCCCATTTATTTACAGTTGGTGATCTTCGCCGTGGCTGCAGTAGCCTTAGCCCAGGAGCGTTACCCAGCCGGCGTCCACCCCGCTGTCTGCCCCAACTACCCTTACTGTGCACCTGATGCTCTCGCAAGATTCACCCCTGATGGACAACCTATCCCTGAATGGGCTGCACCTGGATCTTCAGCTCCTTATTAGTAAGTTATTTAAAAACACACCAAAAATAGACAAAAAACCCGACTTCAAATTACTAGAATGGGACCCTATTATTGTCGAAATGGGATCAAATTTAAATGGAGTAGCAGTAGCTTTCAATTAAAATCGGTTTACCCAGGTGAAAAATATGAGGCAACAAACAAAAAACAGTCAGATAGAGAACCTCCTCTTTTATGTAGTCGATTAAAAACAAATGTAACTCGATAGTATTATCATGCCTATATCACTCGCCTAACAAACGCAAAAAATACGTGACGTCAGCGACAACTTGAAGTTGTAAATTGTCTCTTATTTGTGACACGGCATTGACCATAGAGTTGATATTGACGCATTAACGTCATAATTATTGGTCAAATTATGCTGGTATATATTTTACTTTACTGGACAACCCTAACGTTCGAATGATTAATTAACGTCAGAGTGCAAGTTCTGTATATAAGTACTATTCCCTATTCTGTGGTAATATGTAGGTACATGTAATACATGTTGAAAGTAAAATGTATTCCATCAAAAACATTAATGTGAAATGAAAGCCAAGTTCAATATTAGTTCAAGTAATATAGAAAATGCGTCGTTGTCGACAAAATAATTGATATTGTCTACTTAGGGCCGGCGCTCACTGCCGGCATCGCACGGCAGATTGTACTGCGGCACCCCGCGGCGTTCCGTGGCATGCCAGGGCATGCCGTGGCATTCTGCTGAAAGCCCAGCCACTCTGGCATCAATCAGTTTTGCTCCGCGCGGATTCGAAGTTGGTTGTGTCGTTATGGTTGACTGGGATTTAGTATTAATAGCACTTCTAGCTGAAGATGAAGAGAGACAAATTAGAACGGCTACTTTGAAGAAAAGACATTTCTGGGTGCATAATTTGTGGAGAACAAGATCTACGCACCGACCGGACTGCGCCCCATTAACTGAAATGACCGCTGCACAAGTTTCAACCTTATTTCAACCAGCTTAGCAATCACCGTTGGGCGCCACTGGAAATACGTTCTGCTTGTAACCAGAGACGCCCGGCAACGGACGTTGACCCATACGTCTCGCGAGATGCAATGGCATGCCGCAGTAACCCGTGGAATGAAACGGCATGACTCGTCATGCCACAGCATCCCGCGGCATGCCGGGGCGCGTCGCGTCCTGCCGCGGCGCGTCGCGTCATGCCACAGCATCCCGCGGCATCGTGGTATCGAAATAAAGTAACATGAACTCTAAACTCATTGAAATAAGATTCAAAATAACTTGATTAGTAATAAAATCCTTTGCCATGCCATGCCGTACCGTGCCGGCAGTGAGCGCCGGCCCTTACTGGGTAGTATAAATATGAAAATTGTAAAATACCCATCAACCGACTTCAAATTGTCGAAATGGGACCAAATAATTGTCGGAATGGGACTAAATTAGGGGGCAAGCCTATTGTCGTCAGGCATATACAATAGATAAAAACTATTCGATAATTCAAATCGAAATTCTAACAACCAAGACCTATGTTACTAATCTATAACCTTAGCAGTCCAATCATCATAACATAATATAAAACAACGCATCCATTCCCTATGTATGCTAAGATCTTTAAAACTACGCAACGGATTTTGATGCGGTTTTTACTAATCGATAGAGTGGTTCTCGAGGAAGGTTTTTGTGTATATAATTTGTCAAGCAGATGAAGTAGCGGGCGGTCGCTAGTAAATAATATTTTTTTTGTTTCCACAGTGCCGCAGCCCCTGTAGCTCCAGTTGCAGCCGCCAGATACCCAGCTGACTTCAACGCAGCACTTTGCCCCAATTACCCTTACTGCCACTAAACAAGGACTATTCTATTGCTAACCAAAGGACACCGACAATTTAACGAAATAGTTTAATGTTTTGAACATCCTTTACTATAAACGATTGACACTATTTTAGAAAATGTTTGTGAAATGTCTGAAAAAACAGTTGTTTTTTCATTTTGGATTCTTATAGAGTTAGAGCAATTTCGTAAATATAGAGAATGTTCAAAACTATTTCGTGATTCAACACTGCCATTTGTGATAATAAATTGTAAATATTAGACATCCTGTATGTATTGAAAGAAAAAATACATATCTATTAGTAAAATTGTAAAGTTTTGTAAATAAACAAAATTTTTAAAATATTTATGAATTTTTTTGTCGAAAATGAACACCTATTCATTAGTCTGCCTCTCTCTGCCAGCGTGAGGCTACTACACATATTCTGCCTCAGAGGTCCTGGGTTCGATTCCGGATCGGGCCAAATTACTTGCACACGCAACTAAATTAACTTAGAAAAAAAGAAAGAAATCATTTATTACATATTTTATTTTTATATTACACATTTATTACATAAAATTTTGTGAAATACACTGATTGATTCCGAGGTGCGATGCAAGACCGATGCCATAAATGCTTGGAGGATGTCTTGCCCCGACACTGACCTGCCCTCACGCCTATAGGCTCACAGCGACTGTGGGATTCACCGCTCTGTAAATTGAGAATTAATACACTAATTGACACTTCTGTCAAAATTTCACAGCGTGCACGCCTACTAGCTGTTGGAGAATGGGAGTCAGGGTTTTGGATCCAGGCGCTCCCATCGCCCAACATCGGTACAATGTTGGACGACACAACCTTCCGCATTGCCACTTGCCTTCGGCTGGGTACACCTTGTGTATCCCCGCATCATTGCACCTGTGGAGTAGCCGTCGATAATCTGGGACACCATGGCCTTTCTTGTAGCAGAAGCGCAGGTCGTATACCTCGGTACGCTATTCTAAACGACATAATTCGTAGGGCTCTTTCCACCGCAGGTCTTCCGGCCGTACGCGAACCAAATGGTTTAGCACGAAGCGATGGAAAGAGACCGGACGGTATGTCGTTGCTACCGTGGAAGATGGGAAGGCCTTTGGTGTGGGACGCTACATGCGTTGACACCTTAGCACCTTCACACCTTCCAAGCATATCCGGATGTGCCGGCGCTGCTGCTGCATCGGCTGAAGGCCTTAAACGGCGTAAATATGCTAACCTAGCAGGTGATAACATATTTGAGCCGTTTGGGGTTGAGACACTGGGGTCATGGGGTCAGAGTGCTCGCCGCCTTTATAGAGAGATTGCTAAACGCCTAATCGATGTTTCTCAGGACCAGAAGGCTGGCTATTTTCTGGCCCAAAGAATAAGTATCGCCATCCAACGTGGCAACACAGCCAGCATTTTGGGAACCTTCCCTGTCGGCAATGACGCGGAGGATTTTTTAAACGATATTTTGTAATGTAAATATTTTTAGTCTATAATTATGTTTATTTTGTATATTGTTTATTACATTACTCCACAATAAACATGATAAAAAAAGACAACATATAGCTTAGTTATTTGTAATAAAAACTAAAAATATAAAAAAGATAACATATAGCTTAGTTTACAAATAAATAAATATATATACTTATATAAATTAAAATAAACAACAGTGAAGTGGAATAAACGACCGTCTCTCAGCGTAATTGAACTTCAGAAAAGTAATAATGGAATTATATCAATCTAACAGCATATATAGTCACAATAAAGAGATAACTAGTAAATCTGAAGTGGCTAACGCACCTCAACATTTTTTAACAAATATACCACTTGAACTTCGTCCAGTATACCGGAGGCGCTATTAAAACAAAATGTCACCGCCGACGTATCCATTTTTAATTCTGGTTATATAAATATTACCATACTAAGAAAGACATTTATAGGCAAGCGGCACACCCCCTGAAAAACTAAAATGACGGACCAATCACTGAAAATGTGATTGCCCCTGTACAAATTTGTAATTTTTGTAAACCTTGTACCAAAAGGCGTCGATTGGTAAGAAAACAAAAGTTGTGCGCAAAAATGGTCACATTCAACATTTTTTATCTCGCCGAGTTTAGATCGAATTAAAAAAAAAACCTCCAAAAAAATAGATTTTACGATGTGAAAAATGTATGTTTTCTCATTTTGAAAAAATAGTCGTATAGTATCTGATAAGTATTCTGCCGCAGGATTTTTTGCAGCTTATTGAACGCTATCACTGCCTCTTCGGAGTTGGTGATTCTTGATTCTTTGATTGATTCTTTGGTAAAAGTGAAACCTCTCATCAAATCTTTAGGTCGGGGCTATTCGCAGGATGGGTGACAAGTTGTACTTTTTCGAAAGTTAAAAATGACTTTGTTTTGTTGGCAGTGTGTGAAGAAGCGTTGTCATGATGTAGGAGAACGCGGCTTTTGGCTCGGATTTCGCGAACTTTTTCTAACACCCTGGGTAAACAAATGGTAGAATACCACTCGGCATTAACACTCTTTTGATCTTCAAGTGGAATGGTACATATGGGGCCCATAGCTGAGAAAAAAAACGCGATCATTATTTTACCAACGTTTCTCGCCTGCCTCACTTTTGTTGGCTTGTTCTCATTTTCAAACACCCATTCACAAGATTGCTGTTTTTTTTCGGGTTCAAAATAATAAATCCACGTTTCGTCTCCTGTCACAATGTCATAAACAGCATTAGAATCGTGGTCGTACTTCAGTAGCATCTGTGAGCACCATTCCACGCGAGCCCCCTTCTGCCCCGCTGTCAGTTCATGAGGGATCCAACGACAACAAAGTTTCCGAACTTTCAATTCATCGTGTAAAATTTTCTGGATTTGACTCATACCAATCCCCAATAGTCCTCGAATTGTCTCATAGGTAATCCACGGGTTTTCTTCAATTAACCGCTTAATAGTAGCCACATTATTTTCGTTGACGGCAGTTGAAGGCCGCCCTTCACGAAATTCGTCATGTAAAGAAACTCGACCTCTCTCAAATTCAGCAAACCATCGCCTCACGGTGCTCAAACAAGGTGCTTCTCTACCAAAAGCATTTTAAAGACGAGCGGCACAGTCTTGCAGTGAGAGAGAACTTTTAAAATCATAAAAAATCATCGCTCTAAAATCTTTTCGAGTTAATTCCATTTTCGTTGCATACGAAGAACTTTGATGTGTGATAAAAAACAATTGACAAATGATTTCCCGCCAATAGTTTTTTTTTATTACTAAGAAGGTTGCAACGTTTAAAAAAATATAACATTCAAAGTTGTGCAAAACTTTTAGTGTGCCCCATGTATATTTCTAAATACAGCTTATTTTATACAAAGAAAACGCCGAAACTTCGAAACAAACATTTGTGTATCACCCAACTATTTGATGCGAACCGGAACCGAACCTGGGACCTCAGGGACGGTAGTCGCTTACTCATACCACTGCGTCACAGAGGCAGTCAGAAAAACCAGACCCGACCCACTACTAGATCCCAGCGCTGACTGGCCTACGCTGAGCACTCCTCCAACGTGTGGCGTGCGGTGTCTTCGTCGGAGGCCCCGCAGTGTTGACACTGGAGTGTGACCTCACGATTTAAGAAATGCAGATACTTACTTACAAACTTCGGAAATGTGGTCCGAAGTTCCATCGGCTATCGAGTAGAGCCCTAAATACTTCATCGAGGGCTCTATGCCGATGCTAACGCTTCCTACAGTTATGCTGGATCCTGCAGGTGGACCTCGCTGAGGTCCGTGAAAACACAGAGCCTCGTACTTGTGCAGGGTTACCTCCAGCCCCAGCCGCCGTATCCAATCCACGACTGGAGCAACTTATACTTACCTAAGGTAGAGGTAAATAAATAAATAAAAACGGTGTGGAATTAAATTACATATTAATAAGTTGCAACAAACTAACCTCAGTCTTGGCAGTAATAAATCATCTTCTTAGTTACTCGGCTTTTTTTTAAATGACGCCGTCATTTCGTTTTAATACCACATCAATTTTACATTATCATAAAATATACATAGTCATCAGTAGTCACTCATCAGACATAATTTTAATAAGACATATCCAACGTAAATTATTAAATTGAAGCGACCAATATGGATCGGCAATCTTTTATTGATTTATGGCATATCTCTTTAATGATTGTGATAAATTACTATCGAGGTGTAAAGTACCTCGTGATAACTTTTTTTTTAATAATTTTACATACTTGTTTGATTAATAGTATTGTACAGCCTGTTCAATATTTAAAAGGGTTGGTTCAAGTTTTTTTGAATTAGTTTCTTTTACGGTGTGACCACAGTGAACTATATAGGAAGGTATTCTTTTATTGGTGACCACGTAGAAAATATGGAAATAAAGTAGACTTGAGAACTAATGCACCTGCTACTTGACAGACAAGGAAGTTATTTTGTGATTGGTTGACAACGATAACCAGCGAAATGTTGGGCAAAACTATCTTTACTCACGGAGAGTAAGTACATTTTGGCAGTTCCATAACAGTATAAAATAAAATGGTTTCCGTTACCTATATATGCTTAGATCTTTAAAACTACGCAACGGATATTGATGCGGTTTTCACCAATGGATAGAGTGGTTCTCGAGGAAAGTTTTTGTGTATACTAGGCGGTTCGCCGGAACGTCGAAATAAATAAGACGGAGTGAAAGACAGGTTAATTGCATTACGGCATAAATAAATCACACCAATCGGATGAATAGTTCGTTCCATAGTTAAATAATTTGAAGCTTTGAATTATTAAATTTGGCGCGCGAAATCCAACAATCGATTTTTTTAGTACTGTGAAAGGTACGTTACTTTAATGTTTGATCACTCAAAAACTCTATAAGCTACATATACCAAAAAAATTACAGCAAAGCACGTTAATGTGTTCTATCGGCATGCCAAATTTCAAGTCGATAGGTTTAAAATTGCGACCGGTATCGTGGCACAAAGTTATTCGATTGAGACCAAGTATGAGGAAGACTCCGCTGCCGTCTTAATAATTTGTCAACCGGCGAAAGCCACCCACATTACGCCCACATTTCGCCAGAGCCTAGACGATTCTATTACCGTTTCTAGGTACTTTGTGTAAGTATAGGCTGTATAGTATTATAGCCTCGTCCATTTGTCACCAGATGCACCGTGTGCAGACTAAGATAACTGAAGTCTCCAAAATTTCGTATCAAAATAGTTACTATAAAAATCAATACTACTTAATTTATTATTCCAAGTCTTAAGGCTATAAAAAACTTGCCTTTTTGGCGGGAAGATACCTACAACTGTCAATGTGCGACGCCATATTGGACACAGTGATTGCACATCGACATACCATGGCATATCAGTCAACTAACAAACGGCCTTGTATTGTGTTGCTCGGTGAGACCAAATAATGCTAGATGTGATCAAGAATGTTGTAAACCATTCTTGGTCACATCTAGAAAAAGTAAGAAAAGGCTCCCTTTAGGTTTTTGTAGTTCAACTATCGGAACTCTTATATTATCATCATGTCCGTTCGTCTGTCCGTTCATCCACGGCTTTCTTCCCAGACGGTTAATGCTAGAAAAAAGAAATTTTGCATGGATAATGTGTATTTACTACGCTGACAAAGTGGTACGATAAAATTATGAAAAATACTAGTGGTCGCCCGCGACTTCGTCCGCGTGGTAATTTGGATTTTTTCCCGTTACCGTCGCGCCGCGTCATATTTTGAACAATTCACACTATATCTTTATAAATTGTAGCCTATGTGTTATTCTGATGTATACGCTATATTATTGTAAAGTTTCATTAAAATCCATTCAGTAGATTTTACGTGAAAGACAAGTACAAACATACATCCATCTGTACATACTTACATACTCACAAACTTTCGCGTTTATAATATTAGTAGGATGTTTTTTTTCGGTACCTCTACTTTTCTTGCATCTACCCCATAGTGTGTGGTATCATGAGGTAGGTAGGTCTTTTAAAAATATTGATAGGTTGCTAGGCATTTTTTTTATTGAAGTATCCGTTTGCGAAACATTTAACTTTAAAGCGCATTTTTTGGGAAAAAATCCAAAACAATGTTTTTAATATTCGCGAAGTCTACGGCAACCATTAGTTTCATTTTATTCATTACAAAAAACATTATTTTCTTCTTATAATATTAAGTAGATAACCTTCCTCGCTATAATAGTTGAAATGTAGTTACTTAAAAGAAAATAAAACCATTTTCGAGTTTGTCATTTAGCTTTTGGTTAACTTTCGCATAAACACGTTACTGCAAATGTCACCAATCAATTAACGCAAAAATCTGGTGAGCGGCATACTCAAATGATGCTTCCTGCTACGTCGTACTTTTTTTTATTAACTCGCGCGCTTTTTGACATTTGATTGAGGCGCATTCTGTAAAAAATGCAAAGGTCAGTGAAATAAGAACAAGGGCAGTTGACCTTGCACTTCGTTAAATCTTTTTGATGTAAAATTCTTTACGCACGCTTGGTTTGTGGAATATGTAGTGAATGCGTGGCGAGAGCGTTATGAAAAGTGGGACCGGGCGCAAGGAGCTTAGCGTGGGCCAGGCCATAGCGCCTAAAGCATTGGGCTGGACAAAACAAAAACGGCTAGGTACCTATGTTAACATTGCAAAGGTTACAAACACTAGCCAGGTTAGCCCAGTTGCCATATGAACATCTGTGGCAGTCGTTACGGGTAGGACGAGCCCTAAAAAGTTCGACCGGTCTAACTATGGGTACATACTACATAACTTTGATATCGCCAATTGGTTGTGAAGGTCAGCTCGCATCGCAATCGCTTCACGGAAAATAATGTCGAAGTTATGCCGTGCAGCAGCTAGACGGAAAGCCGACCTCAACTGAGTTGGGAAAAGGCTCAGTGGATGATGAATGCGATATAACAGATACAGAAGGTACTCTGCCTGACATAATTCTAGTGCTATTCTTCCTCTCTTTTGCACTTCTAACGTTGTAGTCCATCAATTGAATGCTGTACTGCTCTTGCGCCAGTTTCTTGAATGTCGACAAAATGGCGGTAGATGAACACATGTCATCTGTGAAGCTGTCTAGTTTAACTGCGATTTTGGAGCGATTTTCTGATGTCATCTATGGAAAAAAAGTACGTTAAGTTTTTTAATTGGACTGGTAGCTAGCTACCATGGCTCCAGGGCTCCAAATCAAATCATCTCCATTGCTATCAGCTATCAAATCCATTGCTGACATTAATGGACTTCACTCAGTGTTATATTAGGAGGTCCAAAATTACTGTTAAACACAAGAAATCAACAAATACACAGACTGTAGCAAACTTCAAAAAAGGGAGATCCGAGATAATACTCGACCCAATCTTGACAGAGGCTGCATAGATGGCCAAAGTCCGCTGGCGCTCTGGGGTTCGTAATACGAGGGCGTACCCGGGACGTCCGGCAATGGACGTTAAGGTGGCCAATTAAAAAAGATCTAATACTAAACACTCCATGGATTCACCGTGCTGGCGCCGGGTCCATAGTGTGATAAAGTGGGGAACACGTCGCAGACGACCGAGACTGGCGCCTCAGTTGTTGGTTTAGGGTGGCCACCTTGCGACTAGTCAGCGCTCAACTTCACCATGCGACTAGTCAGTCAGCGCTAACCTTCATCATGAGACGTGTTCCATGGAGGGCCCGTGGAATACCTAGCTAAATTTGGTAAGATCCTACCAGTGCCGCTTTGAAAATTCGTCCTAGTAAAGAGCTTACTGAAGCTCTTGGTCTTTTCTTCTCGAGGTCTTTAAGCAATTGCAAAGAGATTTAGCTGGAATTCCCTTTGCACGTACTTCTTCGGCATAGAGTTTAACCACATAGGTAGGTGGCCATTATCAGTTAACTCATCCCAATGGAAGGGTAACCTACCTTTAATAACATTGGTGATAATTTATGTAAATCCTTAATATCCTCTACAATATTTGACTGGGTGTGTTTGGATTTCAACCAACTGTACTTACTTGTACCTTGGAAGGATTCTATGAGCAGGTGTTCAACCTGTCAACAACAATTTGACTTATAAGAAAACTTCTTGTACAACACCACAGGACGCAAGCCATTCGCAACGATAACCTGATGATGACTGGTAGATTGGTAAGGCCCGAATTTTATCATAGATATACACTTTCGACACACCTATTTTGGAAATCCATTATCTTTGAAAATTTCCTCATGCGATGTTGACTACCTCGGTGGCACAATGGTACTATGTACGGACTGCCACACTCGAGGTCTCGTGTTCGATTTCCGGGTCTGGTGGATAATGTATAATTCTCTTTAGAATTTTACCCAGATAAGTCTGGCAGTCTGGAACTTGTGCCCGGTAAATGGCAATAGGCTCGTCCCCTATTACATGGGACCTAACATAGCTGGTGAGATGTGGGGAGTGTTTGCACACCTCTGCCTACCCCTTCGGGGAAAAAGGCGTGATGCTATGTTATGCGATGTTGTTATACTTTAATGTTTTTGATATTCACAGTCACGCCTCTTTCCCGTTGGGGTAGGCAGAGACTATGGAATCGCACTAGTTACGATCTTGGCATAGTTACTTCTTTTGCTTATTCCATTTTCTTAGCTATTTTTATGCATGCTCTCCGGTTGCAGGTAGGTAGGTTAGCTACCTACTCTTGACCTTGCCTGCCTTTCTCATCTCATATAATACTTATTTATGATATTTATCCGACGGAAAATGAGAGGTTTAACCCTCTGTATCTCCTGTCTGTGACATAAGTGCCTGAACAGATGGACAAATTTTGATGCAGTTTCTTTTGTTCGAAGTCCTATGTGATGGTTCTTAAGCTCTAAATTTTAAAGATCAGCTCACAACCTAGTTGATTAAGGGCCTCACTGACATGTCGGACATGGGGTTATACTAATTAATTAATACTTACATATTGCAACAAATGCGATGACGAAAAATAATTTTGTCCGGCAACCATTTTGAAATTCTTTTTTTTTTGTTCACTTAGGTACGCGCGCAATCGAATGAACGAACTTTATTTAAGCTTAATTTAGCATTATTCTTACCGAGTTCATGATTCTCATTGATTAATCGTTATCAATGCTTAAAGATAAGATAGTTTTAATTAAATGATTGAGTCAAGTATATATCTACATGTAGATATATTTCGATTACAATTAGGTAGCTACTGGCAGACTCCCGCAACTTTACCCACTTAATTTTACCTGCATCCATTATCCCATGAGAAGAAATTATCAGGATACAAAGAAAACTGGATATTAAATATTTTAATAGAAATAATAAATCGCAAAGACTGAAAATGTTATCGGCAAGGCAGTACTCGAACCCACGGCCTTTCCCTTAAAGGGGGAATGCTCTGACCGATTGATATTTTCAGATTTTGTGATTTACAATTTCTATTTAAATATTTAAGAACTGTCATAGCAAACTCATTGCTTTCAAAATACAGAATTATCATTGGAAAATAATTCGAACAATGATGTGCAGAAAAATTCTGTCAGAAGACCAAAAAAAAGTCGATCGATTGCGGAATTACTTTGTGACCATTTTTTTAAGCATCAGTAGTTACCTACTACTGCCTACTACCAGGGAAGGTTATACCACGTCACTCACTCTTGGTAGGTATGTATACATATATTATACCTAGGTTATTTTATACTGCCCTACTTACTATAGAGTATTATAAGTAGGTATGTATCTAGTCCTACTAAAGGTTCACGACGAAACCATTTGGTTTTCGCAACCATCATTTGTCAGAAATGATTGTTGCACCTCAACCGAATGGTAATGCATCCAAACATGGTACCATTGACGGTGTTACCGTGTGGAACAAATGGCCATAGATAAAACACATTGTGCATAGCTTCACCATAGAGTGAAAAGGATAGTTCCCCGAAATTTCGTCGAATTAAATACATTTCATGCCTATATCCTCGCAGGGGTAGGCAGAGGTGCATTACACACTCACAATTAGCCAGTATATTTAGTCCCACGTAATAGGGGGCAAACCTATTGCCGTCACCGGGCACACTTATAATGGGTTAGGTATGTCCAAAACGGCCGAATGAATTTATAAAAAGTCTCGGCGTCTCGGACTTATATCCGAAATGTATTAAATACCTACCTCGGTGGCACAATGGTACTATGTACGGACTGCCACGCTCGGTCTCGGGTTCGATTCCCGGGTCTGGTGGATAATGTATAATTCTCTTTAGAATTTTACCCAGATAATTATCCCAGAGTCTAGAACTTGTGCCCGGTAAATGGTAATAGGCTCGCCCCCTATTACATGGGACCTAACATAGCTGGCGAGATGTGGGTGTGTTTGCACACCTCTGTCTACCCCTTCGGGGAAAAAGGCGTGATGCTATGTTATGTTATATGTATTAAATAAATTTACAAAGTTATCTGTGGATTTCAAAATATATCTCAACTACATAGCATAGTTATTTGTGGATCTCAATCTATTTGGAAATCCAAATTGTTTCGACAACCATCAAAAATGGGATATTGGCCCGTCCATTTTGACAAATGATGGTTGCCAAAACCAAATGGTTTCATCGTGAATGTGGACCTTTATGCTGCTTCGACATGGCAAGTTAAAAGGAGGTGGTTATTATAAAACTGACAGTTCTGAATAACATCAAGTTGTTGTCAGTTTGTATACAAAAATGACACAAAAATCTGTCACAAAATGTAATTTTTTTTACAAAAATGATAAATTGCAAATATAAAACATGGACGCTCAGCAAAGTGTCTCCAATTATAACTTTGAAGACTTACTCATAACGGCATTTCCAGGCTTAGATACAGCTGTGAAAAATGCTTTACAACGACTTAGAATTTGCTTGGGGGCAATATTCTGTCTGCCTCTACACCAGGTTATACCTTCAGACCTATTCGCCGGCAGATCAATAAAATTAAAAGAAAAACAATTATCAAAAGCAAAAGAAGCAAAATCCGACAAATCAATCCATTCAAAAGAAATAATAAAAAGTAAACATGATTTAGAAGAACAAACAAGAATATCACAATGTAAGCTAAAAGATAAAGATCGGAGATCAATTCTAAGAGAAAGAACTAGATCAGAGAATATTATTGCGGAAAAACTCAATTCTCTGCTCATGAAAAGAGGTTCAACAAAGAATAATGATAAAAAGATTCGATTTCAAAGTTCAGAAAAAATATTACTGGGCAAAAAGGCCACGTGCCTTTTAATTAAAAGTAAAACTAAGAAAGTTGCGAACGATTTCGTTGGCAGATGGAGAAAGAAGTCTAGTACGTCAGCAAAAAGTTCTGATCATGATTCAAAACATAAAGCCAAGCTCAAAGAATGTCAGAGGAAAGTAAAGAAAGCTAAGAAAAAAGTAAAATGCATACATTTGCACTTTCTATGTGCTGATAATTGTACTCAAACAGTACCGCAATCGTCACATTGGTCTGCCAGGAAGGTATATGCTGGTGATGCACCAGGTAAACTGAAAGGGATCCTCCACGAGATTTAAATTTTAACCAATATACACGTTTAGACGTATATAATGTAATAGCTAAATGACAGTCGATAATTTTGCCACTGTACAAATCGTCATATATCGGAAAGTTTTATCGAGTGGCAATACACCCGCTTTATTGTGTGACAGTAATTAAAAATAATTATATAGTTGTTTTAAATGTAATAAATAAATATTAATATACTTGTGTGTCCATAATCTTTAGTCTATTTTTACGTTATTAAATGTCATCCAACGGTGTCTCTCTAGGAAACCTAGCTCATTAATTTCCGCCGGGCGCACTTCGCCAAAATACCTTCTGTTGCAAACCAGAGACGCCCGGCATTGGACGAATAAGTAGAACAATTAAATAAGTCTAGACTGTGATAATGGTACTTATTGTATTATTTATTATTTTATTATTTATTTATTACAAGGTACGCTTACAGACTAGGTACTGTCATCACATGATAAAAAACATTTGAGGCAGATTTACAAGTCCAGACAGTGATCCAAATTTAGCATACACATCATGACACAAGTAAACATATATAGTATAATTAATTCTCTTATATCAAAGCAAGGAAATTAAGTTAAACTTAAGGAAAAGCACTTATGATACGCGATACGACTATCTTGTACTGGGAGAATGCACCGTGGAATACATCCACATCCTCCACCCGATTCAACTCATTGAATGTACGACACATCCTAACCAGAGGGTTATAGAATGAGGTATTATTGTTGTAGGCCTGAATCAGAAACACATTTGGACAGCGTGACCTGTGTCTTATGTTAATAGATACAGCAGACAACAAGCATGGCGCATCAATGACAGAGTGAATAATCTTGTGGAGGCAAAGGAGATCATATCTTTTGCGGCGGGCCTGAAGCGAAATCATACCAAACTCCGCCAATCTCTCATTATAGTCCCGCAATGATCTACAATAGTTAAATTTGCGGGCGACGTACTTCAAGCAACGTCGCTGCACGCTCTCTATGGCATCTGTATGAACACCATAGAAAGGGGACCATACTGGACAACAATATTCAAGACCACTCCGGACCAGACTTGTAAAAAGAGTCAATAAACTCTGTTTTCTTTTAAAATTTTTGGTTGACCTGATGATAAAGCCCAGTAGTCTGCGGGCTCTATTTACTATATGTGAGTAGTGAAGGCGGAATGTCAGTTGCTCATTGTGGCATATAGCCTTTCCATAGTTTAAGTTAAGTTAAGTGGTAATTATAAATATAGTAAATAAATTATTCAACAAACAAATTTATAATATTTGGTAAATGTTTCGATATATATATTTTGTCCGGCCGCGTTGTGTGCCGGCTCAGCGCGCCGGCGGCGGCGCTAGCGCCGGCAGTCGGTTCAACTCATCGATGCGGGTACGTTGTATCGTGCGCTGTGTCATTCTAGTCCCCTACACTCATCAAAAAGCACTCCTAAATCCTAATCCTAATCCTAAAACAAGATATTCATTGTTAGTTATATTACGTCTTCTAGTGAAAGAAATATAACAGGACTTCCTCACGTTAAGACTCATTTTGTTGAATGAGCACCACTCAGAGACCATTTCCAAGTCATCCTGAAGCGCTACTCCGTGTTTAAGATCTCTAACATCCGCGAAAGTTTTGAGATCGTCGGCGTAGAGAAGGGAGGGGCAGGATAATCGGCTGACAAGGTGATTTATAAATATAACAAAAAGAAGTGGCCCCAGGTGTGATCCCTGCGGAACCCCGGATGAAGCCGCTATGGACGAAGATGAATAGCCCTTCACGGTGACAAGCTGACTACGGTTACCCAGGTAAGAGGTGACCCACCTTAGCAAAGAACCATTAACGCCGTAATGTTTAAGTTTAAGGCTTAGTAGATGGTGACTGACTTTATCGAAGGCCTTACTGAAATCTAGGTATATAGCGTCAGTCCAGTGGCAAACGACTGACAAAGATAATTTTTAAACACCAACAAATTACTCAAAGTCGATCTCTTTTTGACAAAACCGTGCTGCTTCTCTGATAAATAGTTACTGAGGTGATGATAAAGGGGGGAGTATACCAGAGTTTCGAATAATTTGGCCAGACAAGACAAGATACTTATCGGCCTAT
Source organism: Nudaria mundana (assembly GCA_963556515.1). Classification (NCBI taxonomy): domain Eukaryota; kingdom Metazoa; phylum Arthropoda; class Insecta; order Lepidoptera; family Erebidae; genus Nudaria; species Nudaria mundana. The sequence continues at coordinate 6,581,224 of OY748315.1, forward strand.
AATTAATGAGGGTAGGTACATATTTTCTTCAACGCAAGAATTACTACGTACCTACTTACTTTACTTACACGGGTACCAGAGCCTTAACGAATAAAACCGACGCCTACATAACTAAGTATTTGCCTTTATTATTTCATCGGGCACTTGTCCTTGGGATAATTTAAATAATGGCTACATCCTTTATTTAACATACGAGCATATGTTTGAAGTTACAACTAAATTGTATAAATGAAGTAATTATGAAGCAAGTATTGACGCAATAAATTTCGGGAAACTGCATGTATGACTCAATCAAAGAATCAAAGAATCAATTTCATAGAATCAATTTCATTTATTCAGTTTAGGCACATAAAGAGCACATATGAATGTCAAAATTTTACAATTTTATGTCAAGCACTATTATACACGGCGCCCACCATGGCGCCCACCACGGTGTCCAACACGGCACCCGGATCGCCGCCACAGCCTGTGCCGACTATGGTACAGGTCCTGGCGGCGATCGAGAGGCGCCTCGCGGTCCTGGAGGACCGGGCGTACCGCCCTCCGCTAGCACGTCCCGCGTTCTCCTACGCGGCGGCTGTTAGCGGTTCTCCCGCTCCGGGACCAAGCGGCAGTCCGCTCCAGCGTACCGGTTGCCGGCCGAGACCGCGGCCCAGGCGCGGAAGGCGAAGGGGCGCGGCAAGAAGAGCGGCACCCCTGCCGCCTCCTCTTCCTCTAACGCTCCCGCTGCTCCTTTACATCCCTCCGGACGGGAGGGATGGGAGGTAGTGGGGGCCAAGAAGAGGAAGACGAAGGCCGCCAAGAAAGCGGCCAAGAAAGTGGCCAAAGCCGCCGCGGCAAAGGCGCCGAAGAGGCCCCGCGCTCCTCGCTCCACAGCCGTCGTCCTTACGGTGACGACGGAGGGTGTGGAGAGGGGTGTGGGGTACGCTGATGTCCTGAGGACCGTGAAGTCCTCAGTCAACCTCTCAGCCCTCGATATCCAGGGGGGTCTCCGGTGCAAGACGACACGCACCGGGGCTCGCCTCCTCGAGGTCTCCGGCGCCTCCAGCGGCCCTAAAGCTGACGCCCTAGCAGCGCAGCTTAGGGACGCGCTGGACGCAGAGGCCGTCCGCGTCACCAGGCCCACCAAATGCGCTGCATTGCGCATCACGGGTCTGGATGACGCGGCCACGACGGAGGAAGTAATCTCCGCCGTGGTCGTGGAGGCGGGCGGCTGCCCCCGTGACCAGGTGAAGGCTGGAGACATCTCCTTCGGCTCCACTGGTCATGGGATGACAGTCGTCCAGTGCCCCGTCGCGGCGGCACTGAAAGTGACGGACGGACGAAGCCTCCTCGTAGGGGGCTTCCTAAAGGCGCAGGTGCACCTCCTTCGTGCCCGGGAAACCAGATGTTTCCGGTGCATGGTGGTGGGGCACGTCGGAGTGCAGTGCACAGCGGAAGTCACCGTGGGCGATCGGTGCTTCCGCTGCAGCCGGCCCGGTCACAAGGCAAGTGCCTGTGATGCTCGCATCTAATCCGCATCCTGCAAGTGAATTTGAACCGCTGCCGCGCTGCTCAGGATCTTCTGTACCAGAGCATCCGGCAGTGGTCCATAAACTTGGCCGTGGTCGCCGAGCCGTACTACGTCCACCCGGGAAGCCCGGTGGACGAGGACGGCTCGGCCTGTTTTATCTTCGGGGGGTCCGCCGCAGACAACTCGCGCCTTGCTATCATTGCAAGGGGCCGCGGGTGTGTTGCGGCGGAATATGATGGGTTGGCAGTCGTGGCCACCTACATCTCGCCGACATTGGACGAGGCTCAGTTTGAGCTATGGCTCACTGAGCTCGACGTCGTCTTCGCTGCGTGCCGTCCTCGCCCTGTCCTGCTCCTGGGAGACTTCAACGCCTGGAGTGAGGCGTGGGGCTCCCGGGAAACCAGGGACAAGGGGAGGCTTCTTGAGGACTGGACCAGAACACGTGGTCTGGAGGTCCTCAACCGGGGGAATGTCGCCACCTTCTGGCGGCGGGGGACCAGCTCGGTCGTGGACGTATCGTTCGCGACCTCTGCCCTCGCCACCCGTATTACTGGCTGGCACGTGGAGGAGGGTGAGGAGACGCACTCGGACCATCGGTACATCCGATTCGATGTCGTCCCCCCACCTGACCTCCCACAGCCGGTAGAAAATCCCCCGGATCCGCGTTGGGCACTTCACCATCTGGATCGGGAGGCTCTCCTGGAGGCATCCATCGTGCAGGCCTGGATTCCGGCACCGGACCGGCCTGCCGATGTGGATGCCGAGGCGGAGTGGTTCAGGGGAGCCATGTCGCAAATCTGTGATGCGACGATGCCTAGGGTTACACCCAGACCGGCAAGGAAGCAGGTGTACTGGTGGTCGCCGGAGATTGCACAGCTGCGCGCAGCATGCATCTCCGCCCGCCGCCAGTACACCAGGTTTCGCCGGAGGCATCGCCGCCCAGACGACGCGGCAACCCGAGAGGCGGAGCTTTATCAGGCTTACAGGGAGGCTAAAGGTAATCTCCAGGAGACAATAAAGCGGGCCAAGACGGCGGCCCGCGAGGAGCTCCTGGAGACCCTGCAGCAGAACCCATGGGAGCGCCCGTACCTACAGGTCAGGGAGAAACTCCGACCTAGGGCGCTCCCACTGACCCAGAGTCTCCAGCCGCAGCAGCTGGAGCGGGTCATGGGCTCCCTGTTTCCGACGAGCGCGGAGGAGCACGTCCCTCCGCGCATGGCTCCGTCTCTGCCCGACGCGGATAGCATCAGTGAAGACGACGTACCCGAAGTCAGGGTGGGGGAGCTAGGTGCGGCAGTACTCCGGCTTATCGCCGGAAAACCACTGCCCCCGGACCCGACGGCATTCCTGGCCGTGCATGGGTCCTGGCCCTCGAAGAACTCGGGCCTCGACTGATGGGGCACTTTAGCGCATGCCTCGAAAGGGGCCAGTTTCCCAAGCTGTGGAGGACGGGGAAACTGGTCCTGATTCGTAAGGCGGGGCGGCCGGTGGACTCACCGTCCGGATACCGGCCGATCGTGTTGCTCGACGAGGTGTGTAAGCTCTTTGAGCGAATTATCGCGGAACGCCTCGTCGAGCATCTCTCAACGGTGGGGCCAGATCTGGCGGACAACCAGTACGGTTTCCGTCGGGGACGCTCCACCGTGAGCGCGATCATGCGCGTCAAGAGCCTGACGGAGGAAGCAGTCTCACAGGGCAAGGTGGTGGTGGCGGTGTCTCTTGACATCGCCAACGCGTTCAACACCTTGCCATGGAGCTGCGTTAGGGAGGCGCTCGTGTATCACGAAACGCCTCTCTACCTCCGTCGTATTGTCGGAGCCTATCTCTCGGAGAGGGCCATAGCTTTCCCCAGTTGGCTCGGGCCAGCTCGGCGAGATGTGTCGTGTGTTCCGCAGGGGTCGGTCCTGGGACCGCTTCTGTGGAACATCGGCTACGACTGGGTGCTGCGGAGTGCGTTGCCTGAGGGCGTCGGCATAACGTGCTACGCCGACGATACCCTCGTCACGGCGCGGGGTGCAACGTACCAGGAGGCAGCACTCAAGGTCACGACGGGTGTTGCTCAAGTCGTGGGTCGGATACGGCGGCTGGGACTGGAGGTGGCCTTGCACAAGTCCGAGGTTCTGTGTTTTCACAGACCTCGGAACGGTCCACCTGAAGGTTCCAGCATAAATGTGGGAGGCGTTAGCATCGGCATCAAGCCCTCGATGAAGTATCTAGGGATCGTACTTGATAGCCGATGGAACTTCGGACCACATTTCCGAAGTTTGGTCCCCAAGGTGACACAGGCATCGGTCGCGCTTTCGCGATTGATGCCCAACCTAAAGGGACCCAACGCTTCCTGCAGGAGACTGTACCTGGGGATCGTGCGGAGTATGGCCCTATACGGGACTCCCGTATGGGCGGCGCGGTTGACGGCCAACAACTCAACGCTCCTTAACAGACCGTTGAGGACCTTGGCCGTCAAAACAATAAGGGGCTACCACACGATCTCCGGAGAGGCTGCATGTCTCCTAGCCGGGACCCCTCCATGGGACCTGGAAGCGAGAGCCCTTGCGTCATTGTTCCAATGGCGCAAGGAGGCGCTGGAGCGGGACCACAGGCCTGCGTCTCGAGAAATCGATGACCGGCGGTCCCAACTCCGCCAGGATCTCATGGAGTCATGGAGGGTGCGACTTGAGCAACCCAAATGGGGTGCCACCATCATCGCGGCGGTGAGACCGATCATGGACGATTGGCTGCAGAGGCAGCATGGTGACCTCACGTATCGTGCGACGCAGATCGTTACCGGGCATGGATGCTTCGGTAGCTATCTGTTTCGCATCCATCGTGAGGTCACACCCCGGTGTCAACACTGCGAGGTTTCAGACGACGACACCGCACTCCACACGTTGGTGGAGTGCTCAGCGTGGGCGAGTCAGCGCCGGGACCTCGTAGTGGGTCTGGGCGTGGATACCCTCTCGCTGGAGACCATGCTTCAAGCCATGGTCTCCAGCGGGAGTAGGTGGAACGCGGCCGTGTCCTTCTGCGAGCAAGTCGTGCTCGCGAAGGAGGCGGCCGAGAGGGAGAGGGAGCGTGCCCTCCCCGCCGAGTTCCGTAGTCAGCGGCGAGGCCGCCGCAGACTCATCTACGCCCAAGACCATCGACCTCCATGATCGGGGCCTGAGGACGGCGGGATCGCCACCCGTCGTCCTTACAGAAGCAGGCTAGAAGGGTTGCGTGCTGCGGGGCCTTTGCCCCATAGCACGCAACCAGATTCACTCATTGACGCGGGATAAAACCCTACCCCAACGACGCGGGATTCTCATCCCGACCCAACCCCCGCAGAGACCACAGAGGTGGTCAAAATCCGCCGGGCGCCACTGGAAATACGTTCTGCTTGTAACCAGAGACGCCCGGCAACGGACGTTAGAGCGGCCGCGGCCTTGGTCGCGGAACTAAAAAAAAAAAAAATTTTCTTTTTAATAATGTTTTGTTTACATTGTGTTACAATTTGTATTGTAGGAGTGGCTAACAACAGCAGATTAGGGTGACCATGCATTTTTATCATTAAGATATTCGTCTACATTATAATAGCCTTTCTTCATCAAACGTTTTTTCACTACTATTTTAAACTTATTAAGAGGCATGTCAACCAGATCCTGCGGAATTTTATTAAATATTTTTATACATTTGCCTACAAACGAATTACCAACTTTATGAAGTCTAATTTTTGTCATTGCCAGTTTATTTTTATTTCTTGTATTATAATTATGGTTGTCGGATCTTTTTTTGAAGAGTTCTATGTTCTTCCGTACATACACGATGTTTTCGTAAACATATTGAGAAGTAACGGTTAAAATATTAATTTCTTTAAATAGTTCCTTCAGCGAGTCACGGAGTCCGAGTCTATAGATTGCTCGTATAGCTCGTTTCTGTAATATGAATATTGTCTCAATATCGGCAGCTGAGCCCCATAGCAGCAGACCATATGACATAACGCTATGAAAATAGCCAAAATAAACTAATCGTGCCGTTTTTTCATCAGTCAGTGACCTTATATTTCTAACCGCATAGGCAGCCGAACTAAGTCTTCCTGCCAAGGCTGTGATATGAGAACCCCATTGCAGTTTACTATCTAAAGTTATTCCAAGAAAAACTGTGGTATTGACTATTTGAACTAATTCATTATTCATAGTAATATGAGTATCCACCTGTCTAACATTGGGCATAGTAAATTTTACACATTTTGTTTTCTTCGCATTGAGCAGCAACTTGTTACTTGTGAACCAATGCAGTATTTCCGAAAGAATATTATTTACATCGTCAAGTACTACTTTTCGTCTATCACTTTTAAAAATTAATGATGTGTCATCAGCAAATAATACTATTTCACAAAGATTTTTAGTGAAGTAAGGTAGATCATTTACGTATATTAAGAATAAAAGGGGTCCTAATATCGAGCCCTGGGGTACTCCCATGACTAATGAGGCGCCAGAAGAGTCGGTGCCATTAACGTTAATTTTTTGTACTCTTATCAGTGAGGTAAGACTCCAGTAAGCCAAGTGAGCTGTGCGAAACACCATAATACCCTAATTTTAGTAACAAAGATCAACACAATCAAAAGCTTTTGATAGATCACAAAAGATACCAATGGCATCCTGCTTTTCCTCCCATGCATCAAATATATGTTTCACAATTGCAACTCCTGCATCCGTTGTGTTTCTGCCTTTAGTGAAACCAAACTGTCTGCTATGACTCTAAACTAGGGGATGACCAGCCAACCAAACGTCAGGATGGCTGGTCAATAAAATAAATTAATTTCTAAGTATATATCCAATGTAGCAATTATTTATTATATGAAGCAAATAGAAGCAATTATGTAGCAATTTTCGAATCGACTCTCATAGACCAACGCCACAGACAACCAGCCATTCTGACGCACACCATTTTTCACATCGTAAAATCTATTTATACACGTGGCGTTTTTTAGATACACATTTTTCACATCGTAATGTGAAAAATGTATATGTTCTCATTTTGAAAAATAGTCAGTTGAAGCTTAAGATCTGATAAGTATTCTGCCGCAGGATTTTTTTGAATTCGATCAAAACTCGGCGAGATAAAAAATGTTGAATGTGACCATTTTTGCGCTTTAAAATGGTTGTAACTTCTTTAAAACGCATTTTTTCGAAATAATCACAAAGTAAAAAGTATTCTATTTTGCCTGTTTTACCCTTAGAAATCATTTTCCAATATAAAAACCAACTTTTTATCAGTTAACAAATTAATTTGTTTAACAATTAATATCCCAACCGCGCAAATTTTGTTTTCTTACCAATCGACGCCTTTTGGTCCAAGGTTTACAAAAAGTAGAAATTTCTATTGGGGAAATCACATTTTCACTGATTGGTCAGTCATTTTCATTTCTAAGCACTTTTTCGGGGGTTTGCCGCTTGCCTACAACATTTTCGGATTATCAGGATTTTTCTCGTAAACGTTTTTTTTAATAAATAGCTCTTCTTTTTTTAAGGTCGGCCCGCATCCACCGCTCCTACGATCATTGCCGGGCGTCTCTGGTACACACCAGGAGGTATTTCCAGAGGAGCCCGGCGAAAAAAAAAGCTGAATATATATGATATGATCCACCTAATCGTAATCGTAGTATATTAGCTCATTTTTTTAAATAAAACAAAGTAATTTTTTAATAACATTTTATTCGATGCAAATATAAAATTTCCCGTAAGGTCATGGATAGAGAAGCATATTACTCGTATACTAAACTGAGTCAAATATTAATAAATTCACAGCTGGTTTCTGAATTGAGAATTTTACGCATCCACTGAGTACGCCAAATGTCAAAATTTTGACATTTGACGTGCTCAACAGTATCTGTTCAAATTCTCAATTCAGAAGCCGGCCGTCATTCTCTAATAAATGGTCTGGTACGTGCGCGAGCGTGAAGTCATATTCTAAAACAGTTTTGTACCTATCTATATTATTTCCAATCTTATTGAAGAATAAAAAAGAATGTCAAACAAAACCCGACTTCAGATTACCGGAGTGGGACCAAATTAAAATGGGACCACTTGGGAACCAGTAGCTTTCAATAATAAATAAGGGTTACGACTGACTTGGCCATGGCTACATTACATGGCCATTTCTTGCTACGAGTAGCTTTGTTGGTCCCACGTAAAAGGGGGCAAGGCTATTGCCGTTACCGGGCACTATTACTATATATTATAAAACAAAGTTCTCCGCCACGTCTGTTCGCAATAAACTCAAAAACTACTGCAGCGATTTCCATGCTGCTTTCACTAATGGATAGAGTAGTTCTCGGAGAAGGTTTTAGTATAGACTTGTTTATTTTATAAATAGTACGGTGTCTTGCGCGGTGCTTCACGCCGCACCACGCCATAGGTTTTGGCCTATAACTTTTGACCCCTTAGGGCTTGGTAAATTTTTTTGGCTTGCCTCCAGATCGAGGGCTATCCATTGTGGGGTCAACCATCATTGGAGCATAAGCAGTTCTTTCCCAGTTTTTCTTCCCCATTTCTATATATAGATATCAACAGCCATTCTGTAATCTGAACTTAAATACCAACAACCAAAATTATATTGCACATAATAATTATAATATAAAAAAACCACAGCCCATTTTTAATAAATAACACAAATAATATCACAATCACTTGATTTGTACTATAAGTAGAAACATAATCACGGTAGCTACACGTTGTCCAGTATAAGTTGAAGTTCCAATGGGGGCTCCACAATACATTGAAAAACGTCAAAAACAATATTTCAGAGTATAATTAAATTTGTTCCATTTTTGCCACACGCCAACTTATACATGGCAAGCTAATATTGTGTTTATGTCAACCAACCTATATGCAATAGGTACACTAAAATATCCTAAGAAAAAGTGTCAAACCAACCTTAGGAAAATGATAGCTATTGAGTTTAGTCGATCGACTTACACAACAATGCTTTTTTTTTTTTTTTTTTTTTAATTTCTTTTCTACTGTGGCTATTGTGACCACAGACAAGTAGATTAAATTGTAATGTACTTATATATTTAATATATTTTTTTCTTTTTCTAAGCAATCTATTAGTTATATGACGTCAAATTTTGGTATTCCATACAATACAATAAATACAATCTTTACGATACTTATCGTTTTGCCACTTAATTTAAAAAAAAAGTTCAACTATCCAATTATCAACTTTGTTATTAAAAATGTCAAAACGAGTCAAGTCTGATATCAACATTTTATTAATTAAATTAAGTTTATTTATGGAATTGAATTTTTTCGGAGCGCAGCCTCTGGCGCTGGGCAAAAATCCAAGCCCAAACGCTCAATTTCCGTGTCCTTGTCAGCGAACAACGTTTCCTTGTCCCGCACCGCGAACTAGTTCAGAATAACTAGTTCTTCTGTGCAGGAAAAATCAAGCATTACCTTGACATTGGCGAAATCATCGATGAAAATCGATGGAGCCACGTTTTTAAAAAAGAAGTTTATTTATTTATTTTGAATTAGATTTTGCAGTTTCAAATTGAGTTTTTTAGGTCATTTTATAACTGTGTAAGACGGTCGACTAAAGGCCATGCTGCCTGCACTAGTGTGGCTGAATCAAATACAATATAACAAACAACATTCAACCTAATTTATATTAAAAACAAAGTTAATATTACTATAATATAAAATACCTAGCAACTATTGCGAACTACAGCGTGTTTTTTTGGTGTCACAATAACTTGATTACAGAAGGTCATGTATGAACAATATCACAATTATTGTAAATGGAAGCTTATAATAACTATAAAATTGACCACAGCATAGAATAAATATTATATCAAAACTTATAAATCATAACAGTATAAAACAAATTCGCTTCCGTTCCCTAAGTATGCTTAGATCTTTAAAACTACGCAACGGATTTTGATGCGGTTTTAACCAATGGATAGAGTGGTTCTGAAGGTTTTTGTGTTTATAATTTCTCAAGTGGTTAAGCCGCGGGCGTCCGTTAGTGTTAAATAAAACATAGATACATAAAATCACGCCTGTTTCCAACTGAAACAGGCGTGATTTTATGTTCTCTCAGAGATTGTTATACGCCCAATAATCGCCAGTAACTTTGTTGGTTAGAATTGCTATTGTTGTTAATCAGGCGTTATTTTTTTGAAAGAAGTTAATTTATGTTGGACATATTATTGTTAATTACCACTCGCGGGACCCTATTTCACCGAGAGTGACTTTTTGTACATGTTAGAACACAGCAAACAAGCGGCTGTGTTGACCAAACCTCAAAATGTCAATTGAAATTATATTTCCGTTTCATTCAATATACAAAACAGGTAACGCCTGACAAAAATATACTAGCAAAACTACTACTATCTTGACCTGTTTTACATTCAGTTACGGTTGATAGACCTCTCATATTATCCTCTAACATATCACCCAGGTTTCATTTCTGGCTAAAGGAAAAACGTAAATTATACCAATATTGGTGAATTGCCCTTTAAAAACTAAGATCTAGAGTTCAATATAAAGGGCAAACTTTAGAAACAGGACGTTTTTTTGAAAAAATCGTGAGCAAGTTGTTGTATGAAAAAATATGGCGGTACAAACTTGTCGGTATAAAGTTAGTGTGTTAAATAAATAAAAAGTACAGCGTAGAAAGTGTTTCAATTACAAATAACATCAATCTTATTTACTGGGCAACGGGCGACGCGTGGTGTTTACATGGCATTTAGGAGTTTATCTTTATTGTTTAGTAGTATTTTCGTTCCGAGTGTTTTTTTTAATGATTTGAGATACTATTGAGACTACTGTCCGAGGGAGTAGTATGTTATACATAGCAGCAATGTAACCCGCGTCATTTGTAGTTTCGAATTTGGTCGAAGATTGCCGAGCGCTACAATGGAAATAATCGTACTGTAAATGTGTTTGTAGGTTGGGTTGCTTGCTACCTACCCAGCCCTAAAGATAGACCTACGGCTATAGCTGGCTGTACAGTCAATAATTGACTTGCGAATTTCAAGGCCACAACAAAGTTAACCTACTATAAATTAAACTAAACTGTGGCATAATTTACCAACAAAATAAAATTAGAATATTTTTTCTTTAGTATTCTTGTACGGCCACATAGCCAAATTAGGGATAGCCCTTATATATAAAATAGGTTTTAAGGTAGATGCTAGAAAATGGGTCGCATAAAACCCATATGAGGTGGGTTCTCCAAAATGGCCTTGTATATGTTGGAAACTGTACACTATTATAATAGTGGCTAAGAATGCAATGGTTATTGAACGATTTTTGGTGTCATGGCGGTAGCTGAAAAAATAAAAAAAAACACGTAAAAAATTAACACAAAAACCGACTTTCAATAAGTGGATGGGACCACTTGGGAAGCGGATTTCAGACCCAGTCGAAAGATATAAAATAACAAAAATAAAAAAAATACAATCGAATTGAGAACCTTTTCCTTTTTGCAGTCGGTTAAAAAACAGATAATATAGTTATGATTCGGCATTTCTTATTTTTAGACCATTGCAAAGTTAACTTTGCCAGATTGTGCTATGAGAATCTTACCTCAGAAGTGGGATAAATAATTACGAATACCCACTAAATATTCAACTCGGTTCTATTGATATGGTAATCAAACCTACTGGTATTAGAACAGACAGACATACATCACATCTATATCCTGAAAGGGGTAAGCAGAGGTGCATTACACGCCCACATTTTGTTAGTAATTTTCTTAGTCCCACGTAAACGGCTCATTGACGTTACCGGGCACTATAGAAACTCAATCCAAATTACCAACAGCCAGGACAGATGATACATACCACTAATTAGAATCTCTGCAGTCGAATTGGTGACACCAAAAATTCATTACTAACTGTCTTAGGTCAAAAATACCATAGACATTGGATTCAGTACAAATACAACGCGGAATCTTGGCACTCGAATACTATATGTATAGGTAATTATTACAAATACAATCTATAAAATAAACAAGATTGTACATTGATGGTTGACATAGAAATAATTCGTAATAATGAATACAGGCGCATCAATGTACAGCGCCGTTGTCGCATCCCTTGAGAGTAGGCAATAGGAACTTAGTACGGCGCGCGGTTAAAGCGCGCAGGTGTGCAATGTACAGCGCCGTTGTCGCATCCCTCGAGAGTCAGCAAGCGCAATAGGAACATAGTACGGCGCGCGGTTGAAGCGCGCAGGTGTGCAATGTACAGCGCCGTTGTCGCATCCCTCGAGAGTCAGCAAGCGCAATAGGAACTTAATACGGCGCGCGGTTGAAGCGCGCAGGTGTGCAATGTACAGCGCCGTTGTCGCATCCCTCGAGACTCAGCAAGCGCAATAGGAACATAGTACGGCGCGCGGTTGAAGCGCGCAGGTGTGCAATGTACAGCGCCGTTGTCGCATCCCTCGAGAGTCAGCAAGCGCAATAGGAACTTAGTACGGCGCGCGGTTGAAGCGCGCAGGTGTGCAATGTACAGCGCCGTTGTCGCATCCCTCGAGAGTCAGCAAGCGCAATAGGAACTTAGTACGGCGCGCGGTTGAAGCGCGCAGGTGTGCAATGTACAGCGCCGTTGTCGCATCCCTCGAGAGTCAGCAAGCGCAATAGGAACTTAGTACGGCGCGCGGTTGAAGCGCGCAGGTGTGCAATGTACAGCGCCGTTGTCGCATCCCTCGAGAGTCAGCCATCGCAATAGGAACTTAGTACGGCACGCGGTTGAAGCGCGCAGGTGTGTAATGTACAGCGCCGTTGTCGCATCCCTCGAGAGTCAGCAAGCGCAATAGGAACTTAGTACGGCGCGCGGTTGAAGCGCGCAGGTGTGCAATGTACAGCGCCGTTGTCGCATCTCTCGAGAGTCAGCCATCGCAATAGGAACTTAGTACGGCGCGCGGTTGAAGCGCGCAGGTGTGCAATGTACAGCGCCGTTGTCGCATCCCTCGAGAGTCAGCCATCGCAATAGGAACTTAGTACGGCGCGCGGTTGAAGCGCGCAGGTGTGCAATGTACAGCGCCGTTGTCGCATCTCTCGAGAGTCAGCAAGCGCAATAGGAACTTAGTACGGCGCGCGGTTGAAGCGCGCAGGTGTGCAATGTACAGCGCCGTTGTCGCATCCCTCGAGAGTCAGCCATCGCAATAGGAACTTAGTACGGCGCGCGGTTGAAGCGCGCAGGTGTGCAATGTACAGCGCCGTTGTCGCATCCCTCGAGAGTCAGCAAGCGCAATAGGAACTTAGTACGGCGCGCGGTTGAAGCGCGCAGGTGTGCAATGTACAGCGCCGTTGTCGCATCCCTCGAGAGGTAGCAAGCGCAATAGGAACTTAGTACGGCGCGCGGTTGAAGCGCGCAGGTGTGCAATGTACAGCGCCGTTGTCGCATCCCTCGAGAGGTAGCAAGCGCAATAGGAACTTAGTACGGCGCGCGGTTGAAGCGCGCAGGTGTGCAATGACCGAGGTGAAGTGGTGCCGTTTTTGAAGCACTGATCGGTAATCTAGGTATTTTTGATCTTAGCTAACTGTACTTAATATGCCAACCCAAGTTAACGCTTGTCTCTTTCCTATGCCTTTAAGATATTGTTTTTAGCGGTAAGCCCGCGATTTGTACATCCTGTATTTGTTGTATCCTATGATTTTTAATTGGTGTATAATAAAATTTATTTTAATCTAATTTAATGTAATGTAGGTACTTTCAGACAATAAGACCCCTCCGTGTCTCGGAGAGCACGTTAAGCCGTCGGTCCCGGTTGTCATACGAACATCTATGGCAGTCGTTAGGGGTAGTTGGAGCCCTAAATCAAAAATCCGACCGGTCTAACCACAGAGCTTCGATATCGCCCATGGGTTGTGAAGGTCAGGTGGCAGTCGCTTCACGAAAAATATCGAAGTTCAGCCGCGAGCAGTTAGACTGGAAAGCCGACCACAACTGCATTGGGAAAAGGCTCTGTGGATATTGATGTAGGTACTTACAGAGTGATGTCAGGTGTCACACATAGTGCTAGACCTAGTAGGCTTCCTGTACAATGCACTAACGAGAATATTTGACTCGTTGTTATATGGACGTGTTCTGGCGATTGACAGTAGCGATATGCCTGGAATTTTGATAAAATAATAAATAAATAATATAGTCTTTTCCCTTTTCATATAAATAAAGAAAAAAACGACCTTTAATTAGCGGAATGGGGCCAAATAATTGCTGGAATGGGACCAATGGAATGGATGGAAGCACTGGATCATCGCCTTATTTATTATTCTTATATTTTATTGAATTTTATGTATTATCTATATATTTAATACGACAATTTGTCTGTCTGTCTGTCTGTCCGTCCGTCGCGTTTTTCAATTTACATACATTTGCATGAAATATTAAAATATTCTTTTTTTTTTATATTTTATATACAACGTGTTTCATATTAGTGTGGTCATATCTCAAGGTTGCATTGGGTAGGGCCTAAATAATATATTGCGCGGGGTCTTTAATTAATTTAATAAAATATTGACTTATAATGACGTAGTCGATAAATTTTCCTTTTTATCGATAGCTCATTGAAATGAAGCTCTAAGACTGCACTACAAAATAAACATATGATTAGAATGAACTCTAGATTTGACCTCAAGTAGGTTTGCCAAACAGTGAAATAGATTCGGACAGTCTCGTTGTTACTCAAAATTTTAACCAACAGATAAAGTTACTTTATCAATAGTTATCATACAAAATAGTTTCCGAATCACAACTTGGGGTCAAAATAAAGAGTGCCTACTCAAAGTTATTTTTGAAGTTTTTCTATGAATTTATGAATCACGTGATTGTCGTGAATGTCACAACTCACACGTAATTTGTTGTCAACCTACTCAAATACCAGGAGCAACGCATTTGCTGTCGAAGAAAAGAGAAGAAACATTTATGTTCTTGTCTTCCTTAAATTTACACTTTTTATAAATTGGTTCCGCACAGATATTTAAAATACAACTGCTGTTTGTGTAGAAGTTTATGTTGTAGCTGTTGAGAACGCTGGTGGGTATAGTAGTATGTAGGTATTTAGTTTCGGGATAGAGAGATCGTGGATGCCAGTCACTGCACTACCATATCGTGAACTCTCTTTCGACTCATTTACCATGAAGTAAATGATCTGCAAGTGTTTGGTTATTTTTGACCGACTTTAAAAAAGAGTAGGTACTTAGGTTCTCGATTCGTCATGATAATGTGATGCATAAAAGTTCATAAAACATTATCGCTAAAAGTGGCAACTTGTACGGTTGAACGAGGATATCAGAAAAAGTAGGAGGTGTTGGTGTCAGTTTCACTAATATGTATCTTAAGGACCCCTAAAAATTACAAAGTGAACCGCCCACTTTTTTGATTGGAGCCGCTTTGAAGAAACTAGGTATCAATAGCGATGTCGGCATATATCAAAGACGTACACGTCACAACACGTGTAAATTTTACCGCAAAAACCATATTATTCCGGTGTTGCAAGTTAACGCAATGTTCTTCATAAACGGGGACTTTATTAGCTTTTTTTATGCTGGATATTTGTTCATTTTAGCAATTGGTAATAAATTACTAATCTTAGACTACATGGATAAAGAAAGTCGCTTTTTCCGTCTGTCTGTTCTAATGTATGTTTAGTTCTTGAAAACTACGCAACGGATCTTGAAGCGGTTTTTTTTTTAAATGGGTTTAAGTAGGTTTCGAAATGTATTTACATGCATACTATCATGCGAGCGACGCCGCGCTGGCATTCAACAATTTTATTACTACTTAGGGAAATATCCTGTGTTTATGGTAAATAATAATTATGTTATTATTTATCTCTTAAATTATTTTATACTAGGTACCTACTAGCTTTTTTTCATAAATAAAACTAAGTACCTACTTGGTACTTTTATTAGATTTTTACCAAAATTACGACGTAATTCAAGGAAATAAGACATTGCACTTGGGCAACACTATCTAATTTCTTTTCAGTTGCAAGTAAACTTTGATATTAGGCGTACGTAGTAATCTGTGTTAATCGATCATGGCGTATTTAAGTAATAGTGAATATTATGAAATGATACTTTGCGTCGGGGCAGCCGATGGCAGTCTGCGTGAAGCTCGTCGCCTTTATCGAGAAAGATTTGTGGACAATAGACTCGAAGGTGAACGGCGGCGGTTACCATCTGTGGAGTGCTTCCGAAAAATGGTGAACCGTTTACATGACACTGGTTCTTTCCGTGGTTCCCGCTCAGAAGGCAGACCATCTGTTGTACCACCAGAGCAAGAAGAAAGTATTCTCGAGCATTTTCGTTCCAATCCCAGAACAAGTACTCGCCGCGCTGGAATTGTTCTGGGAATGAATCATTTGAGAGTATGGCGCGTGCTAAAAACAGATGGTCAACATCCGTACCACTTCAGGCACACCCAAGAACTGACACCGGCTGATTTCGTACCACGTCTCAACTTTTGCCAGTGGTACCGAGAGGAAGCACAACGATCCCCTAGTTTCGCGAACCGTATTTTATGGACCGATGAAGCATCTTTTACTCGTGCTGGTATCAGTAACCAACATAACGAACATGTATGGACTCATCAGAACCCACACGCATCTGCAGAAAACAACTTTCAGCATCAGTGGCGTGTTAACATTTGGGCGGGAATAATCGGAGATATTTTAATTGGTCCTTTCGTGCTACCGAGTTCGCTAAACGGTGAAAATTACCTCGCGTTCCTTAGAAACGTCTTAGAACCCGAACTTGAAAACTTGCCTGTAACATTGTACACAAATATGATGTACCAGCAAGACGGGGCGCCAGCACATTATGCGAGAGATGTACGGGCGTATTTAGATGAGCGGTTTAACCAGTGGATCGGACGTGGTGGTCCCATACCTTGGCCTCCGAGGTCACCGGATCTCACACCACTTGACTTTTTTTTGTGGGGCTATGTCAAAAACAAAGTGTACAGTGCGGTATGTCTCACGCGTGAAGATATGGAGTCTAAAATATTTGATGCATTTAGCAGTGTAACTCCAGACATGCTGTGTAATGTAACTGCCAGCATGATGCGACGGACCCAACTGTGCATTGATCAAGGCGGCGAACATTTCGAGCCGTTACTTTAGTACCTACTTTTTAGTTTTGTGTTTATTAGAGGTAGGAAGTGTATTTTTTATTAAATTCAATAATGTTTATCTAAGTATCGTGATATTAGTGAGTTAGTTGTGTTTATTGTGGAACACGGTACCTACCTATCTACCAGGATGACATGCACAATGAAATCGGTTAGTTTTTGTTGTTTTAAAGTCCACAACCTATCATTACTACAAAATAGTATTCTGTACCAGGAGCATATGAAATAAGAGTTGTTTACGATTCATCGAAGAGGACTGAACCTTACGAATAAATTTGACCCTAGGTAGTGTTGGGTTTATAAAATATCGATTAAATGAACAAATCAATTAAATTTACATGACACCTTAAAAGTTTTAACTAAACTTGTATTTGCAATTTTGTCCGTGCGTATAGTTAACTCAACGCGCATGTGTAACGAGGGTCAAATATGACCACACTAATATGAAACACGTTGTATATATATATATAGATTTATTTACAATAAGAATATACAAAATAAACATAATTATAGACTAAAAATATTTACATTACAAAATATCGTTTAAAAAATCCTCCGCGTCATTGCCGACTGGGAAGGTTCCCAGAATGCTGGCTGTGTTGCCACGTTGGATGGCGATACTTATTATTTGGGACAGAAAATAGCCAGCCTTCTGGTCCTGAGAAGCATCGATTAGGCGTTTAGCAATATCTCTATAAAGGCGGCGAGCACTCGGACCCCATGACCCCAGTGTCTCAACCCCAAACGGCTCAAATATGTAATCACCTGCTAGGTTAGCATATTTACGCCGTTTAAAGCCTTCAGCCGATGCAGCAGCAGCGCCGGCATATCCGGATGTGTTTGGAAGGTGTGAAGGTGCTAAGGTGTCAACGCATGTAGCGTCCCACACCAAAGGCCTTCCCATCTTCCACGGTAGCAACGACATACCGTCCGGTCTCTTTCCATCGCTTCGTGCTAAACCATTTGGTTCACGTACGGCCGGAAGACCTGCGGTGGAAAGAGCCCTACGAATTATGTCGTTTAGAATAGCGTGCCGAGGTATACGACCTGCGCTTCTGCTACAAGAAAGGCCATGGTGTCCCAGATTATCGACGGCTACTCCACAGGTGCAATGATGCGGGGATACACAAGGTGTACTCAGCCGAAGGCAAGTAGCAATGCGTAAGGTTGTGTCGTCCAACATTGTACCGATGTTGGGCGATGGGAGCGCCTGGATCCATAACCCTGACTCCCATTCTCCAACAGCTAGTAGGCGTGCACGCTCTGAAATATTGACAGAAGTGTCAATTAGTGTATTAGTTCTCAATTTACAGAGCGGTGAATCCCACAGTCGCTGTGAGCCTAGGCGTGAGGGCAGGTCAGTGTCGGGGCAAGACATCCTCCAAGCATTTATGGAATCGGTCTTGCATCGCACCTCGGAATCAATCAGTGTATTTGACAAAATTTTCCTGACTAATTCTTCGGTGCTATGGACCGACGACAGAAATGCTGGCAGACTGACATCTGTGACTACGAATACCTAGCCCGCCCAAGCGAACTGGAAGAGACGCTTGGACCCAGGCCCGGTCATTAATATTTACATTTAAAATTTTACACAAAGAATTTTGTATTAAGTTGTCTAGTCTGCCCAAAATTTCTACATTTTTCCAAAATTGTCCTGAACGGAGGGCATGTGTAAATTTGGGTACGAAAAGACAAAAACGAAGAATAGTGAAAGCTGAATGAATACTGATATTATATAGATATATATATATATATACATAGACTATCAATGGGTATCAAGGGGTGCAAAGGGGCTCTACCAACATCTATAGGGCCCCAGCGACCTCACCTGCTAGTGGCGCACCTGCTGATAAACGGACGAGGCTCGTTAATTTACGGTACCTATGGAGTGGCTTCGGCCCCTACGTGGGTACCAGGTGGTACAACAGTGTTGGTCCGGGGGGGTACCACCGTGCAGCTGTGCTAAAGCCCCCCAAGTAACCCAGCCCAGGCTGGGTTGCGTTAGGGGTTCAGCAGCTGCACCGCCGGGCCCGGGGCGATGTATGGTGCAGCAGGCATGGGACCAGTGGGGGCGAAACGGAGTCTAGTGTGGGTGGTGTGGGTCGATTCGCCGGCCAGGGAGACCCTTAGCAACGGCGTTGCCGCGGCCGCCCGCAACACAGTCATGGGGCCCGCCTGGGGCCAACCACCCCAGGAGGCTGCCCCACATGTTGCGCATAATCCTGATGTGGGATCGCCGCTCCGGGTGGTAACCGGTGTGGGGTAGCGGCGGCTTTGCATCAGGGGGGTTTGGGAGCCCTTCCGTCCGGCGGGTCGGCTCCGACCTAACCACACGGTTCTAGACAAAGCTAGCCCCTGCGCTTTGTCACTTACTGCTGCACCAAATGTCGCCCTGTCTTCACGCTTCTTCTTCAAAATCTACAATGGCAGTGCAACAAAAAAGAAATAAACGTTACACAGCGGCCCTAGGAAACCCCACAACTTCACATTTCGAGGTGGAGTTCACTAACGTCCGTGGACTCCATGCGAACCTCGATACCGTCCACCACCACCTTGAGACGGCACGGCCCGCTGTGATGTTCCTCACGGAGACACAAATACGCCGCCCTGACGACACGTCTTACCTGTGTTACCCCGGCTATGTCATCGAGGAACAATTTCGAGACAAAGCCGGGGTGTGCGTGTTCGTTAGGGCGGATGTTTGCTGCCGCCGGTTGCGCTGCCTAGAGAACCCCTCCAATTCCGTCCTTTGGCTGCACGTAGACCATGGCTCTATGAGCCAGATCTACGTGTGCGTCTACCGATCCCACACAGGGGATTCTGAGACAACAAAGCTCTTCCAGTACCTCAGCGAGACGGCTGATGAAGCGCAGGTGCGGTTCCCGAACGCTGACCTAGTGTTTCTGGGGGACTTCAATGGCCATCACATTGAATGGCTGGGGTCCCTCAAGACTGATCATGCGGGTAGAGCCGCCCATGCGTTCGCTCTCTCCCACGGTCTGACCCAGATGGTATGCGGGATCACCCGGATACCAGACAGGTCAGATCACGCGCCCGCTCTGCTGGATCTACTGCTGACGAGTCGCCCAGCCCAGTACAGTGTTTCGGTAGGAGCCCCACTGGGTAGTTCCGACCACTGTGTTGTTCACGCTGGCATGAAGGTGTCACCTCCTGCACGTCCTGTGCAAACGTCACGACGACTATGGCACTACTCGTCAGCGGATTGGGACGGTCTACGCGATTATTTTGCGTCCGTCCCCTGGAGCCAGCGCTGCTTTGTAGGAAAGGCTCCTTCGGATAGTGCTTCTGCTATTGCTGGCGAGATCAGTTTAGGGATGGATTATTACATCCCGTGAAAGCACTGATGTCGCCAGTATCCGCAGAGCCCGTCCCTGGTTCGGGCGAGATTGTGCCAAAGCTGTTCGACAAAAACAGTCGGCATATCGCGCCTGGATCAGGGCCCGGGCTGTGCGCGACCCAAACGTGGGCCACCTCAAAGCAGCGTACAACCGGGCCACAAAGTCGAGTAAGAGGGCCTTTAAGAGAGCGGATGCCCAGCGCGTCGCGCGGCTTGGTCAGGAGCTCACTTCCCATCCCACGGGCAGCCGTGGATTCTGGCAACTGGCCAAAGCCGTGCAATCTAACTTTTGTCAGCCCTCGCTGCCACCGCTGCGTTACCCAGATGGAACACTGGCTCACAAAGCCCAAGAGAAAGCGGATATGCTCGCAGACCTCTTTGCGGCTAATTCCCGGGTCGACGACCGTGGCCTGCAGCCCCCCGCCATCGCCAACTGTGGCCACACAATGCCTGATATTGTTATCAGGCAATGTGATGTACGGGCAGTGCTGCGGTCACTCGACACGCGGAAAGCCAGTGGCCCTGACGGCATTCCGGCGGTGGTGCTACGAAAATGTGCAGCTGAGTTGTCTCCAGTATTAACGCGTCTGTACCGCCTGTCATACTCTTCAGGGCTCGTGCCGGAGGTCTGGAAGGAGGCGAACGTACAACCGATCCCCAAGAAAGGGGATCGGTCCGATCCAGGCAACTATCGACCCATAGCTGTCACCTCAGTCATTTGCAAGGTGCTTGAGCTCCTTATAAATAAGCAGCTCATGCAATTCCTAGAGGATCACTCGCTAATCAATGATCGACAATACGGCTTCAGGCCAAAGCGATCAACGGGTGATCTTCTGGCATTCGTAACGCATGTCTGGGGTGGGGCTATGGAAAGGCACGGCGAGTCCTTGGCTATTAGCCTGGACATCGCCAAAGCCTTCGATAGGGTCTGGCATGCTTCGCTCCTTTCCAAGCTTCCGGCATATGGTCTACCTCCTCAACTGTGCAGCTGGATTGCCAGCTTTTTAAACGAGCGCCGAGTGCGGGTCCTCTGCGATGGCCAGGCTTCTCGCTTCTTGCAAGTGAATGCCGGGGTACCGCAGGGGTCCGTACTATCACCAACTCTCTTTCTTCTGCATATCAATGATATGCTATCCCTCGGGAACATTCATTGCTATGCAGATGACAGCACACTGCACGGGAGTTACTCGGTTCGTCCGACGGCGGGGCGATCTGAGATTGAGGAGGAGAGACGACGACTCGTGGCTGATCTCGACCGTAACCTCGACAGTATCTCTCAATGGGGTACCGAGAACCTGGTCGAGTTCAATGCCCGCAAAACACAGGCGTGTGCATTTACTGCGAAGAAATCCCCTTTCCTTCCCCTACCCTCTCTTCAGAATGCATTATTACCAATGAAGGACAACCTTGATATCCTTGGCATAGACGTTCGTCGAGAGCTCAATAATAAAAACTACATCGAAAGATGTATAGGGCTAGCTTCGCGGAAACTAGGAATACTGAATAAGGTAAAGAGATTCTTTACACCGGACCAGAGGTGTCTGCTGTACAAGACGCAGATTAGACCCTGCGTCGAATACTGCTCTCACCTCTGGGACGGCTCCGCGAAGTATCTGCTGGACGCTCTCGACGCTATGCAGCGACGGGCTATCCGTATTATTGGTTGTCCGGAGGTAACGGGAAGCCTTGAGCCGCTAGCTCAGCGCCGAACAATAGCTTCCTTGGCCGCATTCTACCGTATTTACCACGGCGAGTGTTCTGAAGAGCTCTTCAATCTGATCCCACCCTCTTCCTTCCGATCCCGAACGACTCGTGCCGGGCAGAGATGCCACCCCCACACAGTGGATAGCATGTTCGCGAGAACCGAACGTTTTAAACGTTCGTTTCTCTGCCGAACGATAGTGGCCTGGAACGCCCTGCCTGTGCACGTGTTTCCTCCCACATATAATCCTGGGTTCTTTAAGCGGAGCGTGAAGAGGCACATCAGTAGGTCGTCAAGTTGAGGGCCACTCTCAATAGTAATGTGTGCTGTGAGAGTGGCCCACAATCGCTAGACGTCGTCACGACTTACCACCAGGCGGGCGGCGTCAATTTGGCGAACCAAATATAAAAAAAAAAAAAAAAAAAAAAAAATACCCTGATCAAAATTTTGATTTTTTTCCTCGATAAAAGTGGAAAAGCCATCTTCTAAAATCGGGGACCCTAGGAGGCGTAAAGAAGTTTTGTCCAAAACTTTTATGTTGGGGACAAACAGTTGAATTTGGAGATTGTTGTTAATTTATCTGTGTTTTCAGATATAAAAATCTCACATTTATTCGGGTTCAGTTCTAAGCCAATTGACTGAAACTCGTTCTTTATTAGGGCTAAATCTTGTAAAACTGTCTCTACTTTTCCCCCTAAAGTCCCGTCGTCTAGGTACCAAATGTTAAATTTGGATTTTATTTTTTGAATTATTGGGTTAATGGCCAAACTGAAGATGACTGGTCCCAACGGATCACCTTGCTGACATCCAACGGCTGAATTCAAAAAGTGGTCTTTATAAATTAATTTTGTTGGCTGACTATAGCATTGCCAAAGAAAGTTAAAAATTTTGGGGGTTTCTAATTTGGCCTGTGTCAGCAAGGTGTCCCTGTTTACAGAGTTGAAGGCGTTTTATATATATATTTTTTATATTTTATATATATATTTATATTTTTTTAATATATTTTATATACAGGTGTCCCAGAAGTCGACGTCAAGCCGGAATCCGGTGACAGGCTAGGTCATAATAGTTGTCAGAAAAAAAAAAAAAAATCTAGGTCTTGTATTTTAAAAATTATAGACGTTCAAAAAAAATTAGAGAAAATCTACGCCTTGTGAATGTTTTTTCATTCCTGTTGCTACAGTTATATACTTTTTTGTTTTGTTTTTTCTGTAATGTAACCCTGAAACTTTTTCTTTAAAGTCTAAACTGAAATTTAAAGTCAATTTCTCTAGGTCGGAAGTAAAATGTCACCATTGGCCCAACCAAACATTCAAAATAAATACTTAGCTCAGTTTTAACTGGCCACACTAAAAATAATGTACTAGGTGAGTTAGGCAAGTAACTTTAAAAGTTAGCGCGTTTAATAAGGATTCTTAAACTGTAAAACACTCACTAGTTCATTTCTCGCATTGCGGCCATTTTTTTAATTTTCGAAAAAAAAAACATGTTTTTAAGTGTTTTATTACTTTACTTAGAAGTGATTCTGATGTACCTGTGGCTTTCCACAAGGCCGTAACTCTTAATATTATAGCTAGAGGAGTACCAATAGACTGATTTGACGAGTTGCGGCAACGATTAACGGAAGCAGCTGAATTTGTTAAGAACGGAAGATTCGCCCGTCAGATATCGCGATCTTTTTTAAGAAGATGTCGAGCTTGCATTACGGTTGAAGGAAGGCAGTTTGAACATCTGTTGTAATTTTAATAAATCAAAGTTTTTCAATTATGGTTGCTTTATTTAATAACGTCAGTGACAACTATCACATTTTAATTAGGTATCTCTATCTCAATCAAATAATAGTAGCTATCTGTCTCGCTCACACTTCGTCAAATCAGTCTATTGGTACTCCTCTAGCTATAATATTAAGAGTTACGGCCTTGTGGAAAGCCACAGGTACATCAGAATCACTTCTAAGTAAAGTAATAAAACACTTAAAAAACTGTTTTCTTTCAAAAATTAAAAAAATGGCCGCAATGCGAGAAATAAACTAGTGAGTGTTTTACAGTTTTAGAATCCTTATTAAACGCGCTAACTTTTAAAGTTACTTGCCTAACACACCTAGTACATTTTTTTTTCAGTGTGGCCAGTTAAAACTGAGCTAAGTATTTATTTTGAATTTTTGGTTGGGCCAATGGTGACATTTTACTTCCGAGCTAGAGAAATTGACTTTAAATTTCAGTTTAGACTTTAAAGAAAAATTATTCAGGGTTACATTAGAGAAAAAACAAAACAAAAAGTACATATGTGTAGCAACAGGAATGAAAAAACATTCACAAGGCGTAGATTTTCTCTAATTTTTTTTGAACGTCTATAATTTTTAAAATACACGATCCAGATTTTTTTTAATATTTTTCTGACAACTATTATGACCTAGCCTGTTACCCGATTCCGGCTTGACGTCGACTTCTGGGACACCCTGTATATATATATGTATATATATTTTTTTATATTTGAGGTGATACGAAGTTCGCCGTGATAACTAGTTTTATTTTATTATTCTAATGGACTTACATAGTTGTCTGAATTAATAAATTAATTGAATTTAAATACTCTTATATACTCTTATAATCTTTTTTTGCGATCAATATTGTAAAATTATTTATAAAAAACCGGCCAAGTGTGATACTGACTCGCGCACTAAAGGTCCCGTACCAAAACGGTAAAATAATCACGTTTGTTATATGGGAGCCAACTTAAATATTTATTATATTCTGTTTTTTAGTATTTGTTGTTATAGAGGCAACCGAAATACATCATCTGTGAAAATTTCAACTTTCTAACCATCACGGTTCATGAGATACAGCCCAACTCAGATGGACAGTGAAGTCTCAGTAATAGGTATCCCGTTTTACCATTTGGTTACGTAACCCTAAAAAGTTCGCAACATTAAATAGATAGAAAAAAATATATATATCATATATAAACTCACGCCTCTTTCCCAGTGGGGTTCCCAGAGACCACGAACTTCCACTTGCTACGATCCTGGCATACTTCTTTCGCTTCCTCAACTTTCATTAATGTATTCATGCATGCTCACCAGTTAGAGGGTCTAGTGGTAACCGACAATGTTAACACATTGCAAAGGTTAAGCAACATCGACTCAGGCCGTTCGTAGGATGGGTGACCATTTCATAAGACATTGAGACCCCTCCGTGCCTCGGAGAGCACGTTAATCCGTCGGTCACGGTTGTCATACTAACATCTATGGCAGTCGTTAGGGGTAGTTGGAGCCCCAAATCAAAAAAAAATCCTCGCGGTCTAACCACAGAACTTCGATATCGCCCATGGGTTGTGAAGGTCAGATGTCAGTCGCTTCACGGAAAATATCGAAGTTCAGCCGAATCGCAGTTAGACTGGAAAGCCGACCCCAACTGAGTTGGGAAAAGGCTCGGTGAATGATAATGACATGCTCACCAGTTATGGGTGCTTTTAACCCGGTCTTTATTCAAGACATCTGCGATTTGGTCGCCATAAGTACGCCTAGGTCGACCCTTACTAGCTTGTCCATTCACACTCGCTTCATATATCTGTTTTGTCAGTCTCCTATCATCCATCTCTACATGACCGAAGCATCTAAGCATCCCTTTTTCTATCTCGGTCACTACATCTTCTGTCACACCACAACGTTCCCATAGCACACTGTTTCTTACTTCGTCCACTAACGTCAGTTAGAAAAAAATAGCCTTTATAAAATCTTACCATCCTGACAGTCCATAAAGGATCTTGGCCACAGAACACCAAACACAAATAAGCCATAATACTGATGACACCAACCGCAATCGAACCCGCTACATGCCACGGTATGGCCTGGTGGGGTTTTATATGTGAATAAAAGCCATAACACCATATGTATGGGTCTGACACGTATATGCAGAGGAACGGGGCGAGGAATGAACCTGAAATGAAATGAAAAATTCGGGAGTTTAAAGCGTTTAATTTAAATATTTTTAATTCCCTATTCTAATCGCTGTCGTCTGTATTAGACAAAGAAGATTCGTTGCAAGAGTCCGAATGAGACGTATTTAAGACATGTATATATTTAAAGCAATGGTAAGTAAAATATTAAAAAAAAAAAAAAAAAAATTTAACTTTTTAAATTTGTAATAGCATTGTTTTCCGCAGAATTAAAAAAGACAACAAAACGTCGACAATTGTTTCGCCTCTAAACGAGGCATTATCAAGACTGTCTCAGAGAGAACAGCC
Source organism: Nudaria mundana (assembly GCA_963556515.1). NCBI lineage: Eukaryota > Metazoa > Arthropoda > Insecta > Lepidoptera > Erebidae > Nudaria > Nudaria mundana. The sequence goes on from OY748315.1 coordinate 6,607,169, forward strand.
TGTTAGCCTGAATAGGCTGTTCTCTCTGAGACAGTCTTGAAAATGGCCTAAAGAAAAAGTATTTTGATTTTGATCCTTTATACAAGACATCGGCTTATATGCAAAAGCACTATCAAAATAGGCATGCAAATATACACATAACCCATTATGTGTGCCCGGTGACGGCAATAGGCTTGCCCCCTATTACGTGGGACTAAAAATACTGGCAAATTGTGGGTTTGTAATGCACCCTTCGGGGATATACGCGTGATATGTGTCTGTGTGTGTGTCTATTTATAACATACCTATAAGTGCACCAAACAGGCATTGGTGTGGAAAGTGTGTTGCTATATACATTCTGGAGACCATGACGGAACCCATAGCCAGTACAGAGAGCGGGTACATTAGGTACTTCCACCAGTATACATAGCATTTCCTATAAAAAAAACAAAACAACAATTTATTTTTGTATTTTAAAGCAATGATTTTGCCTAAACTATTCTTAGAATATTAAGAAAGAAATTATAAATATATATATATATATATATATCTATATATATATATATATATATATATGTCATCGGCAGGACTCGAACCCACGGCCTTTTCCTAACAGGGGGAATGCTCTGACCACTGAGCTTCAATTCCAACAACATCGAATTTTTGCTTCATATCATATTCATAATTACTTATGAGGACTTGTCAGTCAATGGTAGCGGCAATGACCATAAAGCCTTCCATATAATTTATGCTTCTGATCTGAACCCTGACGCTGTCTCGCCTTTTGGCATCATCAGATGTGTTCACTCATACTCAATCACTGACACAATTCACTTCACACATTTTTTACTAATATTATTTACTTTTAGAACACATTTCGCTAATAATATCAGGGTTTACCGAAAATAAAAATATTTGTGGAATAGTGTATCTACAAGTGAGGTTTTTTAAAAAATGTACAAAACAAACAAACAAATGTGAAGCTACATAACATACATAAAATCACATCTGATTCCGCGGAGTATAATATTAATGTTGTCAGAGCCTTGCCAGGTGATCGGCAGGTGCACCACTTGCCTAAAACCTTTGTAGGACACCTTTAGACCCCCCAATTAGTATAGAGTAGCGAACTCCCACTTCGTCCGTCGTGACAAATTAAATACTAAAACCTTCCTCTTCCTTCTATTCATTGCTGAAAACAGCATAAAAATTAGTGCAGTAATTTTTGAGTTTATCGCGAACAGACAGACAGATAGACGCAGCGGAGGACTTGTTTTATAATATGAAATAAATACCTATCATGCATAACATGTTTGAACCACATAAGAGTCAGCAGTATCAAGGTGGCCGCTGACTCGCTGTGGCCCGAAGGAGACCCTGGGCCGGTCTCACAGGTCTGTGAGGTCTGTCTCAGCGAGGGTCTGCCTGCATGGCTGTAGTATGTGGTCTCATGGACCCACCAGTATGGACGGTCTTCTTGAAACCACCTGCAAACAATAAAATAATTGCTTATTGCCCGGACTGCAGAGAATCTATTTAGCGGTTTCTGTCCTGGGTGTTGGAATTTTGGTTGGAATTACAGAGTGGTTATGGGTTCTCTATAGAGCCTGGTAGACAGACAGACTTTTGTATGTATAAATTATATTATTTAGCACAAGCTTGTGTTATGAGATCTAGATAACAGATTGAAGTGTGTATAATCTCCTTAAGCTTATATATGCTTTTTTAGAATAGAATATTGCTGATCAGTTATAATGCGCATTGCCTTATACTGTGTGTATTTTAGAAGATTATTCATTAAACATTATTACTACTAAAATGTTGTGTTGTCCTTCTCCATGTAAACTCCTAACATTTCATGGCGACCCTGCCAGATAAACTTACTTATATACTTCTAGACACATACATGAAAGATACGTCAAAATCGGTTCAGTATTTTCGAAGTCTATTCAATGCAAAGAATAAACCAATGAAATCTTTCCTCTTTATTATATTAATAAGTACAGACAAACAAACAAAATGACATGTTAAACATTGACACAAAAACTAACTTTAAATTACCGTAATGGGACCAAATAATTGTCAGAATGGGACCACTCAGCAAGCAGTAGCATTTAATGAAATAAAAAAAGCGGGTGAACCGTCCGTGAAAAGATATCAGGTAACAAACTCAAATTGAGAACCTCCTTCTTTTTGTGAAGTCAGTTAAAAATAAAAATCTTTCCTCTATATTAGTATAGGCAGGCCTATGTCACTCGCCTAACAACGGCAAAAATACGTGACGTCAGCGACAACTTGAAGTTGTAAATCAGTAAGGGTTGTCTCTTGTTTGTGACACGGCATTGACCAAAGAGTCGATATTGAGGCATTAACGTCATAATTATTGGTCAAATTATGCTGGTGTATATTTTACTTTCCTAACAACCCTAACATTCAAATGACGTTCTCTGTAAACAAAAGGATGTGTTTTAATTAACGTCAGAGTGCAAGTTCTGTATGTAAGTACTATTCCCTATTCTGTAGTATAGGTGGTGTAACGCATACCATTTCATTAGTGTGGTCAGCCATCCACCAAACGACATGCACAATAAGAGTTGTGCTCCAAACACAGAGTCAAATATGCTCATCAGTGGGAACAGTATCTCTGTCACATTGTGGGGGTCTGATAGGTTGTTCACCAGCTCAAAGTACCAGGCACTGTCTGAAAACCTGGAAAATTTTATATTTTTTTCAAACATTTATTTTCACGCAGCAAATAGATAAGTCACGAGATGTGTATATAATATACTTATTCTACACTTTTAAAACTTAGAATACATTTCAAATATTACAATTATGTTAGTAACAGAGTCTTACGACTAGCTGACTCGACAGATGTCCTATTTTAACTTTATCAGATCTTCTTATTTTTAAAAAGGTGGCCCATTGATGTTCTTCGATGATTTTGCCAATGTTAAGGTAATGCTTGATTAGTTGATACCGCACAGAAGAATTAGTTATTCCTAACTAGCTCCAGGTGCAGGACAAGAAATGTTGTTCGGTATGTGAGTGTCCAGGGAACCGGTTTCTCATATTTTGTAATGCTCCGTACTTCTATTTTTGTTTCCAAAAAGTCGATCTCCTGATAATAACGGACACAAAAAAAGCGAAATTGTTCTAGCCGTTGTAAGTGTGATGCTATTTCTTCACATATTGGGATTATACTAGCTTAAACTGACTTTATAGCTTTTCTGGCAAAGTATGGGTGTGTTCACTTCTGCATATGTCTCAGGAGTGATTTCATGTTATGTTAATGAAAATATTTAAAGACTAGCTGTTGCCTGCAGCTCCGCCTGCGTGTTATAGTTTTTTTGACTACCAGTTACTGATTTATTATGTACAGCTGTTGCCCGCAGCTCCGCCTGCGTGGTACTTTAGATCGACATAACTTTTTTATTTATGAACCGATTGAAATAAAACATAACTTAAATGTTAAGTTGAATAAAACACAATGCATTACTAAAAACCGCATTCAAAACGGTTAAGCCGTTTCTGAGATTAGCGTGTTCAAACATTCAGACAAACAGACACACAGACAAACAGATAAACAGACAAAAATTCTAAAAACCACTGTTTTGGGTACATTACTAAAAACCGCATTCAAAACGGTTAAGCCGTTTCTGAGATTAGCGTGTTCAAACATTCAGACAAACAGACACACAGACAAACAGATAAACAGACAAAAATTCTAAAAACCACTGTTTTGGGTACTATTGCATTCATAAAGCCACCTACAACAGTTTCTCTATTATATCTTCGATGTACAGACATCAACCACTTATAATTTTATTATATGTATTGATATTTGTAGAAAACTAAAGAAGTTTTAGGAGATAGATAATACAAAAAAAATAGGGAATTAAGTAAAACTAGGGATAGACAAATAAATCTAGGCATATTAAATATCTTGTATTAAAATATTTAGTTAAATGAGTATGATTCCTACAATGTTATATCATATCATAGCCTGTTTTAGTTAATTAAGCTGACTCATCAATAAAACATAGCGCTCTTTATAAGAACAGGACAAGTTCACAATTCACTTTCAACGGCATTATGATTACGAAATCAACGTCCGTGAACCAGCACGTGATTGAGGCATATCAAATTATATTAATTACATCAGTGAACACACGAAACTAGTATTAAAAACTGAAATACATGAAAATTTATTAGCACTGTGACCATGTATGGTATAAAAATCTGCCTGTCTTACCATTCTTGTACAAATTCAATGCATGTTACCCCAAGTGCGTATAGCTGCTCCATGATATCATATAATATCAAAGGCCAACTATTTTTTTTATTAGAATTATATAACAACACGTCTTTCCATCGTCTGATTCATCACCGGAATTTTGTTTTGATTGATTGGCCAAAACCAAAACAAATCGATCGTTGGATTTCTAAACGTCAATGTCATTCTGAATAGCATTCCATTTTTCAAAAAATATTGTTCAATAGCTTAAAATTGGATATTAAAACTGAGTAATAATCAAATCAAAAGGTAAATACTAACAAATACATATGTACATACCTCGCTTATTTATTATTTTAGGCAAATTGGTTTACTATACTTAATTTATATTATTATATTTTCTGTTCCGTGTTTAGTAGGTAACGACATCTACAACAACAAGTAAAAAATTAAAATTGTAGTTTAAGCTACTCGATATAAGATGACGCTACTTGTCATTAAATTTAACTGACGAAACAAAATCGCAAGCTATCAGCAATCAGCAAACACAGATACAAATCAAATCACTCAAGAACTGTCGTTCCCTGAGTTATATAATCTTCATGATATAGCTGGCATAAACTTCACATCTTCAGTGTGTCTAGTATCAGTTTCTTACGTTAATTTGCTCGAAATAAGTTTTCGTATTCCCCATACATTTCACACCAGCGCCCCTTGCGGTAACGTCAGGGAACTGTGTGAAATGTATGGGCAATACAAAAACGTATTTCGAGCAAATTAACGTAAGAAACTGGTACTAGACACACAGTAATGTACAAAACATTAAGTAGGTAGGTTGTAGGAATTTTAATATTTGTTCAAATCAATTGTGTTGACTCGTAGATTAAGAAAAGCAATAATTTACTTTTATTTTTACAAATTAAAATTCTACAATACGATTATGTATGTACATTAATGTTTAAAAAATATTCGCATTATAAATCAAATCACGAAAATGTTATTTCTTTTATTGGGCGCTAGATGGCGCTACTCACTTACATCCCTGAAGAACGGTGAAGGCGTAATTGTTTTAATAATTGAATATTATTCTATGGTACCGATACAACGCTCCACGCAAGTTTTGATTTATACACTGACTGAACTAGGTTGGATTGAGTTATGAACAGTAGCAGTAGGCAGAGTACCTATTAATTAGTGAACGTTAAAGCTCTTTTTGCTGGCCACAGCTTGATGATTTCATTATCAGGAATCAGCAGGTACCTACATAGTTATTGTTGTATTTTTGTAAGTAACGAAAAATCTCAAAATCACTCCTAAGTTCCTACTTAGGAGTGATTTTTGAAGTTTTGAGATTTTTGACCTACTGATTTGAAAATATCAATAAACTGTAGAATCAAAATAATTTAGGTTACAACGACACTTAGGTTAATCTATTAAAGCCAATTAGAGTGATCAACCGTTCTAGAACCTTTTCCCCACCCAGTGTGACGCTTTCCAGTCTAACTGCTCGCGGCTGAACTTCCATATTTTCCGTGAAGCGACTGCCATCTGACCTCCACAACCTATGGGCGATTTCGAAGCTCTGTAGTTAGAACTCCCGAGACGCCCAGTACTTTAATTGTCTGTGCCACAGCGGCTGGCACGTAAGATTTTGTTGCCTTTCATCAACATTTCATTACAAGAGAACGTGTTTCAATTTTTTTTCTAAATTACTATATAGCTGCTATTTTTTATTAAATTCATTCGGCCGTTTTGGACATAACCCATTATAAATGTGCCCGGTAACGGCCATAGGCTTGCCCCCTATTACGTGGGACTAAAAATACTGGCAAATTGTGGGTGAGTAATGCGTGAGGCGGATTTTGTTTTAGAGCTACAAATACCCGTAACGACTGCATTTTTAAATTCATGATATCATAAAATGTAAAACAACCGGTGCTCCTCTAAAATATAAAACATCATATTACTGAAATATAGAAATGCCCTTTCTACTCTAAGTATGATTTGATTTGTTAACTTCTCTTCTCTCCTATGCATGATATTTATCCAACTATAAGGTCTGCTGGAAGAGAAGTAATTTTTGATTTGTGCATGTTGTAAATATATTAATGTGATGTTTGTTTTCTTCTATGTACAAAAAGTATAAATAAAATAAAACTAGGTATGCAATGCATGCTACTAATTGCAAATGTTGAGCGGCGCAAATTTTCTTATTTTTTTTTATGCTCTATTTTCATGATTTCAGAGATATGCACTCCCGGGTATGATGTCGACCAGCATGCCAAATTTGGTCAAAATCGGTCGAGGCGTTTCGGAGGAGTTGGCACACTAACGATTTACACTTGTCGTCTAAGATTGAGCTTCGCTCAATAAAATGAATAATATGTTGGAAGCACAAGCTTTTGTCGAGGGTGTACAGCAAATATAAACTCCGTTCAAATTTGGCCAAATTTAATCTCAACAGCGGCAGCGGTCATATTGAGCGTGTGCGGGGATTACGTCTAGAGATACATCTTAGGTTAACTTGGTTCAATTTATTTACAGAAAAATCACTAGTCAACACCAACATTTTGTAGATCGGAGATCTGAGCCAGCCTGTGACCACGGTAACCTGGTCGAAACGTCAGGCACAAAAGGTATGTACAGTACCAGGTACCCTGTGCAATCGGTATGATTCGTAGGTCCATGATGACGGAAGAATATTATAATGAAAGAAGGAAAACTCGACACAATATATCAAACTGTGGTGTATAATATAGGTATGTAGGCTAAATTCCTTCAGGGGAGACTTATGCACGGCAGTGGGTGTCAAATGGGCTAAGATAATGATTTTGTTTAATAGATTTGTAGATCTGTCAAATAGTTAAGAACTTTATTCCTTCTTGACGTTTCATACCTACTAGCGGACGGTCACAATTTCATCCGTGCGAGGTAACGTGGGTTTTGCAGCATTTCTCATAGATTCGCAGTGATTGGGCGTTTTCACATTGCACGATAACGACACACGATATCGTGACGATATTTCTGCGAGTTTATTTACAACCAGCTGTTGCCCACAGCTCCGCCTGCGTGTTATAGCTTTCTTGATCACCAGTTACTGATTTATTATGTATAGCTGTGGAGCGATATTGTATCTTAAGATAAAATATTATAGTATCTTAGCCGTGTGCAGCGCCCACTCGGGCTGTACTCCACTGCGGGTGACGTAACCTACGACAAACTTATTATTTGCGGTTGGTACTGTAGTCGGGTCTAAGGATCGAACCGCAAAATTAATTTTTTTTTTTATTGAATACACTTTTCCGGGATAAAAAGTACCCAGTGTGGTGCCCAGGATATTAAAGAATAATTATACCAAGTTTCATCGTAATCGAACCGGTAGTTTTTGCGTGATGCCTGAACAAACAGACAGACAGACAAAATTTTTTTTAATCACATTTTTGTGTTTGGTTTCGGTCTAGTAACACCCCCTGCCATTTATTTTTTTAATATTTTCAATGTACAGAATTTTCACTTCTACAGATTTATTATAAGTATAGATATAGATAAGAATTACAATATATATAATTATTACACTAAAAATGTTTACATTGCAACGATATCGTAAGTAGCAGCAGTAACTGGTAAGAAAGTAAATTATCGTGACGATATCGTGTGTCCGCCCGTTATCGTGCAATGTGAAAACGCCCATCCTATTAATCGTAGCGTGATGTTATATAGCTTATATTACTCGTAAAAAATATAGCTTTATAATGTAATGTAATGTCCGCACTCGTTAAATAGGTTTATGGTTACCGATTCCCGCGGGAACGCATTCCCAGTTTCCCGGTTTCGGAGCCTATTCAATTAATGCAGACTAACAAATATCATGGACGATTGGCTGCAGAGGCAGCGACCTCACGTACCGTGCGACGCAGATCGTTGCCGGGTATGGATACTTCGGTAGCTATCTGTTTCGCATGCATCGTGAGGTCACACCCCGATGTCAACACTGCGAGGTTTCCGACGACGACACCGCACTCCACACGTTGGTGGAGTGCTCAACGTGGGCGAGTCAGCACCGTGACCGCGTAGTGGGTATGGGCGTGGATACCCTCTCCAGCGGAAGTAGCTGGAACGCGGCCGTGTCCTTTTGCGAGCAAATCATGCTCGCGAAGGAGGCGGCCGGGAGGGAGAGGGAGCGTACCCTCCCCGCCGATTTCCGTAGTCGGCGGCCAGGGCGCCCCAGACTCCTCGACTACGCCCAAGACTATCGACCTCCAAGATCGGGGCCTGAGGACGGCGGGATCGCCACCCGCAATCCTTACAGAAGCAGGCTGCAGGTTGCGTGCTGCGGGGCCTTTGCCCCATAGCACGCAACCAGATTCACTCACTGACGCGGGATAAAAGTCTACCCCAACGACGCGGGATTCTCGTCCCGACCAAACACCCGCAGAGACCACAGAGGTGGTCAAAGTCCGCCGGGCGCCACTAGATGTATACCCTCTGCTAGTAACCAGAGACGCCCGGCAACGGACGTTAGAGAGGCCACGGAATTAGAAAAAAAAAAACTAACAAATAAACAACGAAGCAGTATGTAAACATTTGTATAATTATAAGTATTTACTTGTTCTATAAAAGTTTCAAATAAAAAAATACTAATATCTTCAGACGCATCCGTCAGCAATGAACCCTGTGTGTCTCCGTATCTCGTAAACGTGGTATGATCACGTAGAATTATTGTGTTAAAATATAATCTGAGCTCGAGTATTCAGCGATGGGGGGAGGGGGGAAGGAGGGAATGGAGAAATGGTGGGGAGGGGGTGGTTCGGTTTGACTTTAAGAAGTTGTTAAAAATATGTATAATTTGGCTGTTATTTCATACTGTCTTGCGTTAAACTCACAGCTTCGCAATAGTTGAAATAGTTTTCTAGTTTCCAAATCCCATGGGATCACATTCCCGGGATATAAAGTAGGCTAAGATTTTATTTTTTTACGTTGTCGGTGATGCATTTAGGCACTTCACCGTCTCGCTGCGGGGGGAGCGAGACGGCTTCGTGTGGGTCTCCCGGCCCTAGGATTAAAAACGGGCCGGACTACCCACTAAAACCTATCCACGGTGTTTCTCCTTCGCCTTAGCCGGGCCCCCGGATAGGCAGAGACTGCTAAGCGACGGCGGCCCGGCAAAGGGGCGCTCTTTAGAAGCTCTTCTCAGGGGGGGCTTTGCCCCCCCAAACAACATAGAAGCGACGCCCCCGAAACACATAAGGGGCGTCTAACTCCTTAGGGCTTTTCGTGTGAGCGGTGGGCCCCCCGACCCACCGCCCACGGCCCTATCAGTCGGGGGCTTGTGCGTATGCAATACGCCGTCGCCCCCTGACTGGTGCCCGGCGTCCTGCACGCTCCCGTTCCCGCAGGGCCTCTCTCTTTGCCGCCATCACCTCCCGAGCGAAGGAGGCGACGGCGGCCCAACATTCCTCGCTGCCGGCCATAGACAGAATGACGGCCGGCAGCGAACCTACACTGCCGATGACGCCCGTGAGGGCCAACCTCTGCGTGTCCCAGGCGGCGCACACGACGAGCGTATGCTCCGCCGTATCTACGGCGCCGCCTGCGCAATGATGACAATCGGGCTCCGACAGGATCCCCACCACTTCCCACAGGAATTTGGCAAAACAGCCATGAGTGCCATGACCCGTGAGAAGTTGGGTGAGGAAGTAGGTCGGAGCCCCTTGCGCATGCTCCACCCACTGGCAGAGCACGGGACCGATGGCCCCCACGAGCATCCGGCCGGAACAGATCGTCGCGAGCCTCCTGTCTCCAGCGATCGACCTGCTCCGGCAACGGGCGACCTCCTAGTTGTCGCACCAGAGCGCCCTCCTCGTAGACCCTCTTGAGGACCCCTGCTTCGAGATCCCACGGGGGACTTCGTGCCAACAGGCACGCCGCCTCAAAAAAGTAGGCTAAGTTACCTCTTATATCGTTAGCTATTTGCCAGTGAAAGCCCTGTTAAAACTCGGTTTAACCTTTATAAGAGATTAGCCGGACTAAACATCAGAGAAAAATTTGAATATTTTTTTTATTAAATTAAATAGTTATTTATTTCATTTATTTCACAATCACCCATAGATATTAAATAGTTAAGTTAAGTCGAATTTAGAAACATTATTACAATTAAACATTTTACCAGCAGTAGTCAATTAAAATTACCCAGGACATTGTTATTAATTAATTTAAAATGTCACAGATATCCAAAATAATTAACAAAAACATCATCATTATCCACTGAGCCTTTTTCCAACTCAGTTGGGGTCGGCTTTCCGGTCTGACTGCGATTCGGCTGAACTTCGATATTTTCCGTGAAGCGACTGCCATCTGACCTCCACAACCCATGGGCGATATCGAAGTTCTGTGGTTAGACCACGAGGATTTTGATTTAGGGCTCCAACTACCCCTAACGACTGCCATCTGATTTTCGTATGACAACCGGGACCGACGACTTAACTTGCTTTCCGAGGCACGGAGGGGTCTCAATAATGTCTTAAGAAATGGTCACCCATCCTAAGACCGGCCTGAGTTGATTTTGCTTAACCTTTGCAATGTGTTAACATTTTCGGTTACCACTAGACCCCGAGCCCCTCGTGTAAATTATATAAATACGTCGTAACTATAAATTTTCAAAACAAGAAAAAATATTAGGTAGGAACATGATACCAGTAATCTATATAATTTAATACGACAATTTGTCTGGTTGTCTGTCCGTCCGTCGCGTTTTTCAATTTACATACATTTGCATGAAATATATTTTATTTTTTTTTATCTGATGCGATACAAAGTTCGTCGGGATAACTAGTGTTTAATTAATAAAATCAATATAAGAATAATCCAGCAATCAATAAAATCAACAACAGATTTTTGATTAGTCAGTTTTATACTTTCATATGCATTTAGTGAATAGCTGTTATTTTGGAATTACTTACAAACAGACACTTCAATTGTATATATTTGTATAATATGTCACCTTAGGCAGGCCTATGTCACTCGCCTAACAACCGTAAAAAATACGTGACGTCAGCGACAACTTGAAGTTGTAAATCAGTAAGGGTTGTCTCTTGTTTGTGACACGGTATGGACCATAGAGTTGATATTGAGGCATTAACGTCATAATTATTGGTCAAATTATGCTGGTATATATTTTACTTTACTGGACAACCCTAACGTTCGAATGATGTTCTCTGTAAACAAAAGAATGTGCTTTAATTAAGGTCGGAGTGCAAGTTCTGTATGTAAGGACAAACTATTCCCTATTCTGTGCTTGGATTGTAAAATTAGTATAGTTCGCGATAGATAAGCAGAGCTTTGCATTTGTGTGAGTGACCACGAAAAGTAGAGTAAAATCTCTTTTTGTAGCTGTGTGTACAACACATGTGTGTGTAAGAGAGGTCATATATACGTTTACGTACACTGCACTCACACAAAAGCAAAGCTCCGCTTACGCTTTTTTACCTATACCTAAAACTGTAATCAGTCACATTTGCTCACTCGCAAGATTAATTAAATTATTCGTATTACATACTGGCGATTGGAAATAACAGAGTGGCCTGGAGTGTTTATTGCCAGGTTCTTCTCTTCTTTATCTTTAAAAACTATATAAACTCACAGCCACTCTTTTCCAATCGCCAGAAATCTATCGTTCCCACTCAGGGGACTCTGAGACTACAAGACTGTTCTACCCACTGAAATGTGAGCACATGCAATATTGCATTGATTGCTTAGTCCAGCGAGATAGCTTGTAATCTGATGGTTACAATTTTACGGTAAAACTGTGGGATTTTCAACCGACTTCTAAACAAGAAGGAGGTTCTGTTCTCGACTGTATGTGTTTTTTTATGTTTGTTACCTCATATCTTTGGACTGGGTGAACCTTCCCAAATGGTCCCATTTCAATTTGGTCCCATTCCGACCACTATTTGGTCCCATTCCGACAACTATTTGGTTCCATTCCGACAACTATTTGGTTCCATTCCGACAACTATTTGGTCCCATTCCGACAACTATTTGGTCCTTTTTCAATTTGGTCCCATTCCGACAACTATTTGGTCCCATTCCGACAACTATTTGGCCCCATTCCGACAACTATTTGGTCCCATTTCAATTTGGTCCCATACCGACAACTATTTGGTCCCATACCGACAACTATTTGGTCCCCTTCCGACAACTATTTGGTCCCATTCCGACAACTATTTGGTCCCATTCCGACAACTATTTGGTCCCATTTCACTTTGGTCCCATTCCGACCAGTATTTGGTCCCATTCCGACAACTATTTGGTCCCATACCGACAACTATTTGGTCCCATTTCAATTTGGTCCCATTTCGACAACTGTTTGGTCCCATTTTAATTTGGTCCCATTTCGACAACTATTTGGTCCCATTTCAATTTGGTCCCATTCCGACAACTATTTGGTCCCATTTCAATTTGGTCCCATTCCGACAACTATTTGGTCCCATTTCGACAACTATTTGGTACCATTTCGATAGGTTAAAGTCGGTTGATGTGTCAATTTTTGAATTGTATTTTATAGAGTTATTTTCGTGGTCTAGTGATAACTGGTAACCGACAATGTTAACACATTGCAAAGGTTAAGCAACAGTCAGGCCGGTCTTAGGATGGGTGACCATTTCTTTAGACATTGATACCCCTCCGTGCCTCGGAAAGCACGTTAAGCTGTCGGTCCCGGTTGTCATACGAACATGTATGGCAGTCGTTAGGGGTAGTTGGAGCCCTAAATCAAAAACCCGACCGGTCTAACTACAGAACTTCAATATCGCTTCATGTGAAATATCGAAGTTAAGCGAAATCGCAGTTAGACTTGAAAGCCGACCCCAACTATGTTGGGAAAAGGCTCGGTGGATGATGAGAGCTTGTGAGAGACGAACCTGACCTGATTATAAAAACTCAGAACCACACTTTTCCAATCGCCAGTTACCGTCACTCCGTCAATCATGCCAGCCTGATTTCAATCTTACGGTTTTTAGTAAATATAAAACAGTATTTTATAAACATAATAATATTCCAATTCCAACTAAGATTAACCTAAACACTTTAATGAAAGGCTGAGAAGCTAATTATAAATAACACTTAACCTCGACACATAAATATAACTGCGATTGATATTGTCGCTCACTAGTTTAGTGATGTACTTTTGAGAAAATCAATGAAAATTTTATCGAACTTTATTTATTTACATACTTACTTAATTAGGTAACTGGCTGAATGTACAATTAAAACTTTAGAGAAAAAACGTAGCTGTTTTTTTCTTTTAAGTATACTTAGGTACTTATTCCAAAAACATAATAAGATATTGATTTTTTTAATCTTCGTCTTGATATCCATTGCCGGATGCAGAGGGCGCCATTTGACTTTAGCCACCTTTGCGGCCTTTCCTGCTGCTGAAACTGGCACGAAATATGTGTGACGAAATATGTGTGCTGCTGTAATCCTCATATTTGAAATCTCAATGAAAACGAATTTTGACAACGCTAAAAAATAGTCATGAAATAGTTATAAATAGTCGTACATTTAAAAAAAAAAGTCGTATTATAGTTTCGGCGTTATAGCTATAAGTTAATGAGGATTATAGCTTGAACGTCAAGCTGTAATCCTCATCTCTGGTGCAAGCAAACGGTAAAGCCCATCGAATTGGTTTAGGTTCCAAAAAATTGTCATGAAATAGTCGTAACGACATGCCAAATCTCAGAAATAGTCCTTCAAAGATATAAAGATATATAGGTTCCAGAGATATAAAGGTAACCTGATGAGGATTATGGCTTGAACATTTGAAAACTTCAACTTGCTCCGGAACGCCTGCGATTTTCGGTTTAAAGTTTATGCCAAAAAATAGTCGTGAAATAGTCGTATGAAGTTGGTATCCCAAACAGGTCAGATCACGCACCCGCTTTGCTGGGTTTACTGCTAACGACCGGCCCAGCCCAGTACAGTGTGGTCTTTCTGTAGGTACCCCAGTGGGTATACATCCGACCACTGTGTGGTCCACACTGGCTTGCAAATGTCTCAAATATTAAATGCCACATCCTGCCTGTGCAGTGTGAATGACACAGTGATTATGGTACTACTAGTGAACAGACTGAGACGGTCTGTTTCCTGGAGCCAGTGCTGCTTTGCAGGGTCTCTGTCGGATAGTGCCTTTACTTGCTTGCATTAAAATCATCATTCACCGAGCCTTTTTCCAACTCAGTTGGGGTCGGCTTTCCGGTCTAACTGCGATTCGGCTGAACTTCGATATTTTCCGTGAAGCGATTGCCATCTGACCACTGCCACAACCCATGGGCGATATCGAAGTTCTGTAATTAGACCGGTTGGATTTTTGATTTAGGGCTCCAACTACCCCTAACGACTGCCCTAGATGTTCGTATGACAACCGGGACCGACGGCTTAACATGCTCTCCGAGGCACGGAGGGGTCTCAGTGTCTTAAGAAATGGTCACCCATCCTAAAACCGGCCTGACTAGATATTGTGTTGCTTGCGGTAAAATGTAAGTATTTTTTTTTTTTAGTTCCGCGACCAAGGCCGCGGCCGCTCTAACGTCCGTTGCCGGGCGTCTCTGGTTACAAGCAGAACGTATTTCCAGTGGCGCCCGGCGGACTTTGACCACCTCTGTGGTCTCTGCGGGGGTTGGGTCGGGATGAGAATCCCGCGTCGTTGGGGTAGGGTTTTATCCCGCGTCAGTGAATGCAGCACGCAACCCTTCTAGCCTGCTTCTGTAAGGACGACGGGTGGCGATCCCGCCGTCCTCAGGCCCCGATCATGGAGGTCGATGGTCTTGGGCGTAGATGAGTCTGCGGCGCCCTCGCCGCTGACTACGGAACTCGGCGGGGAGGGTACGCTCCCTCTCCCTCTCGGCCGCCTCCTTCGCGAGCACAACTTGCTCGCAGAAGGACACGGCCGCGTTCCACCTACTCCCGCTGGAGACCATGGCTTGAAGCATGGTCTCCAGCGAGAGGGTATCCACGCCCAGACCCACTACGAGGTCCCGGCACTGACTCGCCCACGCTGAGCACTCCACCAACGTGTGGAGTGCGGTGTCGTCGTCGGAAACCTCGCAGTGTTGACACCGGGGTGTGACCTCACGACGGATGCGAAACAGATAGCTACCGAAGCATCCATGCCCGGTAACGATCTGCGTCGCACGATACGTGAGGTCACCATGCTGCCTCTGCAGCCAATCGTCCATGATCGGTCTCACCGCCGCGATGATGGTGGCACCCGACTTGGGTTGCTCAAGTCGCACCCTCCATGACTCCATGAGATCCTGTCAGAGTTGGGACCGCCGGTCATCGATTTCTCGAGACGCAGGCCTGTGATCCCGCTCCAGCGCCTCCTTTCGCCATTGGAACAGTGAAGCAAGGGCTCTCGCTTCCAGGTCCCATGGAGGGGTCCCGGCTAGGAGACATGCAGCCTCTCCGGAGATCGTGCGGTAGCCCCTTATTGTTTTGACGGCTAAGGTCCTCAACGGTCTATTAAGGAGCGTTGAGTTGTTGGCCGTCAAACGCGCCGCCCATACGGGCGCCCCGTATAGGGCCATACTCCGCACGATCCCCAGGTACAGTCTCCTGCAGGAAGCGTTGGGTCCCTTTAGGTTGGGCATCAGTCGCGAAAGCGCGACCGATGCCTGTGTCACCTTGGGGAAAATGTAAGTATCTATTAAATTCCTTTCACTGATATCTTTAATATCTGCAAAGCCACAGGTAATGGCGATAACGTAACGTGCAAAAACAGTAGGCTTATCGCACCTAGATTAGCATGACCAGAACTTGGGGAGCCTACAATATGGCTACTAGATCCAGCACGGAAGAACGGATACCCAGAGCGTAGCGCGGCTTTGGTCTTGCCCTTAAATCAAAATGGTGGAAAACGCTACGAACCGAAAACCACGCAGAACTTTATTGAGGCTACCACGTGACCTCAGAATACCGAAAAAAAATGCTACATTTAATTTTCCTGGTTTATTCAAAAGTAAAGGCCTCTTTTACATTTTGATTAGTGATTAGTGCGATTCATATTATATTCATATTATATTTTCTGCCAGATTTCCATGGCGGCAGATGCCCGTCCCAGCCACTCTTTTATACACACTATGTGTCCTACACAGAAATAGTCACAGAATAAGAAATTTTGGATACCTACTACACATTACAGTGCCTGATAACGGCAACAGGCTGGCCACGTGTTACGGCAATATGCTCACTCCTTATTACTCCTCTTTGGGGAAACAGGCATGATTATGAAAGTAAAACAATAAAATTTAAACATATCCTTATCCGACCATCGGCACATCCCTATTCGATATCAATTAGCCAACATATAAAAGCTCCTAATACGTCACTAGTGAAGTAGCGACCAATAAAGAAGCAATTAGTCGATGTTTTTTAAACACAAAAATAAAAATAGGGGACGTCAGCCATGATACAAACGCATCCGATTTTAAATATAGAACAACATGCCATGTTGACAGTACCTAATGAAAATAGTTCATTCAATAGATACTTTTTGTATTTTTTTATGACTTCAAACGATAGCCAATATCACAGATATGCCAAAAAAAAAATTTTATATAAATAAGTAAATAAATATTTTTGAACATTCTACTGCCCGACTAGACCTTAAAAACCAAGAATACCTATAAGTAGGTAGGTACACCAATACCTTATATTTTATATTGTGTAAAGTGATAGAATCTTAAAGACTACCTACCTATTTGTGTTAGTAGTAACCACTTTACTGTCGCCGTCTTTTTGCGTTCCGGTGATAACGTTCCACGGAAGCGACGGAACACCACGCCCTATGACCAGAAGCTCTCCTCTATGACGAGGCTCAGGCTAGTGTAAATAATAATAAAATAAAATATTAAAAATAATCATTATGTACAAAACAAATCATTCACTTTCCCCAAACCTATCAATCTAACAAAAATAAACACACACGGTGTTAAAACCACTCTGAGCCGGATAAATCCACCCTAATCCGCTTAAATCCGGATTAATAGTCTGTCAAATTGCCGGTAGGGGGCGCCATAGCTGCACCTGAGCCCGTTCTCGTGTTCCGCCATTTTTTTTTCATTCATCAAATCAAGACTTGCTTAAAAAATTATGTTGCTTTTATTCGTTTTTATTTCAATAAAATTTCACGGAAGTAATTGCGTAGGTATTTTTTTCTTTGAGTGTCTTTACATTTTGATTATCTGTAACTTATCCTGTAGGTATATACCTAATCTATGTAATTTTGAGCAATGCAATCAAAACAAAGAAATTATATGCAATGCCTAATTCTAATATCCGCCGCTCCTAAAATCCGCCAAGGGATGGAACCCAGAACCTCTGTTAAAGCAGTTACACGTAGAACCATGGACCTAATAATATCTCTATGCGTAGAACCATTAAAACTACCAGTAGCAAACTCCATAAGAATAGAATAAGAAAGAATAAGAATTTAAAAATATAATCTTTTTTATTTGCCTTTTTTTCTTCCTTTTTTTTGTTTATTTTGGTGGGAAACTAAAACTGACTGAAGCCAAGTCGTGGTTAAAATAAGGTTTTTTCTTTCTTTCTTTATTGCTAATAATTTTTACGACCTAGCCAGACGATAATGTGTATGTCTCCAAATATTTTGTCATTGAAGTCTGCGTACAATTCGTAACGCTACTTTCAAGCTTGACCACGTAAAGAATAAAAAATGTTGAATTGCATTTATTGGTGGCCATAATAAAAAAAAATATTGCGTATTTTACCTGATCCTGACAATATAAAAATAAACTTTCTTTTGTAACGGTATGGTCATTAGACAAACTTGTTTCTTTTTTATTCAAAGGGGCCGTCATTGCTTAACAATTTTTGTTCATCGATCCCAACGACCTTTCGGTAGTTTTTTCATTGGTAACTTCATGCCATGAGTAATTATTATACTACCGCAGCATTGTTTTGACGTCATAATACCAAAATTTCTGGAAAAACGCGGCAACTTTGACATTATGCTGTCATATTTTAAGACAATAATTATTTGGTCATATCATAAATGTTTATAACTAAATTATTATAACAAGATGATGTGGTTTGTGGGTTTCTTTTTAAATATTACTAAAGTCAAATAGTAGTTTTTTTATAACCATAATCTTTCCCCCGTAGAAGAAAGAAGAGTAGACAGAAGTGTTTATCACTAATTTATTGAAGAGTTGGGAAATCTTATCATTTGCATTGCACTGCCTCGGAGTGCGTCGCGTTCGGTAGCGCCGTGGTATGTGTATGCGTGTGAAATATTTTTGTGATCAACAAATCTTTGTTTTGGAGTTGGGTCTATTTTCTATATAAGTACCTATTTAGTAGGTCTGGATGTATTTAGAAATATGTTAGTAGGTATTATTATCAAAGTTATACTTTGATAATAATACTAACATATTTCTAATACTAATTGTAAGAGGAGGAAAACTCGACATTGCACCCTATACCAACCCGTTTGGCCAGCGTAATCGTATGTAGGCTGAATATTGCCCCCTCTTTGGGCTCCCCGAAGCAGTGGGCGTCAAATGGGCTGAGATAATGATCATTTGCGGTCTGGACTCTCAACTAAAGTCGATCAACATATTCAACCAATGTTATAGCAGAAAACTACGGTAACGTGATCAAAATAACGCACTCTCGAAATTTTCTACTTTATCATTAGTTGAATAATGTGTCGATCGTTTTAGACAGATAGTTACTTACCTAGTATATTTTTTAGGCAGGATGACGCTGACTCGGCTAGGCATCTTTCGATAGCCACTACCACGCTATGCCCTATGAGCATTCGGAAGAGTTGGTCAATATCGCTGAGAATCGATCACGTTAACCAGTAGATATTAATTAAACCTGTGATATCATTGAATAATTAGTCCAGGACGCCCATGGCTTTAATTGGCTGTGCCATAGCGGCTGGCACGTAAGATTTTATTCCCTTTATCAACATTTCATCGCAAGGCAGCGGGTTTAAATGTTTTTTCAAAATTATAATATAGCTGCTACTTTTTATTTAATTCATTCGGCCATTTTGAACATAACCCATTATAAGTTTTCCCGGTGACGGCAATAGGCTTGCCCCCTATTACGTGGGACTAAAAATACTGGCAAATTGTGGGTGTGTAATGCACCTCTGCCTACCCCTTCGGGGATATAGGCGTGATATGTGTGTGTGTGTGTATCATTGGATAATAACAAACCAGTCTATGCAATAAAAGAGCTGGTGTCGAACTAGACTCATGAGCAACTCTTCAACTCTCTACTTGCTTTGCTATAGCCCTTTTAGCACCACACTATTCAAAATTAGTTTAACCGGTAAAAACCAAGAAATTAGGTTCTCAGAGCCCAGAAAAGAGCCAGAAACTGCGGGTGACGTAACCTGTTCTGAAGAGCTCTTCAATCTGATCCCACCCTCTTCCTTCCGATCCCGAACAACGCGTGCCGGGCAGACATGCCACTCCCACACAGTGGATAGCATGTTCGCGAGAACCGAACGTTTTAAACGTTCGTTTCTCTGCCGAACGATAGTGGCCTGGAACGCCCTGCCTGTGCACGTGTTCCCCCCCGGATATAATCCTGGGTTCTTTACGCGGAGCGTGAAGAGGCACATCAGTAGGTCGTCAAGTTGAGGGCCAGTCTCTATAGTATTGTGTGCTGAGAGAGTGGTCCACAATTGCTAGACGTCGTCATCACGACTTACCACCAGGCGGGCGGCGTCAATTTGACAAACCCAATATACAAAAAAAAACCTACGACAAACTTATTATTTGCGGTTAGTACAGTAATCGGATCTAGGGACCGAACCGCAAAATTAAGTTTGTTTTTTATTGTATATACTTTTCCGGGATAAAAAGTACCCAGTGTGGTGCCCAGGATATTAAAGAATAATTATACCAAGTTTCATCGTAATTGAACCGGTAGTTTATGCGTGATGCCTGAACAGACAGACAAAAAAAAATTTAATCTCATTTTTGGGTTCGGTGGCGGTCTAGTAACACCCCCTGCCATTTGTTTTTTTGATATTTTCAATGTACAGAATTTTCACTTCTAGAGATTTATTATAATAAGTTTAGATGAATAAGTTAAGGAACAAAAATCGAATCGTTGATCGCAAGAGCCAACACACTGTCGATTCATCGTTACGATATTCATGATTGCATAGGTTTTTGTTGCGATCTCCGATGTCGTCTGCGATGAAGTAAATCGTTAACGATCGTAACATACATTACAGATCCGTCGTTTCGATCGGTCTAAAGCGATGGATCGTAACGATGAATCGTCCCGTATATGGGGGGCTTTATTATACCCTCTATTACCTCTATACTCTAATCTACATAGATTATATATACAAGAGATTATAGATGTATACATCTATAATCTCTTATACTACCTCCTTAATAGGTTTAAAATAGAAGTGAAAAAATGTTTGATGAAGAAATATACTATAATGTAGACGAATATCTTAATGATAAAAATGCATGGTCATCCTAATCTTCTGTTGTTGGCCACTCGTACAATACAATATAAATTGTAACACAATGTAAAAAAAAAACAATATTAAAAAAGAAAATGGATAATCTACCTGAGTATCTTGCTGGTATCTTCTCAGGAGAACCAACTTACCGAACTAGCGAAAGAATCATTTTCAAATGGTTTATGTACTTAATTTTGTATTTTTATAATATTGCTTGACATAAAAATGTGAAATTTTGACATTCATATTACTTATGTGCTCTTGCTCTATGTGCCTAAACTGAATAAACGAAATTGATTCTTTGATTCTTTGGACCACTGGTCTGGACCATTACTACTTTTTTATTATTTTATATCCTGTTAATCCTGTCGGGAAGAAAAAGCCCACTCTGACATGCGTTGACAGGCGTCCGGATGAAGCCGGACATGCTTAGGCTTTTTGATTGCGTGTACAAAATACTGCTAGGCCAACTTTTGTTTAGGCTTTTCACATTTAACCGGGGGAATGTCGCCACCTTCTGGCGGCGGGGGACCAGCTCCGTCGTGGACGTATCGTTCGCGACTTCTGCCCTCGCCGCCCGTATTACTGGCTGGCACGTGGAGGAGGGTGAGGAGACGCACTCGGACCATCGGTACATCCGGTTCGATGTCGTCCCCCCACCTGACCTCCCACAGCCGGTAGAAAATCCCCCGGATCCGCGTTGGGCACTTCACCATCTGGATCGGGAGGCTCTCCTGGAGGCGTCCATCGTGCAGGCCTGGATTCCGGCACCGGACCGGCCTGCCGATGTGGATGCCGAGGCGGAGTGGTTCAGGGGAGCCATGTCGCAAATCTGTGATGCGGCGATGCCTAGGGTTACACCCAGACCGGCAAGGAAGCAGGTGTACTGGTGGTCGCCGGAGATTGCACAGCTGCGCGCAGCATGCATCTCCGCCCGCCGCCAGTACACCAGGTTTCGCCGGAGGCATCGCCGCCCAGACGACGCGGCAACCCGAGAGGCGGAGCTTTATCAGGCTTACAGGGAGGCTAAAGGTAATCTCCAGGAGACAATAAAGCGCTCGTCGTGGGTCGGATACGGCGGCTGGGACTGGAGGTGGCCTTGCACAAGTCCGAGGTTCTGTGTTTTCACAGACCTCGGAACGGTCCACCTGAAGGTTCCAGCATAAATGTGGGAGGCGTTAGCATCGGCATCAAGCCCTCGATGAAGTATCTAGGGATCGTACTTGATAGCCGATGGAACTTCGGACCACATTTCCGAAGTTTGGTTCCCAAGGTGACACACGCATCGGTCGCGCTTTCGTGACTGATGCCCAACCTAAAGGGACCCAACGCTTCCTGCAGGAGACTGTACCTGGGGATCGTGCGGAGTATGACCCTATACGGGGCTCCCGTATGGGCGGCGCGGTTGACGGCCAACAACTCAACGCTCCTTAACAGACCGTTGAGGACCTTGGCCGTCAAAACAATAAGGGGCTACCGCACGATCTCCGGAGAGGCTGCATGTCTCCTAGCCGGGACCCCTCCATGGGACCTGGAAGCGAGAGCCCTTGCGTCATTGTTCCAATGGCGCAAGGAGGCGCTGGAGCGGGACCACAGGCCTGCGTCTCGAGAAATCGATGACCGGCGATCCCAACTCCGACAGGATCTCATGGAGTCATGGAGGGTGCGACTTGAGCAACCCAAGTGGGGTGCCACCATCATCGCGGCGGTGAGACCGATCATGGACGATTGGCTGCAGAGGCAGCATGGTGACCTCACGTATCGTGCGACGCAGATCGTTACCGGGCATGGATGCTTCGGTAGCTATCTGTTTCGCATCCATCGTGAGGTCACACCCCGGTGTCAACACTGCGAGGTTTCCGGCGACGACACCGCACTCCACACGTTGGTGGAGTGCTCAGCGTGGGCGAGTCAGCGCCGGGACATCGTAGTGGGTCTGGGCGTGGATACCCTCTCGCTGGAGACCATGCTTCAAGCCATGGTCTCCAGCGGGAGTAGGTGGAACGCGGCCGTGTCCTTCTGCGAGCAAGTCGTGCTCGCGAAGGAGGCGGCCGAGAGGGAGAGGGAGCGTGCCCTCCCCGCCGAGTTCCGTAGTCAGCGGCGAGGCCGCCGCAGACTCATCTACGCCCAAGACCATCGACCTCCATGATCGGGGCCTGAGGACGGCGGGATCGCCACCCGTCGTCCTTACAGAAGCAGGCTAGAAGGGTTGCGTGCTGCGGGGCCTTTGCCCCATAGCACGCAACCAGATTCACTCACTGACGCGGGATAAAACCCTACCCCCAACGACGCGGGATTCTCATCCCGACCCAACCCCCGCAGAGACCACAGAGGTGGTCAAAGTCCGCCGGGCGTCACTGGAAATACGTTCTGCTTGTTGACGCCCGGCAACGGACGTTAGAGCGGCCGCGGCCTTGGTCGCGGAACTAAAAAAAAAAAAAAGGCTGTTCACATTTCGCAGGCGGTAACGTATAAAAAACTAAATATTTAACCATGGAAGGTGGGGTTGTATGGTATTTTTGAAATTACCCTGTAAAGCATTTTGACATCGATTAATTACCTAGATTAATATTTTTTCCATAAAAAAGCGCCATAAATATGCTATACTTAACTAAATACAGTGTCCCAAGACCAAGCCCCATTGATGGAAAGTATCTTAAATATTGTAGAACATAACTGAAAGGTTACTGAAACCCGATTCTAGTAATAAATATAATAAACTTTTTTTTAAATTTTTTACGGGAATCAGCGCCGAGGCGATTATCATATTAAAGTTAAGTTGGGTCCACGTTCACGGTTGCGATCAACAGGTGGCGCTACGTGTGATTTTAAATCGCGGTATGGTTTCGTTACCAACATTCAATAGACCTCGTTTTATTTTAGCCATTCGATACGTCGCATACGACCAAAAAGACATTTACCCTTTTTTGAGAATAAATTTTTACAAGCCACTCACCTTTATGAGTGCTTCTCATTGATTATCTATACATGTAACTAGGTATGCAATGCATACTGCTAATTGCAAATTTCGAGCGGAGCAAATGTTTTATTACATATCAGAATCAGAATCGAACACTTAAATTAATTAATCGAATGAAAAAAAATCTACATTGTTGACGCACGTGTTTCCATGGCAACCATTTAAAGATCTGGTTTTTCGGTAATGTCCAGGACATTTTCGGTGTGTTTTCCTCCGTGGTCAGCTCTATTTTTATGATTTCAGAGATATGCACTCCCGGGTATGATGTCGACCAGCATGCCAAGTTTGGTCAAAATCGGTCGAGCCGTTTCGGAGGAGTTGGCACACAAACGATTTACACTTGTCGCCTAAGATTGAGCTCCGCTTCGCTCCACTCAAAAATTGTAAGTGGTGGTCGATGTCTGTACATCGAAGATATAATATAGAAACTGTTGTAGGGGGGCTTTATGAACGCAATACAAACAACGGTTTTTATGTAATGCGTTATGGTTTATTCAACTTAACATTTAAGGTTCATAAATAAAAAAGTTATGTCGATCTAAAACACGCAGGCAGAGCTGCGGGCAACAGCTAGTACATAATATGCTGGTTTCTTAGAATCCGGTCAATTTAGCCCAAAAATATTGAGTGAAGTAAAGGTGCATAACAGCATAAAATCACAACAAACAAACTGAAAATTAGTAAAATTGTTCAAACATAATTATAAATAGTTAAGTTCTTTAAGGTATTTAATGTATTTTAACCTTGAATACCTTCATTTTTTACTGATTTTCAGCTTGCTGTGATATGCACCTTCGAATGTTTAAAACACCTGTTAATTTTTTCAATCTGAGTCTGGTACAGTCACCGTCTAATAGTTAGTTACAGTCAAGGTACTCCAATCTATAGGCGCAACCAAATAGTCAATGATATCGGTACAAACAAAGTTTCCTTATTCTTGACAACGATGTAGTCGCTCCAAAGGGCGAGACGTTTAAAGTGTCACATGGATAGGTTCAGTCAAAGTGTTTAAAAATATCGTAACATGCTAAATGAGACATCAAATGCGCACGCATACTTGTCTCTTTCATTTCGAACATGACGTCGTAGACTGGTTTTTGTTTATAACAGTTGTAAATAAAGGATCACAGCATATATTGTTATGGAAATAAACCATAAACCAACCAACTAAAACTTAAACGGTTTCCCTAGATAAAAACCTCTTTAGACAATATAGTCTAGTATTATATTATAAGTCATATTAATGTCAAGTGTAATAAAACCAACTAGAAATAATAATACTATTATTGAACCAATAATTACATAAATATGGCTACATATCGTATTAGCGACACTAAAAAAAATCGAATAATATATTTGAGAGAGGAAGGTGTCTCCATAACAGATATTTCAAATGAACTGGGAATATCCGTAAGTTTCACATTAGAATTAGATCAGTTACCCATCTTGCTGAATCTTACTAATTTTTATTCATACATAACTGACATATATTCTGTTTTTTTATTTAGCGAAACACAGTAATACGTTGGATAGAGAGATGGCAAAGTGAAGGTGCTTCGCGGAACCATGTTTCATTTGGTCGTCCACGTCAAACAAATACAGATGAAGATAGAAACATAGTGAAGCGAGCTGTTAACAATCGATTTATAAACTCCAGGAGCATGTCGGTGAAATTTGACATATCACAGAGCACAATAAGACGACGTCTGCGGGAACATGGGTTACGCCATCGTATTCCTGCTAAAAAACCTATATTAACACCGAGGCATAAAGCGCAGCGTTTTTTAAATTTTAATTTTGATAATGTGATCTTTGTAGATGAAAAAGTTTTTTGTTCTTCTGCCCAGAGACGCTTAACTCTATACCGGACATTGAACACAAGATATGATGAAAGAAATGTCCTCCCTAATAACCGCAGTGGTCGAATCACCTTAGGATTTTGGGGATGGATGACTCAAAGCGGACCAGAAGAGCTAGTGGAGGTTGGAGGAAGAATGAATGGCACCGATGTAATTCTAGCAGATGGAGGCTACACACGATTTTAATTACTTATTTCGCAGTAAAACTGCACTAACCGACTTCAAAGAATGTAAATCTACTTTTAACTCAATAAATCTATGCAAATTCAACTTATTTTTTTATGACACCATTCGTACAAAGGTCGAACTACAATAAAAAGAGTTTTGCGTTTTAATGTTGACGCTCAAGATATTTGTATAATGTCTAAATTAGTGCCTCTGAATTGAACGACAGACGTAACATAGTTACTTTTATACCATTATTTACAACTGTTACGAGTATAAACAAAAACCAGTCAATGACGTCATGTTCGAAATGAAAGAGACAAGTATGCGTGCGCATTTGATGTCTCAGTTAGCATGTTACGATATTTTTAAACACTTTGACTGAACCTATATATGTGACACTTTAAACGTCTCGCCCTTTGAAGCGACTATATCATTGTCAACAATAAGGAAACTTTGTTTGTACCGATATCATTGACTATTTGGTTGCGCCTATAGATTAGAGTTGCCTTGACTGTAACTAACTATTAGACGCTGACTGTACTCAGATTTAAAAAATGAATGAATTTGCTCGATGTACGTTTTCGTATTCCCCATACGTTTCACACCAGCGCCCCTAGCGGTAGCGTCCGGGAACTGTGTGAAATGTATGGAGGAATACGAAATGGTATTTCGAGCAAATTAACGTAAGGAACTGGTACTAGACACACAGATAAGCTTGTTTGGATATGTCCGGATTCTTCTAAGTTTTTCTTCCCCTCAATTTAAAAGAAAAAAGAATAATAAGAAGTAAAACAATACAGAATAAATTAAATTAATAATTTATTTATTTTATTCCGTATTATTGTGGGAAGAATACTAAACTAGGTATGCAATGCATGCTTCTGTTGCAAAAAACTGAGTGAAGTGTTAAATTTTCGAACTACAACCATTGTTTTTTTCGGTGATTACTTATACCATTGGTATGTCCGATTTTCATTTTGTTTTGTTCTAAACCACCCTCACGCCACACGTTATCACTGTGGTAAGTTTGAAGGAGATCGGTTCAGGCGAACACATGAAATACATGAGTCGCCTAAGATTAAGCTTTGCTCAATAACTTTTAGAATTTAAACGGAAAATAAATATATTCATGGAAAGAAACTGCAGGAAGAAGTGTGCTTCAAGCTGTAATCCTCATATTTGAAATCTCAATGAAAACGAATTTTGACAACGCTAAAAAATAGTCATGAAATAGTCATAAATAACCGTACCTGTAAAAAAATTGTCGTATTATAGTTTTGGCGTTATAGCTATAAGTTAATGAGGATTATGGCTTGACCCTCAAGCTGTAATCCTCATCTCTGGTGCAAGCAAACGGTAAAGCCTATCGAATTGGTTTAGGTTCCAAAAAATAGTCATGAAATAGTCGTAGCGACATGCTAAATCTCAGAAATAGATATTATACCAATTTTACAGGTACGACTATTTATGACTATTCCATGACTATTTTTTAGCGTTGTCAAAATTCGTTTTCATTGAGATTTCAAATATGAGGATTACAGCTTGAAGCATACAGGAAGAAAGCAGACATAGCCAAAGACATATCCTTTAAGACTATTTATACTGTCGATTGACGGCATTTGGTGGAATCTGCTACACATATTGCACAAAAACACATACTTTTCCACTGTTATATGTGTTTTGTGTAATTTATACCTACCCTTTAAGTTTTTCAGCTCAGTAGACCACTTTGTCCTTTAATTTAGTGGGGCCGCTTGGTATTTAAGGGACGTTAAAAAGTATAATTTAAAAAAAAGTGAGTATTTTATCGTATAATATAACATTTTGTGCGTGAAAAATAGACACACATATCACTTCTATATCCCGAAGGGGTAGACAGAGGTGCATTACACACCCACATTTTGAAAGTAATTTTGTTGGTCCCACGTAATAGGGGGCAAGCCTATTGCCGTCACCGGGCACACATAATGGGTTATGTCCAAAATGACCGAATGAATTTAATAGAAAGTAGCAGTGATATTGTAATTTACTATAGAACCCCCGTTGCCTTGCGGTGAAATGCTGATGAAAGGCAACAAAATCTTACGTGCCAGCCGCTATGGTACAGCCAATTAAAGTCCTGGGCGTCTCGTACTAGTCGTATTAAGTATTTAATATTATATTACCTAATATATTACTTAATTGAAAGAGACAGAACTAAATAGTAATTAAGGCCTGCGTTAAATAGGATTAGTCAAACAATATACTCTACTAATTTTTAGGGATCCGTACCTCAAAAGGAAAAAAACGGTACCACGGATCACTTTGATGTCTGTCTTTCTGTCAAGATCCTTCTCAGGAACGCATCAAGCTGAAATTCAATCACATATTCAAGTCCACTGGCGAATCTATTAAGTTCCTTAAGCTATTAACGTATCGTTTACACAAACTAACAAACGTTAACCACAACAAATCAAACCAAAATAAAACTACCAATTAGATTGTAAATGAGGTGTGTCTCAAATTGTTTATTGCTGGGGATGTCCCCTAACGGATGAGAACGTTCAAATTAACGAACTTACCATTTACAGAAGGGTAATTGTGACACGGTACCATATTGGGACACCATTAAATAAACAATTATTTTATTTATATTTAAATTGAGTAATGTAGTTAAATAAGATTTGTTACTTTTATCACCTGGTTGCACGAAAAGTTTTTGTAAGTATAATTATTTCTTCTGCCTACCTCTTTCGACAGCAGGCGTCATTATGTATAGGTACCTACCTATTGTGGGTAATTTGGATCAAGATTAAACCAACATTTTGCATCAATAATTTGCACCAACTAAATATGTCCCTTCGTTCTAATAGAACACAACAAAGGTATTTACTACAATCTATAAAATCTACCGAGAAACATGCAATAAAATCCTGTAGGTACCTACCTAGTTACCGTTAAGAACAAAAAAATAAACACATACCTAAGCAACCTCATTTTATTGAACTCTAACCTCCTCACAGACATTTAAAATTTAACACTGGTGACCCAACGGATAGCCACGTCTTGCAATAAAAAAGAAAACGAGATAAAAAAGGATTGTCTTTTGATTCCAATTTTGAATTCAATTCGCGCGCTCCGGCCGGGCGGGTGCGGCGGGTACAACAGAGCGAGCTCCATGATTTTATTTTCATGAGTGCCGCGGGAGTTGAGGGCTGCGTAACGAAAATTTTAATAATAAATGAATTAAAGTCTTGTTATAATATTAGTAAGTCGATATTCAGCGAGGGATTATTGTTTTTGTTTATGATTTAGAGGGCGCTTCTGTTACGGATTAGAGTGATAAATATTTTGTATGTCACCATTTGTTCGGTGAGTAATGCCAATGACTATAGAATATAATAATTTTGCGATAGTTAATGATACTTTTTAAGAGTGACCTCTTTAAAGAGTAGGTAGATATCCTTACCCTAGTCTTCGAGCAATAAGGTAGACTAGGAGACACCGTGCAGTCCACTTTGCCGATATATGACAAATAGAACGCCTTTTGGTAGGTAGCTACCGTTTTAAGCGCTGCATTTACCAAATAGCTCGCCAAAACCGAAAATACTTTTCATCAAATTAGAAAACATTTTGAACATTGTAAATTATCTCTTTTCTTGTGTAGATAAGTACAATAAAGAGTAGGTACGAAGGCACCTATTTATCTTGACATTTTCAAAATTAGAAAATTTTAAATGAACAGTAGGTATATTCTGTTTAAAATCAATGCACACGCAACAGGTAATGGCGCCGTTATCTATACTTGAAACCATTGATAAAACTTTGATATCGTGACAGTAATTTCCTGAAATATCCTGCCAATCATTGGGTAAATGTACGTAGACTAAAATCGACACAGTCTGTGCCAGACTTGATAAGCCAGACAGATAAGAACAAATACGAACACAAACAAAGAGTTTCATCAAAATAGGTTAATATTCAACTTCTTTTACAATATTGTAGTTAATAAAAACAAATACGCACACAAACAGAGTTTCATAAAAAAATTGTATGATTCAACCTCTTTTACAATATTAAAAAGTAAACATGGAAAAAAAAAACAAAAATATAAAGCCACCCTTTCAGGTTCGATAATATCTACCTGTACCCTACAATAACACCTTTACCCGTTTACTTTTTAATCCGGAGCGGTCGTAAACACTGGCCCGGCGAGCAGGGTATCACGGATATACCGGGGCAATCATCCCGCTATCTACACTATTTTTTCCTGTGAAAATGTTGCATTGGACCCAAGGGACGTCCCTTAATATATCTTTTATTTGCAAACTATTTTGCCGCCTTTTTTATACGTGGTGACATTTTGTCACGGATTGATGTGCTCTGATTTGTTTTTTTTTTAAGCTTGGTATATGAATATATTCTGCTTTAAAATATTCATTGATTTTTCTCTTGGGTAAGAAGTACCTATATACGGTATTAAGACGAAAACTAATAATTACACAATTCTGAAAACTTAGGTCTTATACATAGGGTACATTGGGCGGAGGTGTACCACCAAGATCTTAGATACCCTAAGTTCTGGTTCTGGTTAACGGCTAATAGGCTAGAGGCGCTCAATAAAGGATCTGTCTTCCCACGATTACGTGCAACGAAGACAGATCCATTCAGTGGGTGTATAATATGCTTCTGCGTACATCTTCGGAGAAAAATGCGTGATTAATTATTATTATACATAAAAACAGAAAAAAGCTAAGTAGGTAGGTATTCCTACCTTTTTAATTTGAGGTTTACATAACTTTAAACATACAAAATGTATTGCTACGTAGCGTGCATCCACAATTGCTTGTAAACAACCCTTGTGTTTTATATGTATACATTTCTATTTTCTCAGTGCGTAACTAAAACGAATGTGCATAATAGACACATCAATAAAGCTCGAACAAGATTATTTACACATTATAATGGTCACCGAAACGAATTAACAGCTACTGGTAGCAAAATAAACAGCCATCACGCAGCAGGATACAACCTCTTTGTACGCATAGCTTTTTCAAGAATTATAAACCATAACGTTGAACGCAACCATAAACATTTTACTTCACGAAATGTCACAATGTTACCCGCGCTTTTTGTTAATTTTTTTTCGGCCACATTGTTTTTAATCCATTATACCAGGGTTGTAAAAGTGTTGAAAGGAAATATTGCTAGGTATTTGGTGAAATTGTAACAATTTCTTCGCCAAGTCGTAAACGTTGTGACTTCTTTGAATATGTTAATGTTAATTGAGTGTGAAGATTTTCTAAAAAGGTCTGTTTATACTTTTACCATAGAGTTCTGTGTTATCCTGAATGCGATGAAGGTAGCTCTAGTTGGGATTTTTTTGTTGAATGAATGCAATTTTAAAACCGCCGCACCGCCGTTCAGTATATGTATACCTTTTGAGCATCTGTGGTAAATAGTTAGTTTTTTTATCTTAGGCTGGTTGCAATTAGGCTATACAAAAAATATGTTACCTCACACAGTGGTCCTTCGATATCTCACACAGTGGTCCTTCGAGGTCCAATAAGTCATCCTGCATGCGGTGCACGTATTACATGGGACAAATAATTGGTAAAATGTAGGTATAATGTAAATGAGTTTCATATCGCGCGGGCCGCCCGTAAGCCGCTGCCGCCCGGTTACTATATAACGGGGCTAGTCGCGAACTGATGTGACGTTGACACCGACCCGACATGCATTGCGGGCGAGATCCGCACTATGGTGATTGATTGATGTGTGAGTGGTGATTGGTGAATGTGCAAGACAGGAAAAGTGCCCTGAACCAACCTAGAATCCCTTAATTCTTATTAATCAATTCTTACATTGTAAGTATAATTAAAGTCTGGTTGTCCCCTAGTTCCATGTAAAATCAACCCGCTAATATGATTGTAAAAGATATAAAAGTAATCAAATCCATCCATTCGATAGATCATCAGAACCCAAACATAGAAACATCAAAATTGAATAACACTCTGTTTTTATGCTAGTTAAAAGAATATTTTGATATACAAGTCAAAGTCTGCGACTGAAATATATTTTTCATTTTGAGAAAACACACACACACACATATATATATATATATATCACGCCTATATCCCAGAAGGGGTAGGCAGAGGCACATTACACACCCACAATTTGCCAGTATTTTTAGTCCCACGTAATAGAGGCAAGCCTATTGCCGATACCGGGCACTCTAGAAAGTGGGTTATGTCCAAAATGCGATGAAATGTTGATGAAAGGCAACAAAATCTTACGTGCCAGCCGCTGTGCCACAGCCAACTAAAGTTCTGGGCGTCGGAAAACCACAGAATAATTATATCGATTCGACTTTTCGTACAGGGACATTATATAACACCTCCTTTTTTATGAGGGATAAAAACTTCATTTAGGTAGATAGGTGTAAAACAAATCATAACCTTAAAAAAAATTAAAATAATTAAATCGAACAATGTCAGCCATTTTGTTCTCATTTCCCGCCAAAGTTAACGTCATACATTTAGCTACAGACTGAATGGATAAACTGTTATCATTGCCGGTGAACTGGCGGTACTGCAACTCTGTTTTATTATCTGTTTAACTCTAAACGGACATAGGATGTAAATGGTGCGACTTTCATAACAATTTATAGAAAAAAGAACAAAAACTCGAGTGTTCGTGTTCAATTAACTTTTCGTAAGAACTAAGTAATAAGACATCATCTCAGCCCATTTGACGGCCTGCGAGCATTCGGGGGTGGCTATACATAGGCCACACCCGAAGTGATTAGCCTACATATTATTATATAACCACGCTGGCCAGACGGGTTGGTAAAGGGTTTTGTGTCGATTTTTTTGTTATATTTTTGGACATTCACAAACGTCATCTAGCCCAAATTAAGCTAATATAAGCTTGTGCTGTGGGATCTAGACGACTTATAAACATACTTATATATTTTTAAATACATAGGCCTACATATTATAATTACTTAAATTATTTGAAATTATTTGAATTGGACTACACGTCTGTGACAGCGTCGTTCGCGTGGGATAGCATGGGAACACGCGAGTCTGGCGCGGTGACGTGTGATACAGCGTGGTGAATGACCAGTGTGTTCGTTACCATGCAAATTGTATAGGCCAGATCCTGTTCAGATGTCATAATGCGTGGTGTATGTCGCATGTGAAGGATGAGTTTGACCGTCCCTTGAGACATTGGTATCCACACGCATTGCGGACGAGATCCGCACGCAGTGCTCAGGTGGAAAAACGGATGCCAAGAAATTACCCTAAAATACCTTAATAATAATCTTTGGAAATAGCACTCATTGCTTTTTAAAACTGGCATGTCGCCAAGTGACAAATTATATAAATCATAGTAAATATTTTAATTTAGTGGCACTAAATATTAAAACTTGCTATAACATAATAAATTGTACCAACTTTATTATTATTTACCTAATAACTTTTTAAAAATATTGGACAGGAAGTAAAAATGAGGATTTTATTTTTAAATAGCATAGATTCCTATTATCAGTAGCAAATTTCATCAAAATCAAGTTCTTATATTCGAACATAGAAAAACCAATAAAAATAATATCCTATTTCCTTACAAATTATGAGTACCTATGTAGGCTAATACAACAGCTAATACAAGTAGTCCTTAACTAACAACAATTTTTGATCGTGACCTTATTTTGATAGGAAATGGAGGTAAAGCACAAATAATGTAGGTATTTAATAAAACATTGGCTAGTTTTTTTTTACTTATTGGCAGGCTACATTTTTTATCAACATACATATATATCATGTAGACAGAGGTGCATTACACACCCACAATTTGCCAGTATTTTAAGTCCCACGGAGCAAGCCTATTGCTGTCACCGGGCACACATGTAATGGGTTCTGTCCAAAATGGCCGAACGAATTTAATAAAAAGTAGCAACTTGTAAGTTTGAAAAAAAAAAAATTAAAACCGTTCGTTGCCTTGCGATGAAATGTTGATTAAAGGCAACAAAATCTCACGAGCCAGCCGCTGTAGCAAAGTCAATTAAAGTCCTGGGCGTCTCGGACTTTTGATCTCTACGAAAATTGGTACAAGTTTTTCATTGTGAGCTTATTTTACTTGGGTAGGAAATGGAGGCAAAATCCCCGGGGGCAAAACGCCCAATGTTTGTTATGTTAACAAAAGTCCGTAGAAGACATTGAAAGGTGCGTTTTATCTCTAAAAAATGTTTTTAATTTATTTATTTTTTTATTTCCAGAGTACGCATTACATTTTTAACTCATATTATTATAGTATCTCGCCAAACTGTAGACGCAGTTACAGTTACAATTAATATAATACCTATTATCTATAAATTAGACTATTATGTATAATTTAATACACGTAATTTTGATTATCTATTGATATACTTTACTAGGATATCATAAATTTATAAAACATGACATAACAAAGTACCTATCAAACCTTAATAGAAAATGAAGAGGACAACTATGTAGGATTTTTTTTTTGAGAATTTTTGGCATGGGTTCAAAGGCCTTTGTGCCACTATGTAGGATTATAAGTTTCAAGTAGTGCTGCTCTAACCCTTCTCTTTAGCGTGTTCTTATACATTCTCCCTTCTTTCCTCAAAAAATCTTTTTTACTAAACAATTTTGGCAACAGATATTTATTGGTTCTTTGACCATAGTAATTTTTAACTTTCGGGCATACATGTTCGGTTCGCGATGTCTACTGTTCTAGACGTGTAAAACCGGGGCAAACCTAGCGATAAATAGTGTTTTTTTTTTATTCTAACAAGTAGGTCCTGAGATGTTTATTAATTTATTCATAATACTAATTAAATATCAAAGTACATGTCAACCTTACAAATAGTGTTAGTAAGCACATATATAATATTTAAGATATTATAATCAAACGTAACCAGTTACATTGTATAGCAACTGCCACAGCTTGCACGCCGAATAAAAGCGGGAAAATTACTTCACCAATACTCAATTTAAGAAACGTCGTAACTACCGCATACGCGCCTCTCTTTCTTGCTTATCTTCTAATATATATACGTCCTTATCCCACATACGGGGAAAATTCAAGCGAGGTAAGCTTTTCCGGCTGCGAAACGCGTTCATAAATGGTTTCAGGTTCCATGATGGCTGATTATACAATACAATACGGTCCAGAATTCCGTGAACAATTTTCCAAATGGTATTTACTCTGTACCGCTCAGGGACTTATCGCACGTATTGCTACAGTGAAACGGGCCTTTATCTCCGTTACTCTATTGGCTGTTTCAAAAAAAGTACCAGCCCGTGATTGGCTAAAACAAATTGCTAGCGGCGCGTCCTTTATTACACGAAATTTAAAACAGCTTAACCGACAGAACTATTTGTTTCTAAAAGGTCATAAGTTTTGTACTCTATACAAATACTTAGGACATTTTTGTATTGGGACTGATGTGTTTATACGTTTTAGATTAAGAATAGCATGAAATTGCGATATTAGAACAATTATATGAGTTTTTCCTTTACGCACAGAGTTTATACTAATTAGATACGACGCTTTAATAAAAATAATAGATTAGGTTTAAATTGTAATCTGTATGCTCGAGAATTACGTAAAAACGGCTAGATCGATCTTGATAAAATTATGTGCAGGGAGAAAAAGATCTTGGTCAGGTGTGTGGCTACTTTTTTCCAAATTGGGATAGGGAATAAAAAAAATACCACCCATAAATGCAGAACCTTGCGTAACCAATATTTTTACTGTCGATGGAATGAAAACTGTTTTCAACCGACTTCCAAAAAAGAAGGAGGTTCTCAATTCGACTGTATGTTTTTTATTTATTTTTTATATTTGTTACCTCATATCTCTGGACTGGATGAACCGATTTTGATTATTTTTTTTAAATGAAAGTTACTACTTTCCAAGTGGTCCCATTTCAATTTGGTCCCATTCCGACAACTATTTGGTCCCATTTCGATAATTTAAAGTCGGTTATTGTGTCAATTCTTTAAGTGTAGATATTTTTTTATTAATTTTGTAATGATTTACCTATATTTAGTAAGCTGAACTCTACTATTCGGCTTTGGTTCATCAAAATAGGAGGTCAGGAAAAATAGTTATCGTGATAATATATGAGGTATTGCAAGAGGATGCTGGGTCAGCTTGTTTCTTTATTTATGAGTAACTAGTGGTCGCCCGCGATTTCGTCCGCGTGGTAATTTGGAGATTTTCCCGTTCCCGTCGCGCCGCTTCATATTTTGAACAATTCACACAATATCTTTATAAATTGTAGCCTATGTGTTATTCTAATGTATAAGCTATATTATTGTAAAGTTTCATTAAAATCCATTCAGTAGTTTTTACGTGAAAGAGTAACTAACATCCATTCTATTCCATATTATCCATTATACTCATAAACTTTCGCGTTTATAATATTAGTAGGAAGGATAGAATACCTGTGTCTGACCGGGTGGTAATTTTTTTAAACTACAGCTACTGTATGTAACTATCCTGAATGTTCATTATGGAATTCTAAATTCAAACACTAATTCAAAAACCGAATGTCATCATAGACAATAGTAGAAACTCTTCATGCGTAACGAATCATTTGCTACCGGGCACTACGGGGGAGATGACGTACAAAATCTTCATACTTATTTTAATACAACTAAGAAGTATTCATTAAAAAGGTTTGTAATACATTTAAAATACTTAATTGTGACTTATTGTTTTGTTCAATGGACAAATAAACAATTGTATTTTGTTGTTGTTGTTTATTTGCTACCTGACTTTGTAGGATTTATGCAAAATTCATCAACTCTTTGTTCAATGTATACCCACAATTTGGTACTTATTGTGTTAAATGAGTCATATTTTCTGTTTGATAACTTATTCAGAAGGATAGGTAATGTTTTTTTAAATGTATTTATGTTTGAACGTCTTAATTTTATTTTATTAATTCAATTTATTGACCGAGTATGCTCTACATTCAGAGGTCATACTAGACTTCTTTTGTCTGTCTGTTTGTATGTGTGGTTTGGTGTGTGTTAGTAGATAGATACTATTCCCTATTCTGTAGAGTTAGGCCACATTTTTTATCCAATCTTCACGAAACTCGTCACAAGTATAACTTATTTAAAAGAAAATCATAAAAACGATACTGAAATTAAGTTTAACCGATACATCTGTACTCGCTAAATCCGTGCAAAACCGGGGCAAACCACTAGTAATTTTTTTACGGATTGTCTTCTCTATATAATTCTTAAGTCTGTTCACCTCAACATAATATCCATTGTACATTCTGTCGGCTATTTTTCAAGTCGTATCTGCACCCCGCTAAATAATAGACGTACTCCCAATCAACTATAATATTTCATTAGACTGATCCTCCAACGATATATATAATTGCGACTATAATAAAACTTATTTGTAACACTTTGGGAAGAAAAGTTTTGATAAAACTGAGAAAGAGCAACCATAGACATAAATTATATGATTTTCTTTGCGATCTGCACGGTTTGAGACAACTTTAGTCGAACGACATACTTAATATTCAACGATGAATTCCCCAAAAATGTCCATCGACTGAAGACAACGTTGGCTGTTGTAGAGTGAATAATTTTCGAAATTCAAAACAATTTTTTTTTTCACCCGTTAAGTGGAGGCTATGGACTTTAACCATACTGCGTCATCATAAGTTTAGGTATTCAAAGTACTTATTAAGCTTAAGTAAGTGTTTGATGTTGTTGTCAATATATCTTGAATCTACCATTACAAATAAGCTGTCGAGTTCTCTATTTAAATAAACAAATAAACTTAGAAATTCAAAACAAATGAACATAATAAAAATTACAGATAAACAAATTCTACGCACAGACAAGCAAGTTTGTATATGAAACGTTCCAGTAATAATACAAGACAATGATAGGCATCAGTAATATAGCAAATGTAGAGATAAACGTATCACAGTTTATATGTAGCCGTCACAAGTGTGTAGGGTGACTGCACTGGACCGGAACGAATTTGGAATAATTTGCTGTTGTATAACAACTAAATTACGATAGCTAATCGATTATGATTTCGATTATCGATAGTCTAACTTATTTATATTATGGTTGAATTATCCTACTAAAGGATTTTAAGGTCCCATATTAATATCTACAAGGCTCCAATTCTCTTCG
This sequence comes from Nudaria mundana, assembly GCA_963556515.1. Classification (NCBI taxonomy): domain Eukaryota; kingdom Metazoa; phylum Arthropoda; class Insecta; order Lepidoptera; family Erebidae; genus Nudaria; species Nudaria mundana. Next base: position 6,645,096 of record OY748315.1, read on the forward strand.
ACACGTCGTTGCATGCAACTTATCCAACCACTGAAAAACGGATAGAGGTCTGGCAAGAATTCTCAAAGTGCCCAAAAATGGCAAAATGCTCACCTCCCATTACTTGGGATCAACAGTGACTCTGACTGGCGAAATGTGGGATTTGTCATGTGCATATTTTTACTTCTACACCCTAGAAATTATATGCATACTCTACCTGACTTATGACCCTTCTTATCTTCCTAATGTAAGACGTGGGTATTCTCTTGAAGAAGGTCCTGAGGACTTTATACTGTAAGGTTACTTCACCATGGTTCAATCACAGTCCCTCTAAAGTGTATTATAGGGACTGTGATTGAACCATGGTATAGTAACGCTGACGATGACACGATGACACTTCGCTTTCAGATGAAGAGCTACTAGTGTCGATACTTGTCATCTTGTCTTAGAACTATGGGTATATGTTCTGAAACCCCAGTCTACTTCAGATAGTACGAGGTTAAAAAATAATCGCCTTCTGCGAGGTAACCATGGCGGAAGGAAGAGTTTGTCGAAAAAAGCGACTTCAAATTACCGAAATGAGAGAGAAATAATTGTTGAATGAATTTTCAATTAAAAAAATTAAAGTTGGTTTACCCAGTTCATCGATATTAGGTAACTCCATTTTCTTTTTGGAAGTCGCTTGAAAATTAAACGAATTATATGGTAGCAAATTTCAAAAACTGTGTTGATTAGGTCATGTCATCGACATTTTCTGCGATATCATTGGTCATCGACAAACTCTTCCGACGCCGACGCCATGTTCATGCTGCTAGCCCGCGTTCGGACGCCTACTCGCATTTACGAACGAAACTTTTAATAAGGAAGTTAGAACATGGAACAAATGACAAATTCAAACAAACTCCGACCGAAATCGAAATTTCGTTAGAACCAGAGTAGGCCTACCGTTTTGGAGTAGAACTTAGAACTATCCTATACTATAAGTTTTTACAGTCACCCTTCAGAAGGAAGCTCTATTTCTTCGTAATACGACTATCATTTATTACTCGGTCATCTATACGCGGGATATATTCCGCCATATTTGTTATTGCAGCATTATAGTTTCTTCAGCCAATTGAGCTGTTTATAGTTAGGTAAATTGCTTGGATATTGTGGTTTCAGTTGAGTTACGGGTTCGATATCTGGGTCGGAATACGACTTACAATAATAATTATCGGTTTGGTCCTTTTTGTATTTTACTTCTAATGACATAGATCTATAGCGGCTGGCATGTAAGATTTTGTTGCCTTTAATCAACATTTCATCAGAAGGCAACGGGTTTCAAATTTATTTTCCTAATTACAATAAAGCTGCTACTTTTTATTAAATTCATTCGGCCATTTTGGATATAACCCATTACTAGGTCGCCGCAGTCGCGAAACGTACCGTTACGCTGCAGCATATATTTGAGCGAAGCGAGTTTTGATTCAAAGCGATATAACTCTGTCAAAGTATTTTTTGTCGTTACGCTATGGGATTTTTTACCAGCAATTAAATTATTTTTATTTGATCGAAATTAAAAATTCTGGCTTCGTAAGAACCTGGGTAATTTTGTAAGCTTTTGATGAGTGCATGAAAATCCGAAATCGGCCGAGTATTCGCCGAGAAACAATTTAACACAATTTAACATAAATCGTAATTTGAGTCACCCGTTGAGAGCTCCACTCGCCTTCGGCTCGCTTCGCTCAATAAATGTGCCCGGTGACGGCAATACGCTTGCCCCCTACTACGTGGGACTAAAATACTGGCAAATTGTGGGTGTGTAATGCACCTCTGCCTACCCCTTCGGGGATATAGGCGTGATATGTGTATGTATGTATGTATGTATGTATGTATGTATGATCGTTTTAGCTGGCTACAACTTTCTTAGTTGCAGCCGCGAGGTTTCTCTTCTAATTTAGATATTTAGAATTGAGCTTATTATGTACTCGGAATCGGAATGCCTGCTGGAACAGATCGTCATGAACTTGCTCCGGCTTTGGGCAATCTCTTTTTAGGACCCCACCTTTGAATAAAATCCCACGGGTGGCTTCCTGTCATTAGGCATACCGCCTCAAAAGAGACGGTGTTATACTCCCGCGTAGCTGGCGATCGTTTTTGCCGCACAGGTTCTTCCGAATAGATAAGCGCTCTAGAGCGCACCACACCGTTCGTAGAGCCGGCGGCAACCACTTGCTGGTCCATTGGTATTGGGGAGCAGCCTGGCGAGTCATCAGTTCTGGTGAAAGCTGCCAGAAACGCTCTTTGACCCACCGACTGTCGAGCATCAGACCAAGATACTTTATGGGTACTTTACGACAGCGGTTGGGGTGCTACTTACCACAACTTGGGTATCTATCCATGGAGGCTCATGGAAGAATAGAGCATAGGACGTTTCGCTTTTAGCAAAATGTATGTATAAAATATTATTTCTTCTAGGTGTGTGACTCACCTCTGCACTCCTCAGAGATAGAAGTTCAGTATTTAAACAAAAACATTTTACTTAGAAACATATTGCTTGTCTTATGTCGTGTTCTCTACATCACCGGCTCACTACACGCTGTGATAACCGGCGTTCGTTTAATTAAAGGTAGCCCCGCCCTGTGTCGTCCCGAGCCCGGCTCGGAGCCAGGGTCGCACTTGGGAATAGTCGTATTAAATATTTAACTTTCTATTGAGTTAATTAGAGCGTAGCGAGCGAAGCTCTCATGGTGCAAGAAAGTTCAATCCTTTCTTATGCGATATCTCTGTCAATACTTTACCGATTTCAACAATTTATATATCAAATTAAACTAAATTTAACTGACATCATTCTAACGCAGCCCGAATTTTAAATTTGGGCCCTAAAAAATTATTTTGAAAAAAAAAAAAAATTACACAAAGATATGTGATGCTTGCTGCTCTCTAATATGCTGTCGCGAAGCAGGGTGGCGACCTAGTTTAACATAACATAACATAAATATTCTTTATTTTTCACCACTGTTTAGAAAAATACATTAAAACATACCTATAACAACTTAATGAACAAGGGACGCTTCATCGCTAATAGCGATCTCTTCCTGGCAACCTTTCTTACATTGTTGTGAAGAAGAGCAATCATTTGCGAATGTGAGGCAAATGAACAGGTCACCGATGCACCAATTGCACTCGGAGCAACCAAGAGCTATTCACTGCAGTGTTTTAACTTAAACAACAAGCGATAAATAATGGTCTTTACCAGGGATTTGAAGGACGTCAGTGACTGTGCGTGTTTTACATGTAGTGGCAGTGCATTCCACAAACGTGCGGCCTCAACAGTGAAAGAACTATCATAGAATTTTGTGGAATGCACCGGTAATTGCAACAATAAATACTCCGATGATCTTAAGCACCTAGAATGTGTGTCATTAAGGAACTTCTTAAGATAGGGAGGGGTCTTCAATCAGGTCTTTATCCCCAAAGAGGTAGACGCATAATACGCCCAACGTTTCGCAAGTCACTTCGTTAACCTCACCATGTCTCGAGTCTATTTCTGTTTACGGGGACTGGGTATTATGCTATTGCCTCGTCCGTTACTTAGTAGATGCACTGCGTGCAGCTAAGGATGTCTTGGGTCCTGGAGATGTTGGTAGGGCCCTTAGCACAATCATTTACACAAACAAACTATTTAGCATACTGAGTGCGTTACCAAGATATAAACAGCCTATGGTACGGAGAAGCATCGATCTGAAGAGATGTTCTCTTTCGTCATTATGTTAGAACTAACTTATGCCTCGTCCTTCGCCCTTATAATTATCTTGTTGAATGTTTGTAAATATTGCAATTCTACCAAACATTCAACCTGGACATTCATTTGGGTCTACCCACTAAACCAAAATCTCGATTAGGTAATCAATCGCGATCGCAGGTGTACCTTTGCTTGAATCCGGCCCTGACGTTCCCGCGTCGTCCCCGCCCCGAGTCCGCCAATAACCGAACGTCTAGTGATGTTATTTAGTGCGACAATTCGTTTAACTAGTCACGTGATCGGTGGCTCATTACTGAAGCTTGTTACGCTTACGGCCCGCTAAATTGAATTAGCGATATTAAATACTGAAATACACTAAGTTATATGTATAAGTAAATAACTTAGCGCGATCACCACACAACGCTATTTAGTGTCAAATTGAGTAGAGCTTGTGTTCATCTCAGCACATTTGCTGCTGGGCATAGACCTCCCCCAAATAGCTAGGGAGTACAGCCTACATATACCACCCTGGCCAGACGGGTTGTTTTGAGGTATCGAGTTTTCCCTTCTCTAAACATACTTCGATAAACTTAACATACTAGACAGATATAACATATTTAGAAAATACCCAACCTCCGAAACAAACAGTTGTGGATCACACATATATTTGGTTCGACCCGGGAATCGAACCACTGCGTCACTGAGGCATGTTGGTCTTGTGCTATAAGTAGGTAACATTTTTAGTCTTAATTTTGAAAGCAAAAAGTACCTAATACTGTTAGAACTTATCCTCATTTTTTATTAAGGCAGCAAAGTTGTGAGATTAGTCCTCGGGTTTATTTGAGGAATAATCGTTGTAACGTGCATTTTTTTCAATCAATCGGGTGAATTATCAGTCAACAATAAAATAGTAGATTGTTAACCAAGGGAAGAAAGCATCCTCAGCATCATCATCAAGAGGCAGAAATGGGTGTTTTCACCCGAGTTAAACACTCTACTTTTCATTTCGAATACGAGGAAAGCAAATAAAAGTCAAATAAAACAAATATAACAATAGAGATTGATCACGTATCAAGTACTGTGTACTTCCCGCCTTTTTTTTTAATTTTTGTTTTTCATTCGCACTTTTTTCAGGGCAGGCAAGTCTTTTGGTCATGCCGCCTTGTCATTATTATATAGTTATATTTTTCCAAACAAAATGGTCTTCAATTTTTTTAATTACTTCAGTTATTTTCTTACGCACATATTTTAGGATGCGCTATAGAGTATTTTTTATGATTTGACGCGTTACGGCGGTCGATTTAGTCAGGTTTGGTCGGAGTCTCTACTAAAATACTCATTATTTTAAGGTATAACTGTCCAAATAATTATTGTTTGTGCTATTTACGTTTTATTTTATGGTAACCCAACTCTTTTTTTGTTTATGATCATTCAAAAACCAGAATGTTGTATTGACTATCGAACTTTGGCTGTATACGTTTTATGCCATCGCCTCAAGATATGCTGATGATTTTTTTTTTACTTTTCCGCTCTAGGGCCGAAATGTATAACTTTCAACCCGAATATTAGGTACCCAGGTGACCCACTTTGAGAACATGAGAGATGAAAAATAGATTTTGGACTTCCATGATGAAAACGAAGGAATAGCTAAAGCGCTAAGAGGCAGTTTTTTTTAATTAATTTTTTTTATTTCCGCGATATCGTTGGTTGTCCACTGCGTCCATGCTGGCTGTGCTCTGGTGGTATTGGCTCTGTAATATCTTCGTTGGACCCAGAAGGCTTAGAAATATAGGCAGATACTCCTCCCATAACTTTAAATCTAGTACTCCGTAGACCACCGTTGCTCTGTGCTTTAAATGAAACGACCAAATTTGTATTTCATTTATAATAATTTTATTTTAATTTTGTTTTATCATAATATTTAACTAAAGATAATCTTTACAATGTATTCTTAAAACCAAATGGTTTTCGCGTTTTTTATACAATAATAATATAATTGATCTTTTTAACAGTGCCTTATATTAAAGTACTTATATAGACATTAAATCTTACACTAATACTATCCACAATATTTACAATTTGTAGGGTCGATATAGATTTGCGTCCAATAGTTGGTAGGTAACTAAAACAGTAGGCATTCATAAAAATAATAGAATAATCCAACACCTAAAAACTTTCAATAATAATAGAGACCTAAGCCCTAATATTAAAAAAAAATTACTGTCATCAATCCATAAACAAAACTTCCCCCCATTTTCATAATAGACTTGAATGTAATGAACAGGCATAGGCTCTTTCGCTATTGTACCTGCAGTGGTTTTTAAGCTTCAAAAATAATGTTATTTAAAAAAAATGTAATAACCACCGACGATTGCACGCAAATTAAGGTATATCTGTAAAATATTCTATAACTATAGTCGAAACGAAATTGACTTTTTGATATTTAATCAAAAAGTTTCCGCGTTGACTTCATAGTGGAATAATATATATATTGCACGATTCAGTTACCAATCATTATCAAGCAACTTAGGTAATTATACATCGAAAAATTCAAATTAAAATCTCACAAAAAACTACTGGTTTATTACCTAAAATACCTATGATTTTAACATCACATTATGACATAATTTCTTAAAAAATTACGACCAAAAGAACGACCTTACAATATTAAACTATTTATCTGAATGAATTGAACGAACGAAGAATGATTGAATTAACCAATGACGTTGAAGGTTAATCTTTGGTCAATCGACATAATCAACCAAAAATATAGCAGAATATCTCAAACACGTGTCACGTGGGGAGGTATCAGTTATGCGATATAATTAGTTGAATAGCATGTCGATCGGCTTATATAAGGGCATGTAATATAATTAACATGATTGTCAGGAAACTCGGCAAAGACTGTAAAATTCATGTTTTATAATTAGAATCACATATCAAATATGTAAGTAATTATAAAATGGTGTATTTCCGCTCGTTCTACTACGGAAATGATTGTCTTTGCTGTTGTTTTACTTTTATTTTGCATGTACAATGTGAAGTTACATAAAAAAAAATTATTGATATGACCTTTAGCGTCAGTTTAAATTAAAAATACATCTGTTCAGAACTTTTGGTCACTTTTTGATAGGTTAAATTATTAATAACTAAGACGCCTGCGCCAACTCTGTATGAGTTAATACAAAAAAAAAGGAAAAAAATTCAACAATCTAGATGTTCTACATAGGTACACTTAAAACAAAAATTATGTCGCTTAAATACGTAATGAGCATGCTATTCTCTTTGCAGTGGTAATAATTATTAAATTAAAGCCACTACAAACTCTAGTAAAATTACTGTACATAATGTTAGGTCTTAATTTATTCACATAATTCTTATCTCTAATTATTATTCGGTAATGAAAATAATTTACAAAAAAACAACAACATTGGAATGAATAATCACCCAAATCTTAAAATTTAAATTGACCTAAAAAACATAACATCATATCTAAATTAAATGTCTTTCATCGAAAATTAAAATGTCATTCATTCATTTCGTTCATTCAATACCATAGAGTAACTTAAAAGTTAATAAATTATTTGAGACATTTTATTTAAAATCAATTTACAGTCTCCATATTGGCATTATTTGAATCTTTTCTTTTTATGTTTGAACTGATAATATCTTAATATTTAATAAATTAATACGTAGGTAAACGTTAGACAGCATTTTTATTTGTCAATGTTCAAATTAAAATTAGAATATGGAGGTCTTAACGCCGCGACGTCTGCGCCAACAGGGGATGAAGAATTAGGTGGCATATAAGGGTATCGGGGATAAGGGGGGTACGGATACGGATACCCTGAAGGTAGGAGTTGGGGGTTGTGGAATGGAGGTATTAGAGCGGGTGAAGGGTAGCCGTAAGGTAGGCCTACAGAGGAAGCAGCTGCTTGCAATATAGATGCTGCGAATGCTGGATCACTATAAACAGCTGCGTAAGGCCAAGCGACGGCGATACGCTGTCTTTTGTCCTTCATTCTTCGGTTTTGAAACCATACCTGTTGACAATAAAGTAAGGAAATTAATTATTGAACAAACTAATATCTTATAATATAAGTAGGTATGTTTAATTAACTAAATCGAAAAAATCACATTCACTCATTTCGTTCATTCAATAGGTACCATAGACTAACAAATTCTACATTTAGTTTTTATGAAATGTGAATTGTTTTTGTTTGCAATATTGGCCTAGTAGGTGTTGTTAACTTATTCTCAGTAGCGCCATAGCTTTTAAAACCAAAACAGACTGAGTGCCTAATTCGCACTACCTTGCTAATTAATTACAGATGTTCAAATAAGTGAACTCGTAAACCTCTTAGTAGAATTGGAATACACTTATTGGGAGAGGATAAAGGAGATTAAACTTCAAATACAACTACCGACCAGTTCGTGATTAGAACATTGTGAAAGGAAGGTAGAAAGTACAATTGTCTGGAATGATTCATAAGTCTTATAACTTTAGTTCGTAAAATATTATGTTTCAGGTTTCAATATGTGTAGCGCCGGGGATTTCATGCTTTTTTAAACACTAACAAATATGTCAAAAGACACGATCTATTCGCGTCAGGAAAAATCAATAGGATCGACCCTTATTACGTGAGACCAAGTGTCGGGTAAAATATGGACGTATAAAATGGCTCTGTTTACCTCTTCGGAGATAAAGACGTGATATAATTTGTTGTAGTATTGGAAACATTACAACATCCCTACTCCACATTTATTTCATTATTTACATTAAACGTTAAACCCAACGTTCGAATCTTTAAAAACTTTACCAACAGTAAATAAAGATTCTTGCATTCTCCTTTAAGATCATTAAACACACATAATAGCTACCCCGAGTTACAATGTAGTCACTGACAGTAGCACAGACTTTCCCTCTAAAAACACCGCCATCTTTGTTCGTAACGTGTTAATTGGCGGGAACCAAGAACATTTGCACGAAACAGCTTTCCTTTAGGGCTTCTAAGAAGATTATTGCATTTTATTGTACAGAAATAATAAAACAAGGGGCTTAATGGCGACTAAAGTGAAGTCAGTGTTTCTTAAATGGTAAATATTTGTTCTGTAAGCAAAATGAAATAACATATCTTTTATATTTTGTTAGAGCTAACATTGCAATATCGTTTTGTTGTTGAGTTTGGTTAAGTCGTTGTAAACAATAGCCTAATATATTGCCTTCCCGTGGATTTTGTGTATATTTCAACAAATAATATTCTAAAATTTCGACTTGAATTGACCAACACAGATGTTTTATGAAGATTCAATAAATTATTATCAACAAATATTTAATTCTGAGATACTTTTACTTTAAAGATATATGTGTAATGATGACCATGACCGCTAAGATCTAAGAAGCCGCCTCCAATCCACAGTTCATTACACAACCATAATCTCTAACCTAAAACCTCGATTTTCTAATCTATGCCTCGATTCTTTTATTGACACGTTACATGGCATTTATAAGTATAATAAAAATTAATCACAATAAACAAACATCACGTCAGAAAATACCAGTTTTTATAACTCATCAAATGGTAGCCGAAAGGTATAATTTAATAGTTTTTAATTGGTATTATCGCATCATAAAACAGATGCCATAGACAACGATGAAGTGTTTTCATTCACTCACTCACTAATGATTCAAATGAACCGCTTTGTTGACGGTGCCGTGTGCGCCACCTGTGGGACTATACTCAAAGAAAATTAGCCTCAGTCTAAAAAAACCATTTTTAGTTTTTAATTTGAAGTCGTCTCTAAGTAAGAAAACATTACAAATATCACACTTAAGATTCCCATTGGTAGTGAGTAGAAGTATAATAATGGTCATTTTATAACACCCGACGTTCCGTTCTTCGCATTAATGTTCATTAGCGACCCACAGCTACCGAATAACTCGGTCGGTACCTTTTAATGCCCATCGACAAATTAGCGTGAATGTAAAACTCGAATGAAGTCGTAAAAGACATATGTTTTTTTTTTCTTTGCGCGCTTTTCTTTATTTTTTATTGGAAGTGATAATTGACATTATGACCGAACTAAAGAATTTAAATTTAAATTGGCGTGTAGTTTTTAATGTGGAATTTTATAATTATTGTAAACGCCAATGCGTTGTAATATTTTTAAGTGCTTTGGATCAACACGCGTTTAGATTTATTATCTTAATGTTTTTTTATTTTATTTACGTGGCGTTGAACTTTCTTTGTTTCGTTTCAGTGTGTCAATATGTTTAGTAGTTTGTATTTTATGGGTTCGAGGATTTGAGACTTAAAAAGTCGGTCATTAGGGAGCGAACCTATTGCATTTTCGGAGAGATTTCGACTAATTTCGAGTACCTAACAAAAGTTTGAGCCTCGTTCCTCTTCGTTATTTGACAATTTAGGTATCATCAAATTTTGGTACCAACAAAGTGTCTAATCCAATTTCTTAAAAAATATCGGGATTTGGTATTAGAAGTGGGAATTTCAACTCTTCTGTCTAACATCAGTCAACTCTGCTCTGTCGAATGAAAACTCCCAATACTAATATTTTTAATTCGATTCGATTTCTAAACGATTCTCAATTAATCTGTATGTTTTTTTTTATGTTTATTACTTAATTTTTTTGACTGTGTGAACCGATTTGTTTTTTTTGTTTGTTTAAGAGCCATTTCACAAAATGCGCCGTCTTAGTACTGTGCCCACTTGTGTATCGTAATTTATTGTAATTTTGATTGAAGTTATATCTATCAATATTTTGACAAAGTATATGCAAGAATTTCCTATATTACTGCAGAAATCGGTTCTCTAATGAACGTAGTTTATTTTGGAATAATTTTATTTTTGTAATTACTGTGTATTTAAACCAAAAATCACGATCAAATTGCGATGTTAAACTCAAAAATTGGCCGAATGGTTTATTTTTTGACTAAATAATTATAAAACAATGGTAAGTAAAAAATTTTTTTAAGAAAAAACTTTTTAGCATTAATTAATAGCATTAATTTTTCGCAGAATCAAAAGGACAACAAAACGTCGACAATTGTTTCGCCTCTAAACGAGGCATTATCAAGGCTGTTCTCTCTGAGACAGTCTTGATAATGCCTCGTTTAGAGGCGAAACAATTGTCGACGTTTTGTTGTCCTTTTGATTCTGCGAAAAATTAATGCTATTAATTAATGCTAAAAAGTTTTTTCTTAAAAAAATTTTTTACTTACCATTGTTTTGTCATGGATTTTCGCCAAGTAACGCCTGTTTCTATCCAATATTTAAATAATTATAATACAATTCAATCATCTGTTACATTAAATGACGATTAAAATATATATCCAATGCTTTACGTATTTTTTTAAACTCAATTTATAAATATTTTTGATTGAAATACGACTCTGAAATCAACTCTGCGCCCGTTTTTCAATAAAATGCTTGTGGGAAAGTGATTACTATAGATCAAATAAGTTATTATTAGTAAATGTGTTACATTAAACGTCAACACGAAATCTTGGCCCATTTTTTGCGCATATTCAATAACTTCTAGTTATTACAGACTATAGTAATTTAGGAGCTCAAAATATTAGAAATTCGTGCGAAAACGAGAAATGGCTCTTAATTGAAAGCTACTGTTTTCAGAGTGGTCCCATTTTAATTTGGTCCAATTCCGACAACTATTAGGTCCCAGTCCGTTAGTTTTACGATTTATATTGTAAAATTATTAAGAAAAGCTAACAAACTACGTTGCTTAAAAAAATATATTGGTATTCATCAAAAGGGATGTTGTGAAACATGTTAGTGCCTAATTAAATTAGATGTCACTTTCAGTTCGCCCACAACAACTGACAAGTACAAAATAAGCATTGTTTCAGTATGTGTCAAATGTACACGCTACCCACGTGATGGCACAAATAAATACTCTTTGTTCAATTACTAAACGTCGCAATATCCGTTTCACACTTAAAAAATGAAACTGTCATATTGCAAAATTTACATTTCATGATTTTTTACCTACGTCATCTCACAATGGCGTCATCCCGATTCTAAAAACATCAATAGATATTAAATTGAGTAACAGTACATACATACTTAGGATATTAATATCAATGATTTTTTTATCTCACTGAATGGTAAAGGATTGTTTTTTTGGATATACAACCACCCTTATCTCAATTGTCGGGCGTTCCGGGTACACCTTAGTAAGAATAACCTCGGGGCTTCTGACGCAAGGAAACCTTTTTCATTTCAGAGCGAACAAGATCACAATCGTCGGTTATTTAAAAATGAACAAAATAATGTTAATCTCGCCGAGTTTCTCACTTCTTTTCGGATGTGTAATCGAATGGGCAGATTTTTTTGAACTTAAAAAAGTTCTCAATTCGATTGTTTTATACGTTTATTAAGTTCTTACCTCATTTTTGGATTGGTTGAACCGATTTTGATTTTCAATTATTTGGTCCCATTTCGGTAATTTAAAATCGGATGTAGTGTATATTTATGACTTATTTTATGAATGAAGATATTTTTATTGATGAAATGCTTACCTTAATAGTTGATTCAGGCAGTTGAAGTTGAGCGGCGAGTTCGCATCGTCTTGGCCTTGACACGTAACTCTCCTTCACGAACTCTTTCTCTAACCTCCCCAATTGTTCTCTCGTGAACGCTGTGCGATATCTTCTGCAGAAAAAAAAAACAATTATAAGTACCTAAGTATGCAAAAAAAATTTAAAAAAATCTTATTTAACAGTACCATGAACAATATCCAACTTCCTAAATATTAAAAAAACCTTTCTGGGATTATTCGACTTGTTTGTGAATTTTATAAGATAGTACCTAGTAGGTATACTTTATTAATATGATAAAAAAACGTCAAAAATGGACACAAAAACCGACTTCAAATTACCGAAATGGGACCAAATAATTGTCGGAATGGGACCAAATTGAAATCAGACCACTTGGAAAGTAGTATCTAGTATTCAATTAAAAAAAATCAAAATCGGTTCACTCATTTCAAAGATATGGAGGACAAACATAAAAAAAAACCTACATTCGAATTGAGAACCACCTTCTATTTGCATTTGGAAGTCGGTAAAAAATTCTATAATAGGATAATATGTAAAATAATTAATAATATTATATAGTTCAGAAAAAATTATTAGCCGGTAATAATAAGTATCCCTGATATGCCCATGGACAAAAGTCTCGATAAAAAATTCCCTGATAAATAGACTCATGAATAGTTCAATCAACTTACCTAATATTTGGATCCGGTGCTGGATGAGAATTTGTCATCTGCTCTGGCTGAGGACTCAACGATTCTATGGACAATAGAAAAAAAATACTTTAACTTTTTCTGTAATCATTGTTGCGCGGGAAATTTTAATGTTTCAGACATAGATATTTTCTTTTTTTTTATTCTATCTTACCTAAGCGTCATAAAAAGCGCATAATACGAGTAGAACCATAAAAGTAGTGATGTGAATTGGTAGGATGAAAATAATGAAAGATGCGTCCTATCAGACGCCACCCTCGTTGGCAGATTCCAGCATCAGCTAATGAGGGTCCGTTCTGTTCCGAGGACGGTAGATTCGGAAATCTATACAATACAATACAAATATTCTTTATTGTACATCAAGTTGGTAAACAATTCTAAAAAAAATATGTACAAAGGGCAGCCATATCGCGTAGAGTTATTTCTTGCAAGCAACCTTAAATTCGCTACTGAGAGTTCGCAATTCTATTAATAGGTATACGCGGACGGTAGGACGGTAGACGTTTAGTTAATGAGTCGAAATAAAATATTAAAAAAAAAAAAATGTATGCAAGTCTACCCTTTTAAGAAGTACTAGGGCGGTTCGCTGGAACGCGGGCGGTTACATCGAAATAATAAAGACGGAGCTGGCGGAATCTTAACCTAATCCTACCTAACCAAATCTTTTTTGCACTCTCAAAGGCATGTTTATTTAATGCTTAATAACTCAAAAACTATAAGAGCCACATACACCAAAAACTATACAGCAAACTACAGGCTTATGTTATATCTTTATACCAAATTTCAAGTTGATAGGTTAAGAGATGTGCCCGCTATCGTGACGCATACATTCTTGATTGAGCCCATCGTTGTAAAGAAGAAGCAAACTCCGTCTTAATAAATATTAGAAGCTTTAAAATCTCTAAATAGATTTGAGGACTAATTATTTATCTCTCCAGTAGTTCTAAAGGGTTGTAAGTACCACTTCAGAGCGGCGGCCTTTATAATTATCTTAATTACGGCTATGTCTAGACATTAGCTTCTTAATCTGCTTAGCAGGCATCCACATTTACCAGGCATTACAATAAAAAGTTATTTTAATACTAGATACTAAGTTGAGAAGTCAGCAAAATAGAAGATTTCCCGTTTTAACTGTACCTACTTAATAATACAACATGTTTTGAAAATCTGTCGGGAATATAAAACCAAATAAATTATCGACAGTTAGCACAGTAAAAAAAATCTGTAATAGCCCGTGCTATTGGGTACCCTAATGTAAGTATGTATAGAGACGACTGTGTCGAAAGACCGTTAATCTACATCTATTGGGAACTTTACGTAAATAACAGTCGGTAAATACCTACCCGTAATGTGAGTCTGCGTAAGAACGGTCCCATTTCTTTGAATGGTCTGAGTCCATAATAGTTCAACACTATGCATGTTATCTATAGGACCTATCCTAATATTATAAAGCACTGTTCACACTACGCGGATATCCGCGCATAGACAGTAGACTAGCGAACTCGAAAGCCAATGAAAGGCAACTTAGTCACTTCAATTAGATTAAAGAATCCAATTGGAGTTCTGTCCGATGAATGTGAACAAGGCTTGAAGCGGAAAGCTATAATATTATCCCCGAGCCCATGACAAGCGGAGATGAGCAGCTAGTCCCAAAATAAAGATGCGTGTAGGTAGGTATCTACTAATAAAATTAACTGTCATCAAAACACATGTCTATATCATAAAATGAATACTAGATACATTACAAGTATCTCGTATCCCATCTAATAAGTTATAAAGAAGCAATCATACTCATACACGTTTATAACTCAGTAATTGTTCGTTGGATTCGAAATTGACTTGTCATAAAACAATAAAATAGACGTATCAGAACGTATCGTTCCGAAACCAGTAGCCAGCAAGTGCTAATTGAATGCACCCAAGTTTCAAAAGTAACATTAACACAAAACAAACACAAATAAGCTATTGTCTAATTAAATATTTTCCCATGCACCGTTTGTCTATTTCATATAAACAGTAACAACAAAGAGGCCGATCTTCTTAGTCTATGGCCGCTCAATTTAAAAAATAACTCGTCTAACCAAAATGCCGACTTTACAAATCTGATTAGTCGCTGAAGTGGTTCTAAATTTAAAAGGCCGCTGCAAACGGGAGCGCTATTGACACGACGGTTTTTAAAAAAGGAATATCGAACGCTTTTAAGTCACGTATTGTCTTAATGGCCGCGTGATTAAGACGTTTATTTCTATTTCCGTTTCCAAATTGAATTAGCATTTTCTTGTTTATATTTAACTCAAACTGAGACACAATGTTTTTAGGTTAGCAGCCAATTCACATGACATTGTCGCTCACTAAAATGTTATTGAAAATATGACGAAACACTTATATTAGTAATAATTTCGCATTAGAGAAAATTTATTGCTTTCATAAGTGCGCTGAGCTAAACGATTCATGATTTTTTTTAATCGGTATCTTGGAGTCTGAACCACTTGACATGTTCCCATGCTGGGTGGCGACAGAACACTTAAAAATCAATTTGCAATAGTCTAGCCGATGGTTTCCTTTTATTAATTGTTGTTGTACAAACTTTTTACATCACAACTTTTTTTAAATGTTGTCTATGAGTCCCAGCTGCGATGTTATGGCGTGTGTCTTGTGAAAGAGAACGAGGAAACGATTCAAATATAAAAAGCTTCCGTTTAAAAGCTTCCGCTTTAAAATTAGTAAGACTCTTATTTGTCACAGCGATGACATTCAAAGTAAGTACCTATTTCATATGCTTTTTTTAGACTTTTCTAATGGACAGGAGATATAACTCTTGAATCCTCCTTTGCAAACTTTATTCGCCATTACTAAATGTCACAAAATTATGAATAAAAATGTATTTAAACATAGAATGACAATTTCAGTTTTAGTATTTTCTTCTTTATTCAAAATTCAAATGCATGGCTGCCATGTCAACTCGCTCATGACTGTTCATTATACTAAGGTCATACAACTGTCGTTTCGTCGAATGATGTTGAAACTGCATCTTTGTTTCGAAAATGCTGCTAATTGTTTAAGTACATAGTTGCGCATTACCTACGAGGGCTGTCACTGTACCCACGCGTACAGTGACAGTGATTTCAGGCTTTAGTTTTTTTTAAGAACTAGCAAATGATTCATTCAACATCTAGGTAAAGGAAAAATATAAGAGAATGACGTGATTATTTGAATAATACTAGCCGATCGCCACAACTCTACCCGCATAGTAAGTTATACCTACTTAGTTTTAAGTTCCTTAACGTTCTATACTTTCAATTTGGGGTTATAAGTGTTATAAGTAAAATAGTTTAAGCAGTTCGTGTCTTTTTAAAACACTCAGCACAATTTTATTAGTAACACCTACCTGCCAATCATTTCAATTCCTAAGTACACCTCATCGTTGGTCATTTCATTGCAGTTCCAACCTTGGAACAGCAATAAAATGACCAACCTTATTATAATGTTAAGAAACGTGTCTCATCACTTAACGCCAAAACTAGATACACACATCATTCAACTAATAACCGACAAATAACAACACGAAACTTTTTGGTAAATTAGCACATTGGCATTTAAGGCTGAATGTTGCGATCATTGCCTATTAGTGTTGTAAAAAAAGTTACATAAAAAATCCTAACGTCAATTTTATTGCATTACCTAAATAGCTACATATTAGATAAGTATACAATAAAAGGCATAATGTCAATCTTAATGACAGAAATTAACCTATAAAAACCACAAACAAAATTATTTCAATGTATTAAACTCCACATTCACAAACCGACACTAAACGGTTAATTAATAGCGACACCGCTCAATTTCCAAACAAAACTGCCGTTGTAATAGGCGAAAACCGATAGCCACATAACAATTGGATTATCGAGAATCACCGACGGCCCGTGCGTGGCACGCTCGGGTAATTATATTACACTGAATCGGTCCCTTTAACAAAGGTATTGGCTCGGATCGTTCCACTGATTTACGATTAAAACCTAATTAATGTTCTATTATCTAGTAGTGCTAGCATATTCAATATCACACTAGGCATTGTTTTTGTTTCCTTAAGATTTAAATTCTTTTTTTTGTGATTAAATTCACGCCTATTTAGTGCCTATCAAACTATAAATATTTTTTTATTTTCAAAATTCGAATTGTTCCATAAGGCCAGTATTCTAAAACTGCATAGATATTATGCGCAAGGATGCATTTCTCTATGGAATTAAAACAATTTTCTTGTCATACAACATTGATGACAATTATCCAATGTACAGTCAATTACCCCCGTGCCACCCCTGTGGCCCCTTGTTCGCTCCCCTACACAATTTCGCGATAAAATCCGTTGCTACTAGTCACAATGAAGATAAATATCTCATTGGGGAGTCAAGGCAATAAAAATAAAATCAGTTTAAGCCCAATTGACAAGATGTTACAAGGGTGACCTCACATGGGTAGTGTCTATGACAATTAATAAAATTATAAAATAATAGAGTTAGATATTGTTTATGATATTAAATTTATAGATTACAATAATATTTGATAAGTATGGGGCCAACTGCATTACCATAACATGGTATTAAAACAAATTCGCTTCCGCTGTCTGTCCGTCCCTATGTAAGTATGCTTAGATCTTTAAAACTACGCAACGGATTTTGATGCTATTTTAACCAATGAATTGGTTCTTGAAGGTTTTAGTAAATAATAAAGTGGGAGAAGTCCGCTAGTTATCTATAATATTTAAAAAACTGAAGGGTAAACATAAACTAACAAGAATAACCTAAAAAATACTTCGTGCCTGTTTATTGGTTGAGTTTCTTTATGTGGGAACAAACGAGAATATTGCTCTACGTGGGATCGCCGGAGTCAACTTCTAAAGTAAATTATCGTGGTAAAAATAACCTACTATGTATGTAATGTTATGTCCATAGAGTAAAGTATCTTCATTCGTACAAACAAATGCAATAGATTTTTTTTTCATCGCTGTTTTTACGTTACTATTATCACAGCAGAACAGAAAGACAACAAAAACCACGTGCAAACTAAAATATACAGCAAAATCAGTTTTAGACACCTATAAAAGTAATTAATCTAATAAATACACCCACGGTTATCCAATCTGGCGATTTATTGTTTGTAATTAAAATGGCCGAACTGTCACATTGTGGCGGGAAGTTCACCCACGTTCTTTTCATAGACAATTACTTTCGCGGTACGGCAGCTGCATTGAGACTATATTGACATTAATTAGTGTACATTTAATTTATTGACGCATCAACGTGTTAATTGTTGGAGGATATTTATTAGTCTGTTAATTTATTCAATGATTATCCTTAAATTAAAGGAAAATATTATAAAATTATTAGACTACTAAATAAATTCGCTGTCAGTTCGTGTCACATTATGGCGGGAAGTTCGTTGTTGTTTTTTTCAGCCTGAGCAGCATTAACAAATTTCTAAAATGTTTTTCGACTAATACCTATGCTGAATATGTCGATTGACTACTAATACCTATGCTGCGTATGTGACCTGGCTGCAGGTATTTAGAATTAGTGTGTACCCCAACGCCAAGACTTCGAACGCATTGCTGTGCCGAAAGGTCTACGCCTATGTTCGTAGCGACCTCGTAGCAGTTTACGTAGGCTACAGCTTCACAATTTATTTATTTAGTTTGGTTTTCTATAATATTTTAAGTATTTTATAAACCTACTTCATAATGCGCATCAGCTCTTCACGGAAATCAGCAAGCGTCTGAGGGAAGAGACTGGTGATTCTCGCGCAGGCAGCTTTCTCGCGCAAAGACTTGACATTGGCAATTCAGTGCGGGAATGCTGCCTGTGTTATGGGCACTCTGCCTAAAACTTCCTGCTTTACATATTTACTTTAGTTTTTGATGGTATTATATATAGTAGTCTATAGTTTATTTCTTTCATTCATCATAAATTCATGTGGCTTAATAATGTTGTTTTTTTGTGTCCAGAAATCACAGGTTGGTTGGTATCCAACATTGATTGGTCCTGGCTTTCAAAATCAAGGTTATTGATTTTATTTAGTATACTAGCGAACGCCCGTAGCTTCGCCCGCTTGACAAATTAGATACACAAAAACCTTCCTCGAGAACCACTTGATTCATTGGTGAAAACCGCATCAAAATCCGTTGCGTAGTTTTAAAGATCTAAGCATACATAGGCACGGATAGACAGCGGAGGCGACTTTGTTTTATACTATGTTATGACAAAGCTCGTGACTTTACATCACGTTGAAAGATACGTTCGAGTTTTGAATGTTTTTCTGCACTGCCGTGTAAGTACGTAAAAATATCCAAAACTTGACTGTACTGTATCATGAAAGAAGGTTTATTTTCATATACGTGCTTAACTTGAGACTTGTCAATAAATATTGGTCGTCCCCGAGATCCATAAGGCTGTGATTGTGTATGAATATTTTTTTACTGTTTTAACAACTTATTTTGCCAAGTTTTCAAAAGTGTTTTGTAGTGTACAAAAAATCACTTACATTTACAATAAAACCTAACTGTACACGAGAAATAACCGACATTACAGCCCTAATAAAGTTATGGACCCAAAAACCCTGGTTCTAATGTCATCGATAATATATTTTATTGGCGGGAACAATGAGGCGGCAAAACACAAACGAGTGTAAAGATAAAGGTAAACATTTTTTTTCAATTTCGACGATAGGTAGGTACTTCTTCTACAGACTAGTTTGTAACGATGTCATTTAGGATCATTCATATCTTAGTCTTACTAGTACGGTGTCTTGCTCGGTGCTTCGCGCCGCACCACGCCATAGGTTTTGGCCTATAACTTTTGACCCCTTAGGGGTAGTTCAAATTTTAGCTTTTTTGGCTTGCCTCCAGATCGAGGGTTATCCATAGAGAGGTCAACCATCATTGGAGCATAAGCAGTTCTCGAGAGCTAAGGGGGACATTCCCCATTTCTATATATAGATATCCATATAATTCGACTGTATATGTTTTTTTTCGACAATTATTTGGTCCCATTTCGGTCATTTGAAGTCGGTTGTTCTGTCAATTTTTGACGTGTATTTCCGAGGAAGGTTATAATATACAAAAAAAGTTATATATATAAGAACCTTCCTCGAGGACCACTCTATCAATTGGTGAAAACCTTATCAAAATCCAGTGCGTTATTTTAAAGATCTAAGTATATACGGAACGGGCGACTTTGTTTTGATTCCTAGTTTAGTAAAAAGAGGAAAGTTTTGATTGTTCGTTGAGTATACACCGAAACTACTTGACCGATTAGAAAAATTCTTTCACCTATATAAAGCTACTTTATTAGCGAGTAACATAGGCTATATAACATCACGCTACGATCTATAGGAGCAGAGTAGCAATGAAAAATGTTCCCATGTTCACCATGCGGACGAAGTGAGAAGCGTCTGCTAGTAAGAAAAACTTTAGTATACTCTATTACTGAGACTTCGCTGTCCGTCCGTCTGTCTTGGGCTGTACCCTGATAGCTAGAAATCTGAAATTTTCACAGATGATGTATTTCTGTTGCTTCTATAACAACAAATACTAGAATACAGATAAAATCAATATTTAGGGGGACTCCCATACAACAAACGTAATTTGTTTTGCCATTTTTATTCGCACGCGAGTCCGACTCGCACTCTGCCGGTTTTTTCAATCCGCGACCCAAGCGATTGCCGATAGCCTTAGAAGCGCTCTCCGAAGAATTCCCAATGGCGCCCGACTTTCCCCTACCTTTGTGCTATGCTGTACTAACACCACATCCAATTAAAAAAAGCATACCTATTGTTAACAATGGTATATGAAGACATAAATTACTAAAATTACAACGAAATCCCGATTAATTCCTTTGCATATAATAGGTACTTGTAAGCAAAGAAGAAAATTTGTTAAGAGATGTCATCTTATCGTGCTTCTTCTATTCATTTTACACTGTTTATCGATCATACGATCATACGTACCGAATCTAAACTGTCAATGTCATTTGTGTCAGTTTGACGTTACGACTTTACGACGTTTTAAAAAGTGGTAAGTAAAATATACGCGAACCAATCAACGGTCTCGGTTGTATCCCCTCTTTAAAGGCGGGGCTTCGTAATCGTTCGCTGTCTCCTTCCCTCTAGGGCTTTGTTTCAAGCTTAATGCGATGATACTTTATTAGGTTTGTGACACAATGGGGCCTTGTTCTGAATTTCAGTGCGATAATGTGTGGACATAGGTGATAGTTAAGATGTGGGTGGGTTAGAATTGATTTGATGTAAGTACTATTGCTAGTTAATGTTTTACATTCAACGTAGTCGTTTTATCATTTCAAGCTAATATCTTTATTTCTCTTATTTTTATAGTGATATGGTTTTAGTAGATACATAGATATTGTTAAGAAATATTGATGGCTTCGAGATGAATTATCTATCTACATATATCACGATAATATCCTCGATGGGGTAGGCAGAGGTACACCCACATAATACCACAATAATTTTGTCAGTCCCATGTAATAGGGGGCAAGCCTATTGCCGTTACGGGGACCATAACTACTCTGTAAAACAAAACAAAATTCCCACAGCCAGGACAGATGTTACATACCTCTAAATAAAATCTATACAGTCCGAGCGTAATATTATGAAAAGGAAATATTTTTTTGTATGTTTGCATTAAATGGCTATCTGTAGGTTACTTTTAATCCCTGTAAACCATTTCTGTGGAAATCAGGAATGAGAAAACTATATCACGTGGGTCGAGCCGCGGTTATCAGCTAGTCAAATACATACCGTAACTAAACATATTTTATTAACTTTATTTTATACTAGCTGATCACCGCAGCTCCGCCCACGTGATTTAGTTTAGTCGTTCCCGGTTCCCGTGGGAAGACATTACCGGGATAAAAGTAGCCTTTGTTACTCAGGGTGAATATAGCTTTCCAATGGTGAAAGATTTTTTGAATTGGCACAGTAGTTTTAGAGTTTATTCATTACAAACATACACACAAAAATACAAATCTTTCCTCTTTATAATAGTAGTATAGATACATTTACAAAATTTTACGTAAGGTAAGTATGTTATTCAATAGAGTCGCTCTCCCGCTCTCAGTGTGCTACCAAACTTAATATTTTAATCATACGCTCTCATCTTCAATAACTGTGCGCCGTGAGCATCATGGACCCTTATTACTTCACACCGAGTTATTAATAAGAGCCACCTCCTCAAGACTGATTTATAATATCTAAAACTGGACAGTTCAGCAAGGATTCACTACGAGTATTTGTACATGTCTAGATAAATGAATTACAGCTTGCTAAGTATAAGTTGGTTTGTGGCAAAAAAAGGAACTAATTTAAATTGTATGTAGTTGAGTTTGGGTTACTTTTCGTTTTATTAACGAATCAGACGCTAAATTTAAAAAAAAAAGCAGTGGACCACATTTTGGCTTCTGCGGACCGCCGGTTACCAACCACTGGTAAGCGTAACGTGACGATTTCTACTAAATCGCACTAACCGTAAGCCGCGTAAGTGAGAAGTTCACCCAGACCAGAGATATGAGGTAACAAACATCCTCCTTCTTTGGAAGTCGGTTGAAAACGAGGATGTTCTCAATTCGACAGTGTTTTTATGTTAGTTAAGTACCTCATAACTTTCGACTGTGGTAACCGATTTTGAAAATTCTTTTTTAATTTGAAAGATACTACTTTCCAAATGGTCCCATTTCAATTTCGTCCCATTCCGACAATTATTTGGTCCCATTTCGGTAATTTGAAGTCGGTTTTATTGTAAAAATTTTTTTTAAAGAGTTTCATGATCATGTAATGTGCAAAGACAAGTAGAACCATTAGGTACCTACTTATTCCAAGAAACATTACTTATTCACCAAAAATGTGGGAGCAGAAAAACCAATCGTTAATATGCCATAACAATATGTAATAAAAGAGAAATTCTTCTTCTTCAACATTCAGCCACTCCATAATTGAGCAAAGACAATACAGTATTGTGCCAACAACCTATAGAACGATTTTCAAAACATTTTTTTTAAGATATCCAAATAGTGTTTTGGCGGTAAGTTTGACAGATGTCACGCTGTGAACGCGGCGGCTAACAATGGCGGGGTTTCGTTAACACATCCTATGGCTGCGTATAAAATGCTACTGTGTTGACCAACAAACTAATTAAAGCGTGAAGTTTTAACTACTTTATGTTCTTGGTAATGTGGGTGTGATTTACAAGTTATTGTTTGAGCTGCATGAGTAAGTCACGTCATCTTTATCGATTCGATCGACTCGCTACAATCAATAATAGCAGAAAATTACGGTAATGATATCGAATATACCTCGTATTAACGATTACTAGTATTCCTTTTACAAATGAAGAAAAAAATAAAAATTGTTTATTTAGTAAATTATCAATTGTTTTCTGATCTGAGCGAGGATCGACTCTCGGATTCATTAGACTCGTATGAGGGTGGAAACATGCGTGACGGGAAAAGCACCCTTAGATATCTATCGAACAAAACATAGTGGGTTATGTTGAAGGTAAGTACTTAATGTTTATGAAACAAACTTTGTAGAAAAAGGGATGCTGAGATGGTTCGGGCACGTCGAAAGTATGGATGAAAGATGATTGACAAAACAGATACATAAGGCAGGTGTTCGAACGTAACTTGACAAAATCGGAGATGTTTTGACTAAAGGCCAGGTCAAAAGTACCCAGAACCGGAGAGCGTGCATGAAGATAGTTATGAAAGTGGAACAAGCGAAAGAAGTATGCCAGGATCGTAGCAAGTGGAACTCCATAGTCTCTGCCTACCCCCATGGGAAAGAGCCGCGACAATATGTATGTATGTACAAACTTTGTTTTTTATACTTGCTTACTTATTTACGGGAGGGAGAGGGTAGGGAAGTCAGTCTATAACATGAAATACGTTTTTGAGCATTGAGGCCAATCTCACAGATTTGCCTTAGCATTTGAGGCCTGAAATTGTAGATAAGTACTCTGTATCTCATATTTTCCTTTCCAAATAGTACTTTTCCTGTGAGGAACGACAACTAGCAAACTTTACAACAATATAGCCCTTATCAGGTACTGAATACACTCAGAAAGTCGATAACAAAGATCCGTTATAAAGGCATTAAAGTAAACAAACAATGCCAGTCCATAAGCGAGCTTTTAAAAAAAAGATGCCGCCAAAACCAAATGCGGCCTATCCTTTGTCCAAAAAGTATTGTCTAATTTTACAAATAAGCACTTACCATTATTTTAGAAAACTAGACTCCATTCACTATGAACTATCGTTATTGGTAATAAATAATTTTATGATAATGTAATCTCTTAAGAAATGGGATTGCAATATTGACTTTTAACTAGTGTTTAGTATCAAAAAGGTCGGATACGATGCGATAAAAAGGCGCCATAAAAGAGAAAATAACATGACTTTGTAAATATGTACATATGCTAATAGTAATAAGGGGTCTAAGAGGCCTCAAAGGCGGTGGATCTTCATAAAGACGGAGACTAGAAGAGGCAAATACATAATCGAATGTGAGTGGCGAAAGCACTAATGCCGTAAAGCTTTAGTGCCTTACGGCATAGTGGTAAAATTGTCTAAAATATTGTGAATACTTACTTACTATTAAGTAAGTTCTGGTTTTTACTAAAAACTGTTATGGTTTTGTAAAAATGACAAAAACAAAATAACAGGTCTTTTCAGACATTGAATAATGCCATGATCGTGGTTTTTAGGGTTCTGTACTCAAAGGGATGACCATAGATAATGGTACGGAACCCTTCGTGCGCTAATCCGACTCGTACTTGGCCGATTTTTACGTTTATTAGGTACCTGATCGCTTTTACTAAGGACCGGGCCTTTGCAAACTCCAATTTGTGGACGCCATCTTTAAAATTGTGAATACACACTATAAAATAGGTAGCTATCTTAACTTTCTACTTTACTAACACTGTTATGGTTTTGTCAAAATGGCAAAACATAATTAACATCTTGTACAGGTCTTTTCATACATTGAAAAATACCATAATTGAGATTTTATAGGTTTACTAGTATGGTGTCTTGCGCGGTGCTTCGCGCCGCACCACGCCATAGGTTTTGGCCTATAACTTCTGACCCCTTAGGGCTAGGTTTAATTTTCGATTTTTGGCTTGCCTCCAGATCGAGGGCTATCCATAGAGGGGTCAACATCTTTGGAGCATAAGCAGTTCTTGAGAGCTAAGGGAGGACAACAATTACATTCCCCATTTGTATATATAGATAGATAGATTACTCGTCAAGGTCCTTTGCCAAATCCAATGGGAATCTCCAGATAGTTTTTTTTTATTTTTTTTATCATAACTCCTACAGAGTGTAGGTATCTAAAGGATTTTAGAAAAGTAATTCAAAATTTCAAGCATGGTACTTTTTAAAACTTTGGCGTTTTGTACACATTATAAACTTAAGACAAAGGGGTCTTTTATTGAGATATATACATACCTCTTTATGACCTGACGTTGAGCTGAAGCTCCCCGGGTAATAAACAGATATGTATCAAAGTTGTATTGAAGTTAGTTAAAAATTTAGGTAGGTTAGTCTACTAGCTTACCCTGTAAACGATACTATGCCATATACTTAACATAAAATATTTTTAATTAAAATAGGTTTAAAAATAGTTCTGAGATCCGCCAAGTAAATACAAAAAAAAATATAAAAATCGGTCAAGTCGTTTCGGAGGAGTTTGGCAACGAACACTGTGACACGGGATTTTTTTTCGATTACCTACTTTTACTAATAGACTCTTCGGGACCCTTTTAAAAACTGTGGATCATTCTTTTAAAATGTAGATAAATACTAGCGGTTCGCCCCGGCTCCGCACGTGGTTATAATTTTCCAAACAAACACAACCATATTACTCAGGGATAATAATAAAACAAAATGATTAAATAATTTTGATATCGGTCCAGCATTTTTTATAATATTCGTTACATAAATCCTAAGTCTCCTAACATATCACCACAGTTAAGAATACTAATATTCTGTAGGTATTTATTTCTTTAAAATAATAATAAATTTAGACACAAAGCGATCCACACTGTTCCGTTCCGTAAAATATTTACCATTTGAAATAAATTAAAAAAAAAAACAATTAAAAAAAAAACAAAATTAAAAATTACTCACCATGCGGTCTGTCATCAACTCCTTCACTATCCACTTCACTCCTAACACTCCCGGGACTCGCTCTCTTTATATCTTCTTGTTGTCCTCCTTGTTCACTCTGATAACCTCCCATTCTCTTATCATAAGACATAAAAAACGGAAAATTCGGTACTCGATTCTGTTGAAAATAATATCCCATTTTCCCATCTCTAATCCTCAAATCCTCGTCTTCTGAATGTTCATTAGTTACCGAATAATCTTGTGATATACTATTTTCGATATCGATTTCAGGCGAACGTCGATTATTAAGACCGACAATCGATTCTATAGAAAAGTTCTTTGATGGTAGTTTAGTTTGGAGTTTATTTATTTCGGAATCCATCACTAATAATCACTAACACTGGCCACTACGCGAATTCGATTTTCAAATTTAGATGAATAATTTGTACTTGGAACGTCCGAGTGTCAGATGTGTACTGAAGTCAGTGAGGTGGCTGTATAGCGGAGATTTGAAGACCACGCCTCTTGTTGTGGGGAGGCATTGTATCGCCTAGAAAACCAATTTCAAATTTATTTCTACCAGCACAAAGTTCGTATTCTCTTACATATTATAATAGACGATGGGGCAGACAGTACAAAGACAGATAGCTTTACAATAATAGACTTTATTACAGAGTAAAACGAATAATTTTACGTTATAACAATGTTAAATAAATACGTATTATGATGAGGTGTAATGTAAGAAAAAAAATGGCGGTCGTCGATAAATATATAAAAGCGCTCAATGGCTCAATTATTCGTTAACTACTGGTGTAAATACTGTTTATTTGTAACACTTATGAATATGGCGCGTAGCAAATATTATTTAATATCTGTGACATAATAATGTCATTAATGTCATGGTTGTCAGTTATAATAAATATAGGTTTATTTTTTTTACTGATTTGTTATACGTTATTGCACAGAAAGCTCTACGATAGAATTGTTTTTTTTTACAGAAACCCATTCAGAATTAGGAACATTAAAACTATGCCACGCAGGAAATTTTTTCTAGTTACAAAGTAGGTATTATTATTAGAAGATTGATTAATTCAATAAAATAAAATAATTAAGATTGTTTGTTTATGGAGTCTGTACCTATGGAGTAGGTACCGGCACCTATAATTAACAACATGATCAACTATATTTATACGGTCCCTAATAGAAAAGAGAATTGATTTTTTATTCACATCACGCCTATATCCCTGAAAGAGTAGGCAGAGGTGCATTACACACCATTCACTGTTTATGAGAAAAATCCAAAAAGCTTCATATTTAAAGCTAAAAATTTTCATATTTATTTAACCTTGAATAACTTTTTTAGCACAAGTCGGATCGATAGGAACTTTTGATATTTGATTATTAATGGTGTACCTACACGTGTTGCACGGGGACTTAGTGAATCCCCTTAATCATTTTTCGTATATTTTATTGGATTTTATGTAGATACTATTTAATTTTATTATTCTAATGAACTTTCATAATTGTCTGAATTAATAAATGAATTGATTTGAATTGAATTATAAGCCATATATTCATTCAATGTATAGAAACATTGTTCTAAGCGCCATTTCGTTAATTTAGTCTTGAATAATCCGTTAGGCAGTGCTTTGAATCTATTGGGTAATTTGTTGTACACTTTTATTGAATTAATTAACGAATTTCTTTTAAATAGTTCCAATTTACATGACGGTTGATACAGTTTATGCCTATTTCTCGATGTCACATTTCGTTTTATTACCTTTATACCGTTTTATACATAAGAACATCCATGTAGATGTATTTCGCCCTTTACTTTAAACACTATTTAAATTTAATTTGGTGAACTTTCAAGTAAATCTAGATACTAGTAGATTTATGAAATTGCCACTGTTAGCCTACACACGTCACAATTAACGCGGCAATTTAGGGTCATCCCCCACTTTTATTTACACGTCCTATAGCCTAGATTACCCCTACCGCAGGCTTGTTTTTGGGTCCCTTATAGATTTAAGGATGTAGGTAACTAATTTGGTAAATTCGGCACGCTATTTCTAAACGACATAATTCGTAGGGCTCTTTCGGCCGTACGTCAGCCAAATGAGTAAGCACGAAGCGATGGAAAGAGACATTTCACATCTTCCAAGCACATCCGAATGTCCTGGCGCTGCTGCTGCATGGCTGAAGGCCTCAAACGGCGTAAATATGCTAACCTAGCAGGTGATTACAGATTTGAGCCGTTTGGGGTTGAGACACTGGGGTAAAAGGGTCCGAGTGCTCGCCGCGTCTATAGAGACATTGCTAAACGCTCAATCGATACTTCTCAGGACCAGAAGGCTGGCAATTTTCTTGCTCAAAGAATAAGTATCGCTATCCAATCCAACGTGATAACACAGCCATCATTCTGGGAACCTTTCCAGTCGGCAATGACGCGGAGGATTTTTAAACGATATTTTGTAGTGTAAATATTTTTTGTACATAATTATGTACTTACCTATATTGTAATTCTTATTGTAAATAAATTTATCTAATGGTTGAAAAAAAAATTCACAGTTCCGTATTTCATACAAATTAAAGTCTAAAAGACTTACCGTATTAAGATTTAAACCCCATCTAAAATAATTAGTCTCCATCCATTATTCACATCTTATTCTTTTTCTCAATTACTATTAACTCAAGAAATGGTCTATCTATGAATGAATCTCCATCCAAATCAGTTCATCGAATTACGCCGTACTCGTTATTAAATCACAAACATTGTTCCCCAATCCCACCTGAAATACTATAACACATCAATTATTTTGTTTAGTGTTTATATTTATGCGGGTAATAGTGGCAAATAAATTACTAAACCAGCGGATACATCTGCCTACGTCACTTAGTTTTCGTTTTAGCCGACTTCCAAAAAGACTTGGGTTTTTGCGGAGCGCGTGTCTGGCGTGCCTTTTAGGTTACCTCTGGCGCTGGGCAAAAATCCAGGCCCGAACGCTCAATTGCAATACCGAACAACGTTTCCTTGTCCCGCACCGTGAACTAGTTCAGAGTAACTAGTCCTCTATGCGGGAAAAATCAAGCGTTACCTTGACATTGGCGAAATCATCGATCATAATCGATGGAGCGACGTTTTTAAAAAAAAAATGTAATGTACTCTGTGAGAGTCGCTCACAATCGTTAGACCGTCGTCGTCGTCGCGAATTACCAATAGGCGGGCGGCGTCAATTTGGCGAACTTAATTTCACACGTTCATTTAACCTAAGATTACCAGCTGAGGATTTACGAACAGACAATTCAAATTTATTGATTTGTATAGATTATATTTCAGTCTACCCTCAAACAAATAATAAGTACCTAACAGTGAACTGTCCAGTATACTATTGCCGTCATAAGAAAGAAGGCCGTAACTAACAATTTTGTAAAAAATGAGTTATTTACATATTTGAAATCAGCAAAGAAAATGCTACAAAAATTCAGGATCTTGACTTTAAAAAATAATTAAAATAGCATTTCCAAAATGCTACTCTGGAAGATCGCAATTACCAATGCTTTTCAAGTAAGCAATATTTTTAAAAATGGTAGGATAAAAAGCCCCACAGTGACGTTATAAAATTGTGTTGGTGTTGGTGTTGGTGTTGATGTTGGTTTGATGTTGGTGTTGGTGTTGGTTTGATGTTGGCGTTGGCGTTGGCGTTGGCGTTGGCGTTGGCGTTGGCGTTGAAGTTGGCGTGCGCGTTGGTGTTGGCGTTGGCGTTGGTGTTGGTGTTACCGCTACCGCTGCCGCTACTGCTACCGCTACCGCAAACGCTAACACAGTGACGTTATAAAATTTTGTTAGTGTTGGTGTTGATGTTGGTTTGATGTTGGTGTTGGAGTTGGTGTTGGTTTGATGTTGGCCTTGGCGTTGGCGTTGGCGTTGGCTATGGCGTTGGCGTTTGTTGGTGTAGGTGTTGGCGTTGGTGTTGGTGTTACGCCTGCCGCTGCCGCTACTGCTACCGCTACCGCTATCGCTATGGTTTGATGTTGGAGCTGATGTTGGTGTTGGTGTTGGTGTTGGTTTGATGTTGGCGTTGGCGTTGGCTTTGGCGTTGGCGTTGGTGTTGGCATTGGCGTTGGCGTTGGCGTTGGCGTTGGCGTTGGCGTTAGTTGGTGTTGGTGTTAACGCAACCGCTGCCGCTACTGCTACCGCTATCGCTACCGCTATCGCTACCGCTATCGCCACCGCTATCGCTACCGCTATCGCTACCGCTATCGCTACCGCTATCGCTACCGCTACCGCTACCGCTATCGCTATCGCTACCGCTATCGCTACCGCTATTGCTACCGCTGCCGCTAACACTAACACGGTGACGTTATAAAATTGTGTTCGTGTTGGTGTTGGTTTGATGTTGGCGTTGGCGTTAGGCGTTGGCGTTGGCGTTTGTTGGTGTTGGTGTTGGCGTTGGTGTTGGTGTTACCCCTGCCGCTGCCGCTACTGCTACCACTAACGCTAACGCTATCCTACCGCTATAGCTACCACTATCGCTACCGCTATCGCTACCGCTATCGCTACCGCTATCGCTATCGCTACCGCTATTACTACCGCTATCGCTATCGCTACCGCTATTGCTGCCGCTATCGCTACCGCTATTGGTACTGCTACCGCTACCGCTGCCGCTAACGCTAACACTAACACAGTGACGTTATAAAATTGTGTTGTTGGTTGGGATGTTGGCGTTAGGCGTTGGCGTTGGCGTTAGGCGTTGGCGTTGGCGTTTGTTGGTGTTGGTGTATACGTTGGTGTTGGTGTTACCCCTGCCGCTGCCGCTGCCGTTACTGCTACCACTACCGCTAACGCTATCCTAACGCTATCCTACCGCTATCGCCACCGCTATCGCTACCGCTATTATTATGACATCAATAAAACACTAACATCAACTATTTCCGGGTTAAACAATAATAATCTAAGAATTAACTTTAAAAAAACTAGTGTAATGCATTTTGGTCAAAGACAACAAAATCGATTAAATATAAATATTGTGCATGATAATATGCAAATTGATGAAGTAGCGACCAACCGTTTCCTTGGTTTGACATTAGATAATAAACTGAACTGGAAGGAACAAATTGACACAATCTGTAGAAAAATAAGCAGTACCTCATATCGACGTAGGAAAGCATATTTGCTGTAAGTAGACAAAATACCTAAAGTGACTTTTTACTACCATTAGAATCAGAAAAAAAATCCGCATCGAATGACCCGGGCCCTGTGTATCTACGCCCGTACTTATATTTTTTTAGCAAGATTAAATGCTGTATGTAGACCAAAGTCTAGTCATTTTAGACATTTTGTACTTACAGCAAAAGAAAGACTGCATTTTTTGCTTTACAAATGCTTACTTCTTCCCATTTAAAAACTTAACGCTACTTACAGCATTTCTGCGGCGTGTGATTTTTACATTCGCTTACTTACAGCAAGTTTAGGGAACCTACAGTTTTAGTTTTTGTTATTTACAGCAAATCATCACGTATTTGCTTTAAAAGCTCACACCACATAATGCATTTTAAAAACCTGTGATTTTTTAGCATTTTTAAAAAAATGCTAACTACTGTTATTTGCTTTTCGTGCTATGGGGCAAAGGCCCCGTGCTGCGGGGCCTTTGCCCCATAGCACGCAACAAGATTCACTCACTGACGCGGGATAAAACCCTACCCCAACGACGCGGGATTCTCGTCCCGACCAAACACCCGCAGAGACCACAGAGGTGGTCAAAGTCCGCCGGGCGCCACTGGAAATACCCTCTGCTAGTAACCAGAGACGCCCGGCAACAGACGTTAGAGCGGCAGCGGCCCTGGGCCACGGAATAAAAAAAAAAGTACCCAAAAAAATAAATTTACTGCATACAGCATATTTACCGCCTATAAATTGATAATAGATCCATCTACGCGTACATTTTTTCTTCCTTAGTTACAGCGTTTTAAAGGTATGTGATTTAAAAAAACTGTTTGGTATTACTAGCCAAACACGTACTTACAGTAACTTTGGATAAAAAGTTTGCATTGCAAATGGTGACTGGCAGTTAAATAAACCTATGTTCCTATGTAACCTATGTTAAAATGGTAGCAATGTCATGAATAGGTCAGACACTATTAATTTTTTTCCGAAATTAATAAAGTTTTTGGCTCTGGTGAACAATTGCAATATGTTGGCGTTGGCGTTGGCGTTCGTTGGTGTTGGTGTTGATGCTAACGCTACCGCTGCCGCTACTGCTACCGCTACCGCTATCGCTACCGCTATCGCTACCGCTATCGCTACCGCTATTGCTACCGCTACCGCTATCGCTACCGCTATTGCTATCGCTACCGCTGCCGCTAACACTAACACGGTGACGTTATAAAATTGTGTTGGTGTTGGTGTTGGTTTGATGTTGGCGTTGGCGTTGGCGTTAGGCGTTGGCGTTGGCGTTTGTTGGTGTTGGTGTTGGCGTTGGTGTTGGTGTTACCCCTGCCGCTGCCGCTACTGCTACCACTACCGCTAACGCTATCCTACCGCTATCGCTACCACTATCGCTACCGCTACCGCTACTGCTATCGCTACCACTACCGCTATCGCTACCGCTATCGCTATCGCTACCGCTATTGCTGCCGCTATCGCTACCGCTATTGGTACTGCTACCGCTACCGCTGCCGCTAACGCTAACACTAACACAGTGACGTTATAAAATTGTGTTGGTGTTGGTGTTGGTGTTGGTATTGGTTTGATGTTGGCGTTAGGCGTTGGCGTTGGCATTAGGCGTTGGCGTTGGCGTTTGTTGGTGTTGGTGTTGACGTTGGTGTTGGTGTTACCCCTGCCGCTGCCGCTGCCGTTACTGCTACCACTACCGCTAACGCTATCCTAACGCTATCCTACCGCTATCGCCACCGCTATCGCTACCGCTATAATTATGACATCAATAAAACACTAACATCAACTATTTCCTGGTTAAACAATAATAATCTAAGAATTAACTTTAAAAAAACTAATGTAATGCATTTTGGTCAAAGACAACAAATCGATTAAATATAAATATTGTGCATGATAATATGCAAATTGATGAAGTAGCGACCAACCGTTTCCTTGGTTTGACATTAGATAATAAACTGAACTGGAAGGAACACATTGACACAATCTGTAGAAAAATAAGCAGTAAATATGCGGTAAATATGCTGTATGCAGTAAATTTATTTATTTGGGTACTTTTTTTTTTATTCCGTGGCCCAGGGCCGCTGCCGCTCTAACGTCTGTTGCCGGGCGTCTCTGGTTACTAGCAGAGGGTATTTCCAGTGGCGCCCGGCGGACTTTGACCACCTCTGTGGTCTCTGCGGGTGTTTGGTCGGGACGAGAATCCCGCGTCGTTGGGGTAGGGTTTTATCCCGCGTCAGTGAGTGAATCTTGTTGCGTGCTATGGGGCAAAGGCCCCGCAGCACGGGGCCTTTGCCCCATAGCACGAAAAGCAAATAACAGTAGTTAGCATTTTTTTAAAAATGCTAAAAAATCACAGGTTTTTAAAATGCATTCTGTGGTGTGAGCTTCTAAAGCAAATACGTGATGATTTGCTGTAAATAACAAAAACTAAAACTGTAGGTTCCCTAAACTTGCTGTAAGTAACTGCTGTAGTAATCATGATGAGTATCGCTCCGATATCATCTGGCAGAAGAATACTATTAGGTACCTGTACCCCTAAGCAATGAAACACTAAAGTCAAGACTGATTGTATTTATTCGTAATCCGCCCATTCGATAACCACAGAATCCCGAGAAGAAGGGCAAGAAACTCGGTAGGGTCATATTATAATATCTTACAAGTATTTAAACATAATAACAATACAATACACTTATCTTAGTATAGAAGCTCCTCAAGGATTGACAACAGTCGACACGTAATATCTAGTAGCCAAACTGACTTGTCTTATATACACATTGTCTGCTGAACTAGGCTTTAGTACCTATGTCCTACATAGTTATAGGTACATACTTCTGTAATAACTTGTGATTGTGAAATACATTAAGCAATACTTGTAAATACGTAGACTAAAACTGAACAGGAACTGACTACAACACTGCCTTTTATAAAAGTCTCAATGGTGGGAGTTGGCAGACATTGACAGTGCGTTTTAATATTTAACTACCCTACAAATATTTACGTATATTAGGTACAGAACCACTTTTACCCACAAGTATAATAATATTTCAAAGAATTATGACGAAGCATCATCTACATATTTTACATAAATATATGTATCCGACACACGCAACCAGATTCACTCACTGACGCGGGATAAAACCCTACCGCAACGACGCGGGATTTTCGTCCCGACCAAACACCCGCAGAGACCACAGAGGTGGTCAAAGTCCGCCGGGCGCCACTGGACATACCCTCTGCTAGTAACCAGAGACGCCCGGCAACAGACGTTAGAGCGGCAGCGGCCCTGGGCCACGGAATAAAAAAAAAAAGTACCCAAATAAATAAATTTACTGCATACAGCATATTTACCGCCTGTAAATTGATAATATTTCCATCTACGCGTACATTTTTTCTTCCTTAGTTACAGCGTTTTAAAGGTATGTGATTTAAAAAACTGTTTGCTGTAACTAGCCAAACACGTACTTACAGTAACTTAAAAAAATATAAGTACGGGCGTACTTATATTTTTTTAGCAAGATTAAATGCTGTATGTAGACCAAAATCTAGTCATTTTAGACATTTTGTACTTACAGCAAAAGAAAGACTGCATTTTTTGCTTTACAAATGCTTACTTCTTCCCATTTAAAAACTTAACGCTACTTACAGCATTTCTGCGGCGTGTGATTTTTACATTCGCTTACTTACAGCAAGTTTAGGGTACCTACAGTTTTAGTTTTTGTTATTTACAGCAAATCTCTTTAAAAGCTCACACCACATAATGCATTTTAAAAACGTGTGATTTTTTTGCATTTTTAAAAAAAAATGCTACTGTTATTTGCTTTTCTCTTAGAACTCTTGCGTTCCTAACTAGTTTTAGGGCCTTAGTTTTTATTTTGTATATTTTATTGTTTTATGTTTTATCTCTTATTTATAAGAGAAAAATACTTTTTTAATTCATTGTATTGTTAAAACGAAGTTCTGGCAGTATAATTAGAGTTTCAAATTTTGTTTTAACCATTTATAAGACCATATTTTTTTTTTAACCATTTACGACATTTTTTATCAACCAAACGTAATGTTTGGTTGAAATAAAATTTATTACTAACTAATTACATTTGGCTGCGACATATCGACGTAGGAAAGCATATTTGCTGTAAGTAGACATATTGCAATTGTTCACCAGAGCCAAAAAAACTTTACTAATTTCGGAAAAAAATTAATAGTGTCTTACCTATCCATGACTTTGCTACCATTTTTGGAACATAGGTTTATTTAACTGCCAGTCACCATTTGCAATGTAAACTTTTTATCCAAAGTTACTGTAAGTACGTGTTTGGCTAGTTACAGTAAACAGTTTTTTAAATCACATACCTTTAAAACGCTGTAACTAAGGAAGAAAAAATGTACGCGTAGATGGAAATATTATCAATTTACAGGCGGTAAATATGCTGTATGCAGTAAATTTATTTATTTGGGTACTTTTTTTTTTTATTCCGTGGCCCATGGTCGCGGCCGCTCTAACGTCCGGCAACGGACGGCGTCTCTGGTTACTAGCAGAGGGTATGTCCAGTGGCGCCCGGCGGACTTTGACCACCTCTGTGGTCTCTGCGGGTGTTTGGTCGGGACGAAAATCCCGCGTCGTTGCAGTAGGGTTTTATCCCGCGTCAGTGAGTGAATCTGGTTGCGTGTGTCGGATACATATATTTATGTAAAATATGTAGATGATGCTTCGTTATAATTCTTTGAAATATTATTATACTTGTGGGTAAAAGTGGTTCTGTACCTAATATACGTAAATATTTGTAGGGTAGTTAAATATTAAAACGCACTGTCAATGTCTGCCAACTCCCACCATTGAGACTTTTATAAAAGGCAGTGTTGTAGTCAGTTCCTGTTCAGTTTTAGTCTACGTATTTACAAGTATTGCTTAATGTATTTCACAATCACAAGTTATTACAGAAGTATGTACCTATAACTATGTAGGACATAGGTACTAAAGCCTAGTTCAGCAGACAATGTGTATATAAGACAAGTCAGTTTGGCTACTAGATATTACGTGTCGACTGTTGTCAATCCTTGAGGAGCTTCTATACTAAGATAAGTGTATTGTATTGTTATTATGTTTAAATACTTGTAAGATATTATAATATGACCCTACCGAGTTTCTTGCCCTTCTTCTCGGGATTCTGTGGTTATCGAATGGGCGGATTACGAATAAATACAATCAGTCTTGACTTTAGTGTTTCATTGCTTAGGGGTACAGGTACCTAATAGTATTCTTCTGCCAGATGATATCGGAGCGATACTCATCATGATTAGATATATGGTTATACGATCACAAAGCTACCTATAGAGAATAGCTTTCAGTATAATCCTCTATGTGGAACCTTAGGGAGTTATGTAACATAGTTACATAATACATAGTGTGAGTATATTAGTTATTATGATGGTGGTGTATCTGGGATCTGCTTAGGGATTTATGTAATTATTATGTTGGTGGTAGTTCACCATCATCAAGATTAGGTACTTACAAAGTGTGGATGTGAGGTACTCCTCTATCTACAGTATAGTCATCCTATAAATTTAGGTACCTGGACCCTTAGGGAGTTATGTAACATAGTTACATAATACCTAGTGTGAATATATTAGTCATTATAGATCAGGTACTAAGACAGGTGTGGGTGTGAGGTACACCTCTGCCTACCCCTTGTGGGATATAGACGTGATGTATGTTTGGCTTCCTGACTAGTATAAAGCTTTGTATGTTATGTAAGACATAGAATACTATGAATAGTAGGTAGGTAATTCAGATTATTCACCTACAAGACATCTAATTACGAATAGACTAAAGCTTCTCTTATTCTTTATGCCACATCAGAAGTGGGATAGATACTCTCTGTTTTACAAATATTAATCATATTACATGTTTCAGAATCAACACCGAGATGACTTGTAACCTTCTCCACGGCTATTACAAATTGCTGAGGGTTCAAAGAGCGTTTTTGACGCCACTCAGCGTAATCATATCCGCGTCAATGGTTTTGCGGTGTACGAAGACCATGGCCAGCTGCAAACAACAGCTCGAGCTACGTCCAGCGGTGTGAAGTGAGTGATGTAAAAATTTACATTTGTGTAATCACACCATTTGGTGAGCCATTCCCATGTTGTTATAATTCTGAATAAGATTGCTGATCGATTAAAGCGAGAATAGAAAGTCGGTACAACTTTTATGATGTAGATTCAGATGTATCAGCTAATTATATTTGGATTTATTTGATACCTACATTTTTTTAATTATTACGTAAAGTAACTTATAAGACTTTTGAATTATTTCCACTGAATGATTATTATAGTTATATTTAGTCTGCTTATAAAAATGAAGGTATTAGCGTGTTCCAATCAAGCAAAAAAGAAAAAGAAAAGAATTGTGTTGTATTGAATTAGGGTACCAGATGGAGGTCCTACTTAATTGCCTGTAGAGCAAGAGGTAAAGACGTAGTCTATGATGTACCCACTTATTGGAATGTCCGAAACGGGGTTGGAATTAAGTAGGTATGAAATGTAATTATGTAAAAACGATTTTTTTTAACCATTTACGACATTTTATTTCAACCAAACATTACGTTTGGTTGAAATAAAATGTCGGAAATAGTTAAAAAAAAATTATGGTCTTTTAAATGGTTGAAACAACATTTGAAACTCTAATTATACTGCCAGAACTTCGTTTTAACAATACAATGAATTAAAAAAGTATTTATCTCTTAAATATAAGAGATAAAACATAAAACAATAAAATATACAAAATAAAAACTAAGGCCCTAAAACTAGTTCTAAGAGAAAAGCAAATAACAGTAGTTAGCATTTTTTTTAAAAATGCAAAAAAATCACAGTTTTTTAAAATGCATTATGTGGTGTTAGCTTTTAAAGCAAATACGTGATGATTTGCTAAACTAAAACTGTAGGTTCCCTAAACTTGCTGTAAATAAGCGAATGTAAAAATCACACGCCGCAGAAATGCTGTAAGTAGCGTTAAGTTTTTAAATGGGAAGAAGTAAGCATTTGTAAAGCAAAAAATGCAGTCTTTCTTTTGCTGTAAGTACGAAATGTCTAGCTAGTCTAAAAAAACTTTTTACTTACAGGTATCGACAATATTTCAATTAATTGAATTTCAAGCGTTTTGTTATAATATTCCTACTGGCAACGTTGAATTATTTAATATTTGTCAGTACCAAGTTATATGGATGAGCAAATTTAAAATTATGAATGAGAAATATTTGTTTTTATAAATTTAATAATTTTGCCGAAAAAATTAATAAATTTTACAATGTCAAATATTTGTTTTGTTTTTATAAAACTCCCTTTCTTCCCAGCTAGTTATCCCATATGGTGGTGGGGTCAGCTTTCCTTTCCAGGAAAATTTTGGTATTGTCACTGATAAAATTGTGTGTACTTCAGGCCTATTTTATGTGAAATTACATGTCTGTTTTGGAATTTACATTTTTGTTCTTGTTTTATAAAAAACAAATTTGATTTCTTCCACTTTGCTCTATCCTCGACGTCGTCGTTTTCGGAAGCTTGACACTCTCTCATGTCCTTTGACACTACATCTTTCCATCCCTGGGCGAAGGTCCAGAGGGAGACCCAGGACACGATGGATAGAAAAACTCAGTGTTGCGGCAATTTTACTTAATACTATCAGTAATTTTACATAATATTTGAAGCAATTTTACATAATGATTTTAGTAATTTTACATAATTATAAGAAATTGCACACAACCAACATGTAATTTCACATAAAATTAACTTGAAAAGTACACATTCTTCTCAGTAGTTTTACATAAACTTTCCTGAAATGAGCATTTTAGTTGCAGTAACTTCACAAAATTGTGTGTAGGTACTGACAATCGA
This sequence comes from Nudaria mundana, assembly GCA_963556515.1. NCBI lineage: Eukaryota > Metazoa > Arthropoda > Insecta > Lepidoptera > Erebidae > Nudaria > Nudaria mundana. The sequence continues at coordinate 6,684,316 of OY748315.1, forward strand.
TATGTTGTTTTACATAAAATGTGCCTGAAAAATACTGAATGTTACCGGGAACATTACGTAAATTTTGTTGAATTTTACATAAATTTGGCGTAATTTTACAAAATAAAATATTTGTAGGTACTGACGAGCCATCCTGACCAGGGTGTTATAATATAACTAGTACGGTGTCTGGCGCGGTGCTTCGCGCCGCACCACGCCATAGGTTTTGGCCTATAACTTTTGACCCCTTAGGGTCAATTTTCGATTTTTTTGGCTTGCCTCCAGATCGAGGGCTATCCATAGAGGGGTCAACCATCATTGGAGCATAGGCAGTTCTCGAGAGCTAAGGGGGGACATTCCCCTTTTCGATATATTTTTTAAATGAGCCTGTAAAGCAAAAAGGTTTGTCTTATAATACCTAGGTACTTGCACTGTGTCTGGTGGTAAATACAATTTGAGAGAGCAAGTGATTACCTTTGCGTAATAGTTTTCTAGTTCCCACGTGAACACATTAAAACAATAAGTACCAATGTTTAGACTCATTGTAATTTGAAATTACTGTGCAGAACTGCACTACTGCCATCTATTGCGCAGTGGAAAGTACTATCTTAGGTTTGCACGCCATCTTTTGGCGAGTAGAGATACCATAAAATTGCAACACTTATGATATTATAGTAACAATTAATACTAATAGATGTCGCATAATAATATTTTGGGTGCTATTCCAAGTTACAAGTCTACATACACAAATCTGTATGCAAGTTATTTGCAACTTGGACGTCAAACTTGCATGCAAGACTTGCATAATGGAATAGCGCCTATTATATCAGGTAGGTCCCACATATAGTGCAAACCCAAATAAAAGTGGAAACCCGCCACAGCACGCCACCGTTCTGACCAGCGTCTGTAGGTAAAGATTTTATAAGTAAAGCGGGGTTACAAACCCGCCTTCTTCAGGCTCTGATCATGAAGGTCGGAAGTCCTGCGCGTAGATAAGCCTACGGCGGTCCCGCCACAGATTACGGAACTCGGAGGGGAGGCTACTTCCCCTCTCGGCCACCTTCACTAGTATAACCTGCTCGCAGAAGGACGCAGGACACTCCCGCCATGTGTCCTCGCCTACTATGATAATAGTGACAGAGTTTTTGAAATTGGTCTAGTATTTGTTGAGTTTATTCGTTACAACCTACAAACATTCAAAGATTTCCATTTAATATATTTAGAATATTTTAGAAGTATAAGTAGGAAAAGGGCAACATTTACTTGATGAACGATTTTTTTGTAGACATAGATTTGTCAAATTCTGAATTGTGTTTGAATGTACAAAAGAACTACGTCAATCTTCTATGAGCGTTGAAAATAGACCACTTTACCGTCAGTAGCGGACTAATGAGAGTCTTTAAAGTTAAATAAGACCGCATCAATTCTTTATTTGTTTACAGACAATGATCACGCGATTGAATAGGTTCGTTTAAAAGCACGCTCCATGGAAATATATGCCATTTGGCATTATAGATCGAACGTGTGCGGTAAAAAGTTAAAAAAAAAGTCGCTTAGTACCTATCTATATGTAAAATTTAGCGGTTTTCTGTCACTTTAAAAAAATACGAGATGATCAGATTAGTTAACTTTATTCTAAAAATGGTAATTTAGTTCTAAATTAGATGCGTAGTCCTTTTTTTAGATATTATTCTAGGAATTTAAATAATAAATATCTGACAATATTATCAACTAGAAACAAAATGTAGGACAATGTAAACCTAAAATTACGCGCATAATCTGACACAATATTTTTTTAAATCAACATAAGTACCTAGACTTAGGACTTTCAAGATGGATGCCAACTGGACGAATTTCCCGCCAACGGGCTTGCGTTCCACAAACCTGACAAATACGACTGTGAGCCTTCAGGAGAACTTCGAGATGGCTTTGGAAGATACGAACTGGATCCTTACATCGTCTTTCATCATCTTCACCATGCAAACTGGTAAGGATACCTACTTTATGATCATACCTAGGCACCTGTGTGTAAAGCTGGGCATTAACTCGTTAATCCGTCAATCATATTTCGAGTAACGGATTAAGTTTTAAGTTAACTTAAAGTATGTTAACGGACCCGTTAACTTCCGTTAAACATCCCAAAGTCCGTTATGCTTTAATCCAGCTCTCGTGGTCATGGTTTGACTGTAGTTAACGAACGTTAACTCGCGTTAAATTTGCTGAAAAGTAACGCATTAAATTTTAACGAAGTTAATTTTTTCAGTTACGGATTAGCAATTTAACGAAGTTAACTATTTGATTAACGGTGCCCGGCTATGCCTGTGTGGTCTGTGTGTGGGCCCTACCTTTGCCATAGCGCTCGGAAGAGTTTATCGATAACCAATGATATCGCAAGAAATTGCAATAAAAGTTGTTTATTGGGTCAAGGTGATCACCATTTTCTGCGATAAAGAGCAGTATTTAGTAACAGTTAAACATGCCTATATTGTGCTAAACGGGCGTTAGTCCAGTTATGGAAGTTTTGAAGTTGTATATATTTGCAACTTGCATACAACTTGTGAGGTCACACTTGCATAATCAAATAGCGCCATCTATATGTATATACAAATGGAGAATGTAATTTTTGTGCCCCCTTAGCTCTCGAGAACTGCTTATGCTCCAATGAAGGTTGACCCCTCTATGGATAGCCCTCGATCTGGAGGCAAGCCAAAAAAAAATTTTACCTAGCCCTAAGGGGTCAAAAGTTATAGGCCAAAACCTATGGCGTGGTGCGGCGCGCAGCACCGCGCAAGACACCGTACTAGTTAACAAAGAAAATGGTAACTGTTTACGGACGGTTCAAATATAACACCGCAATAAGCCATCGAACATTACTTATAGCTTGTGTTTTCGACAAAAATGTTCGTCAATAACCCAGTTTTTTTTTCCTTTATGATGTAACAGACGAGACGAGTTAGTCCCAAACGCCCAGAACTTTAATTGGCTGTGCCATAGCGGCTGGCACGTAAAATTTTGTTGCAAATCAACATTTCGTCAACGCAACGGGTTTAATTTTTTTTTCAAAATTTCAAAATAGCTGCAACTATTTATTAAATTCATTCGGCCATTTTGAACATAACCCATTATATGTGTGCCCGGTGACGTCATTGAGTTGCCCCTTATTACGTAGGAGTAAAAATACCCCTTCGGGGTTATAGGCGTGATAATAATATGTGTGATATGTGTATGATGTAACAGATTGGTTACCTCATAACAATTACAATCTAGCCTTGAGACTAATAAGTAATTTAGATATAACTTAATTTGCTAAAAACTACAATGTAAACAATGTGTCCATTGTCACTTTTCTTATAGTCTCTATTATAATGGCAAGACACTTTGTTCTTGTGTTCTTCAAGGGTAGTAGCACTCACTGCACTCCGTAACACTAATTTCACTAAACTAACTCAAAAAGGCTTATTAGTCCTTTTCGGTCTCCTTACTATGTCCGTGGTGTCAAGGAGCTGGATAGCCTCGACATTCACATGTTGAAGAAGTCTCTGTTCATGAGCTTCAGCATATTTTTTTATAACCTGAGCAACAAGGTCCGCTCCTATAAGTCCCGGTGGATGTCCTCATTTCTGGTGTACCTACCAGGCAGGGTGCGTTTACTATACTCCGAAGTACTTTGCTTTGAAATCTTTGTATTATATTAGTGAATATTATTGTACTGTTCAATTTTAAATAAATCCCGCAATAACCCCGCAATAAGTTCAAATTACTGAACTAATTTTCTAGTTGACTACAGTAATGTATCTACAGATTTAACTTTCTTATAAAATTAAAGCTAACTGCAGGCCTCGGAGTTCATCAAAATTTCGTGCTCTACGAAGGTCATGGCGGCGCCGTGTATATTTATTTTGTTATTATTACGAGGGTGGATTGAAAAGTAATCGGCCTAACCAAGAAAATAAATACATATAAATACATACTGCTTTGACCTCGTCATCATTTGTCAAAAATCTTATTAAACTTAAAACCGTGTGTTCAAATTCGAGCCTTAAAACGTAGAGCGTGGGGCGCATGTGTTACCTACCTAATATAATTTCATAATGTCAATATGGCTGGCAGTCAGCGCCTCTTTGTTTCTCGGCTTCTTTAGCTGCTGCTGTTAGGTATAATGTGCTATAACCTTTAGACGGAAATCGAAAACTTCTGCATATTAGTGGTGGCTTACTTAACAATATAAAGTCAATGTTCTCTCATTCATTCATTACAAAGATATACCCACTTAATTTATTTTAATTTATTCTCAGTCATAAGAAGAATTTTATGTTAAGAAACGTTTAGTTACCTCCAATCGTTAACATCTTCAAATCCATTTAAACATAACGTGATTGTTTTGCATGCTGGATATTCAAATTCACGTGTAGTCTAGACACACGATTATACTTTTAGATAAGTAGTTGTTTCGAAGTAGTTCGAAGTAGTAGTTCTTTCGAAGACTATATTAGTTTTTTTATTCTTAATGGTACAGATTTACAAAACACAAAACAAACAATAACAACATGTACAAAGGCGTGCTTAAGCCAATAATGGCTTCTCTTCCAGCAGACCTTAGAGGTATAGAGGAGATAGATAATACTAAAGAGAGAAGAGGAAAGTGTAAACGCGTACCCTTAAATAGGAACAGGATATAAGTACGTGTAAATATATTACATATAATATTTAATAATAGAAGAAGAAAATTATATTAATTAAACTAATCAATTTAATACATATAAGAAAACATAAGAACTTAATAATATAAGACTAAAGCTAAATAGTACACGGGGCGTAGAACATTGAAAAATATTGATTAACAGCAAGTTCATTTTTCGTAAGTAGCTTTATTTTACCGAGTCTCCCACATATATCTCAAAAAGAAATCTCAAATCAGGTAGCTAACAGAGTTATCCAGTTAAATTATTCGGAACAAAATTGTGAGGTTGCATTAATTTGTATAGAGCTGCAAAGTGGTGCAGGTATTAAGTACATCATTATAAATGAAATATCAAAAGTTCCCATCGATCCGACTTGTGCTAAAAAAGTTATTCAAGGTTGAAAAGTTAAAAAGTTGAAAATTTTCGGTTTTTTGGATTTTTCTCGTAAACAGTGAATTATATCAAAAATTGTATTTTTTTTACAAAATTGTAGTTAATAAAATAACCTACAAATAAGTCTTCTCAATTTTTTTCCTAGGAATTACCATTTCTGAGAGATTGCGATTATTAACGTCCAACAACCTATAAGTAGTCTACACGCAATGCTGGTCCGCTCCTATTAACTCTGTCGTGATGTTATATAGCCTATGTTACTCGCTAAAAATGTAGCTTTAAATTACCGAAAGAAATTTTAAAATCGGTGCAGTAGTTTCCGAGGTGTCACGTTGTCCCGTACAAACATTGTCCCCCCTTTTTCATCCTTTTAAGAGTAGAATTTTGGAAAATCCTTTCTTATCGGAAGTATGCGCCATATAAAAAACACGTTATTCTTGACCGCACGCTTCAGTCATCAGTCAGCAACACTTAATTTAAACTTAGCTAATGTTTTTTTTTTGTATTTCAAAGCAATGAGTTTTGCTTAAACTATTCTTAAAATATTAAGAAAGAAATTATAAAATTTATTTACAATAAGAATTACAATATACAAAATAAACATAATTATAGACTAAAAATATTTACATTACAAAGTATCGTTTAAAAAATCCTCCGCGTCATTGCCGACTGGGAAGGTTCCCAGAATGCTGGCTATGTTGCCACGTTGGATGGCGATACTTATTCTTTGGGCCAGAAAAAAGCCAGCCTTCTGGTCCTGAGAAGCATCGATTAGGCGTTTAGCAATGTCTCTATAAAGGCGGCGAGCACTCGGACCCCATGACCCCAGTGTCTCAACCCCAAACGGCTCAAATATGTAATCACCTGCTAGGTTAGCATATTTACGTCGTTTAAGGCCTTCAGCCGATGCAGCAGCAGCGCCAGCACATCCGGATGTGCTTGGAAGGTGTGAAGGTGCTAAAGTGTCAACGCATGTAGCGTCCCACACCAAAGGCCTTCCCATCTTCCACGATAGCAACGACATACCGTCCGGTCTCTTTCCATCGCTTCGTGCTAACCCATTTGGTTCACGTACGGCCGGAAGACCTGCGGTGGAAAGAGCCCTACGAATTATGTCGTTTAGAATAGCGTGCCGAGGTATACGACCTGCGCTTCTGCTACAAGAAAGGCCATGGTGTCCCAGATTATCGACGGCTACTCCACAGGTGCAATGATGCGGGGATCCAACGCTAACCTTAATAGCGCGATGTAGAAATTATGAATATGATATGAAGCAAAAATTCGATGTTGTCGGTTCATCGTAGCTCAGTTGGCAGAGCAGTCCCCCTGTTAGGGAAAGGCCGAGGGTTCGAATCCCGCCGATGTCATCAGTTTTTGTGATCTAATTATAATTTCTTTCTTAATATTTTAAGAATAGTTTAAGCAAAAGTCATTGCTTTGAAATACAAAAATATATGGATTTGGTAAGGATTCATCTAAAAATTCAGTGTCTAAATATCGTTGTAACACGATACACTGGTACCGTCAGTTCGGTAGAACTGTGGTTGGTGGATCCAACGCTAACCTTAATAGCGCGATGTAGAAATTATGAATATGATATGAAGCAAAAATTCGATGTTGTCGGTGGTGGTCATCGTAGCTCAGTTGGCAGAGCAGTCCCCCTGTTAGGGAAAGACCGTGGGTTCGAATCCCGCCGATGACATCAGTTTTTGTGATCTATTTATAATTTCTTTCTTAATATTTTAAGAAACGTTTTTTTTTTTTTTTTTAATTCCGCGACCTACGGCCGCGGCCGCTCTAACGTCCGTTGCCGGGCGGCTCTGGTTACAAGCAGAACGTATTTCCAGTGGCGCCCGGCGGACTTCGACCACCTCTGTGGTCTCTGCGGGGGTTAGGTCGGGATGTAGGGTTTTATCCCGCATCAGTGAGTGAATCTAGTTGCGTGCTATAGGGCAAAGGCCCCGCAGCAGGCAACCCTTCTAGCCTGCTTCTGTAAGAACGACGGGTGGCGATCCCGCCGTCCTCAGGCCCCGATCATGGAGGTCGATGGTCTTGGGCGTAGATGAGTCTGCGGCGCCCTCGCCGCTGACTACGGAACTCGACGGGGAGGGTACGCTCCCTCTCCCTCTCGGCCGCCTCCTTCGCGAGCATAACTTGCTCGCAGAAGGACAGGGCCGCGTTCCACCTACTCCTGCTGGAGACCATGGCTTGAAGCATGGTCTCCAGCGAGAGGGTATCCATGCCCAGACCCACTACGAGGTCCCGGCGCTGACTCGCCCACGCAGAGCACTCCACCAACGTGTGGAGTGCGGTGTCGTCGTCGGAAACCTCGCAGTGTTGACACCGGGGTGTGACCTCACGATGGATGCGAAACAGATAGCTACCGAAGCATCCATGCCCGGTAACGATCTGCGTCGCACGATACGTGAGGTCACCATGCTGCCTCTGCAGCCAATCGTCCATGATCGGTCTCACCGCCGCGATGATGGTGGTACCCCACCTGGGTTCCTCAATTTGCACCCTCCATGACTCCATGAGATCCTGGTGGAGTTGCGACCGTTGGTCCTCGATTTCTCAAGACGTAGGCCTGTGGTCCCGCTCCAGCGCCTCCTTGCGCCATTGGAACAATGACGCAAGGGCTCTCGCTTCTAGGTCCCATGGAGGGGTCCCGGCTAGGAGACATGCAGCCTCTCCGGAGATCGTGCGGTACCCTCTTATTGTTTTGACGGCCAAGGTCCTCAACGGTCTATTAAGGAGCGTTGAGTTGTTGGCCGTCAACCGCGCCGCCCATACGGGAGCCCCGTATAGGGCCATACTCCGCACGATCCCCAGGTACAGTCTCCTGCAGGAGGCGTTGGGTCCCTTTAGGTTAGGCATGAGTCGCGAAAGCGCGACTGATGCCCCCGTCACTTTAGGGACCAAACTTCGGAAATGTGGTCCGAAGTTCCATCGGCTATCAATTACGATCCCTAGGTACTTCATCGAAGGCTTGATGCCGATGCTAACGCCTCCCACATTTATGCTGGAACCTTCAGGTGGACCGTTCCGAGGTCTGTGAAAGCACAGAACCTCGGACTTGTGCATGGCCACCTCCAGTCCCAGCCGCCGTATCCGACCCATGACTTGAGCAACACCCGTCGTGACCTTGAGTGCTGCCTCCTGGTACGTTGCACCCCGCGCCGTGACGAGGGTATCGTCGGCGAACTTAAGAATAGTTTAAGCAAAACTCATTGCTTTGAAATACAAAAATATATGGATTTGGTAAGGATTTATCTAAATAGTTCCGCGGCCCATGGCCGCGGCCGCTGTAACGTCCGTTGTCAGGCGTCTCTGGTTACAATCAGAACGTATTTCCAGTGGCGCCCGGCGGAAATTCAGTGTCTAAATATCGTTGTAACACGATACACTGGTACAGTCAGTTCGGTAGAACTGCGGTAGGTGGATCCAACGCTAACCTTAATAGCGCGATGTAGAAATTATGAATATGATATGAAGCAAAAATTCGATGTTGTCGGTAGTGGTCATCGCAGCTCAGTTGGCAGAGCAGTCCCCCTGTTAGGGAAAGGCCGTGGGTTCGAATCCCGCCGATGACATCAGTTTTTGTGATCTATTTATAATTTCTTTCTTAATATTTTAGCTAATATGACCAAGTATTTGTTTCAGTTGTGGCCCAAAAATTTCGATTCCTACCCACCCGACACCCAGCTCTTCACCCAAGCAGTACCGAGGCAACCTACAATTAGCTTAGCTAAGCTAAGAGCCCTACGCTACACAAATGTGTGTAGGTCCACAGGGCAGTACAAAATGCATGCACCGCCCTGCAGTGCGAGCACGGCATCTCGACACTGGCGGTCTACTGGTACTTAACACATTTTTGTCATTTTCTGCGATATCATTGGTGCAAACAGGTGGACCGACAATATGTCGACAAACCGTGCTCGCACTGCTGGTTACACATCTCTAACTTACAATTCTGTTCACTTGGTATCCTTACACTTGCGTACCTATCAACGCCCCCCAATGCCCAACGTAGATTCCCACCGCCCAAAAGGTCTGCTCTCTATTCCTAGGCAGGACCGTGATGACACTAAATTATGTATGTTCCTAGGCCTACTGTACTTATTTTCTCTGTGTCAAGTGGTAAAAGTTACCAACATCACTTCACGGAATGGGCGATGGCTTGATCAGATCACCTGGAACACAGGTTTTCAGTCTAGCTGCTAATATGCCTATGAACTTTAGTATTTTTCTTCAGGTTTTGGTATGCTGGAGTCCGGCTGCGTCTCCATAAAGAATGAAGCCAACATCATGATGAAAAACATGGCGGACATCTCGCTCGGAGGTAAGAAGTTTGTGTATGGTTCAATATTTATAATGTACTCGTAATTAGTCAAATTCTAATACCAGTTAATCATGGGAAATTATCAGTGCAGCACTCAGAGATTTATTCAACACCAGCAACTTATCGTCATTTTTAGGGTTCCATAGTTCACATCTCGCGTCCGAGATTCACACGTCGAAATGGTGAAAAAAGATGGTGGTAGACCTAGATTTTTTCTATTAGCTTGTATCTACTGACCCACTGCTGGGTAAGACTTCCCCTAACTTCTTCCAAATTGCTCTGTCCCGTATTACTTCAAGGCAATTTTTCTGGCGTCCACCTCTATAAGAATGGAATTGTAGACTTCAATCGAAAACCAACCAAACCACAAACTCTTCCAAGCTCCATGGTAATGAGGCTGATTATTTTAAATGCCTTGTTCCCAGGTCTTACGTACTGGATTTTTGGATACGGCTTATCATTCGGCGAGGGCACATATACAAATCCGTTTATAGGTGTGGGAGACTTCTTAGTGGATCCACCCGTGGGAGATTCGCTGATGGGACCGGTGTTCGCGTCCTTCCTGTTTCAGCTGTCATTCGCGACTACTGCTACCACAATCGTTAGTGGCGCTATGGCTGAAAGGTGAGTTTTGAGCTATTCTTTAATTATATGATGGGGCAGCCTACTTAAAGGCCATTATCGAAAACACCTACTTTGATTTAAAAGGAGTAACATCGAGATTTCTTACCAGATTCGATCTACCTATTGCTTTGCCAATCTAGAGTATATGTGAATGAGTACTTAAATATCTTAAATTTTGTGCTACAAGAGTGGTTCTCTATTACCCCAGACGAAGCCTCGGTTTTCCATCATCCAGTATTAAAAAAAAATCTTGTTATAAAAATGAATCTCGATTTCCCTCGGTCTTTGCATTACGCGTGATGAACCAATAACCCTAACTTCTTTCTCAGGTGTGACTTCCGAGCATACTGTCTCTTTTCTTTCTTAAACACAATTGTGTACTGCGTGCCGGCTGGTTGGGTTTGGAGCTCCCACGGATTCCTGAACAAGCTGGGTGCTGTGGACATTGCTGGGTCAGGACCTGTTCATCTTATTGGTAAGAAGACTATGTTTTTTTTTATTTTTTATTAGCGCTATTAGGCACCGTGAGGCGCACAGATACCACACGCTGGGAAAACATTGTTTTGACATCGCCCGGCCTCGCGCGCCCCACGGTACCACCTGCAAATACGTCGTTTTTATTATCTATCATCTTTCATTCTGTTCCTCTAGTACCATACCAGTTCTTCTTTTATGCCTCTCGCACTTTCATACCTTTCATGAAAAAAGACTATGTTTGCAATTACCCTTTTTTTATATTTTTAAACTCCTCGGCCCAAGGCCGCGGCTGCTCTAACGTCTGTTGCCGGGCGTCTCTGGTTACAAACAGGTATTTCCAGTGGCGCCCGGCGGTGCCATTACCATGGAAGAAGTTCCATTCACATCTGGTATTTGTAGTTTAATGGTAAAGATGTAACGAGTTGTAGGCATTTTGGACAGCAAACTATTGGGTGGTCTTGCTGAGATAATCCAAGCAGTGTAAAACTTGCGAACCCGAGACGAATCAATAGTAAAGCTACTGATAACCTATTTAATGTAATTTATTTCACAAGGTGGTGCTTCAGCATTCGCATCCGCTGTCATGCTAGGCCCTCGCCTCGGCAGATACGCCAAAGGTACAGCCCCCTTGGCTATGGGCAACCCCGTCAACGCTGCCATGGGCACTTTCGTTCTGTGGTGGGGTTGGCTTGCCTTTAATTCTGGAAGCACTTATGGGGTAAGTGGAAGTTATACATAAACTAGGTAACAGTAAATTGAAGCTATCTGGGTCGAAATATGTATAGTACAGACATATTAAGGAATTTTACTTAAATAACAGTCGCTAAAGAAATAGCCATAACAGAGAACGACATCTTTTTTATGGGATGGGGCATCTTTATCTAGTTATAGGAGTCTTTTTTTTATATTAGACTAGCTGTTGCCCGCAGCTCCGCCTGCGTGTTACTTTAGATCTACATAACTTTTTTATTTATGAAACGATTGAAAACCAAACCGCAAATTCAATTCAAAAATTCAAATCGGTTAAGCCGTTTCTGAGATTAGCGTGTTCAAACATTCAGACAAAAGTTCTAAAAATCCATTGTTTTGGGTTTAATTGCGTTCATAAAGCCCCCTTTTTTTTTAATTCGAGGCCGCGGCCGCTCTAACGTAAGTCGCCGGGCGTCTCTGGTTACAAGCAGAACGTATTTCCAGTGGCGCCCGGCGAACTTTGACCACCTCTGTGGTCTCTGCGGGGGTTAGGTCGGGATGAGAATCCCGCGTCGTTGGGGTTTTTTTTTTTTTTTTTATATTTATGTCGACAAATTGACGCCACTCGCCTGATGGTAAGCTGAGGCGACGTCTGGCAATTGAGGGCGACTCTCACAGTACACAGGAATACTATAGAGAGTGGCCCTCAACTTGACGACCCTGTAATGTGCCTCTTCACGCTTCGCTTAAAGAGCCCAGGGTTATATGTTGGAGGAAACACGTGCGCAGGCAGGGCGTTCCAAGCCACCATCGTTCGGCAGAGAAACGATCGTTTAAAACGCTCGGTTCTCGCGAAGACGGTTTCCACGGTATGAGGGTGACATCTCTGCCCGGCACGCGTTGTTCGGGATCGGAAGGGAGAGGGTGGGATCAGGTTGAAGAGCTCTTCAGAACACTCACCGTAGTAAATACGGTAGAACGCGGCCAAGGAAGCAATTGTTCGGTGCTGGGCTAGCGGCTCAAGGCTTCCCGTTACCTCCGGACAGTCTATAATGCGAACAGCGCGTCGCTGCATAGCGTCGAGTGCGTCCAGCAAATACTTCGCGGAGCCGTCCCAGAGGTGAGAGCAGTATTCAACGCAGGGTCTAATCTGCGTTTTGTACAGCAGACACCTCTGGTGCGGTGTAAAGAATCGCTTTACCTTGTTCAGTATTCCTAGTTTCCGCGAAGCTAGCCCAATACATCTCTCAATGTATTTTGTGTTATTGAGCTCTCGACGAACGTCTATGCCAAGGATGTCTAGATTGTCCTTCATTGGTAATATTGCATTCTGAAGAGTGGGTAGGGGAAGGAAAGGGGATTTTTTCGCTGTAAATGCACACGCCTGTGTTTTGTGGGCATTGAACTCGACCAAGTTCTCGGCACCCCATTGGGAGATACTGTCGAGGTTTCGGTCGAGATCACCCACGAGATGTCGTCTCTCCTCCTCTATCACAGATCGCCCCGCCGTCGGCCGAACCGAGTAACTCCCGTGCAATGTACTGTCATCTGCATAGCAATGAATGTTCCCGAGGGAAAGCATATCATTGATATGCAGAAGAAAGAGAGTTGGTGACAGTACGGACCCCTGCGGTACCCCGGCATTCACTTGCAAAAAGCGAGAAGCCTGGCCATCGCAGAGGACCCGCACTCGGCGCTCGTTTAAAAAACTGGCAATCCAGCTGCACAGTTGAGGAGGTAGACCATATGCCGGAAGCCTGGAAAGGAGCGAAGCATCCATGCCCGGTAACGATCTGCGTCGCACGATACGTGAGGTCACCATGCTGCCTCTGCAGCCAATTGTCCATGATCGGTCTCACCGCCGCGATGTTGGTGGTACCCCACCTGGGTTGCTCAAGTCGCACCGTCCATGACTCCATGAGATCCTGGTGGAGTTGGGACCGCTGGTCCACGATTTCTCGAGACGTAGGCCTGTGGTCCCGCTCCAGCGCCTCCTTGCGCCATTTTAACAATGACGGAAGGGCTCTCGCTTCCAGGTCCCATGGAGGGGATAAAGCCCCCCTACAAACAGTTTATCCATTATATCTTCTATTATATTCTCTATTATACCATAAAAATTCATCATTCTTTTTACTGTCCAAGCAGTCCGCCTCTGGAACGCTCTTCCGTTACATGTAAGGCGTGCACAAACACTTGGATCGTTCAAACTTTTGACTAAAGAATATTATCTTTCGATCTGTATCTAGAACTGTCATTAAAACTGTACTTATTTTATATATTGTATTCATATTTTTTTATTAAAGAATAATAGTAGGCTACTATGTAATTATTTTATTCATCGGATTCTACCCACCTTTCTTTTATCTATTACTTAAGTTATTTATATATTTTACACTACCCACATTTTATCGTATATATCTCTCTCCATCCAAAGGTTGCCTGGAAGAGATCGCTTATTAGCGATAAGGCCGCCCTTTGTACATTACTTTTAAGGTATGTATGTTATACGTTACTATTTATTGCGATGTACAATAAAGAGTATTTATCTTATCTTATCTTATCGTAAGATACGAAAATATGACATATTATTTATTATCTTCGTCGTGTGTGATAGTCCATTGAATTGTATGGCGAGCGATATTGTATCTTAAGTTAAAATATTATAGTATCTAAGCCGTGTGCAGCGCCCCTTAGTGACCTCCACTGCGAGTGACGTAACCTGTTCTGAAGAGCTCTTCAATCTGATCCCACCCTCTTCCTTTCGATCCCGAACAACGCGTGGCGGGCAGAGATGCCACTCCCACACAGTGGATAGCATGTTATCGAGAACCGAACGTTTTAAACGTTCGTTTCTCTGCCGAACGATAGTGTCCTGGAACGCCCTGCCTGTGCACGTGTTTCCTCCCATATATAACCCTGGGTTCTTTAAGCGGAGCGTGAAGAGGCACATCAGTAGGTCGTCAAGTTGAGGGCGACTCTCTATAATATTGTGTGCTGTGAGAGTGGCCCATAATCGGACCAGACGGGCGGCATCAATATAAAAAAAACCCAATATAAAAAAAAACCTAAGACAAACTTATTATTTGTGGTTGGTATAGTAATCGGGTCTAGGGATCGTACCGCAAAATTAAGTTTGTTTTTTATTGTATATACTTTTCCGGGATAAAAAGTACCCAGCGTGGTGCCCAGGATATTAAAGAATAATTATACCAAGTTTCATCGTAATCGAACCGGTAGTTTTTGCGTGATGCCTGAACAAACAGACAGACAAAAATATTTTAATCACATTTTTGGGTTCGGAGTCGGTCTAGTAACACGCCCTGCCATTTATTTTTTTGATATTTTCAATGTACAGAATTTTCACTTCTACAGATTTATTATAAGTACACATCTACAGATTTATTATAAGTATAAATTGTTTAAAATCGCTTTGTGTTCACTGCCGTCATTGGCCACCACCGCCCGGCCGCGTCGCCGCGCTGTTATTTCTTTTTCATCACGAGATATCTCTTAAGTCATTCGTCCAAATTATATGGTTTGAATGGCAATTTTGGTCTGAATTAAATGCACAACGTATGTAAAGTATTCAATTAGATAAGAAATAATACTGCATTGTTAAAAATAGCTTGGCAAATGACACATTATTTTTTTGTCATTTATAAAAGATAAAATGGGTACTGTGAGTTATAGTTAAGAGATAGACATATGCTATCGAGGACTTTTTTGTAGACCTTTCTATGGTGTACAATACTGTAGTACATTATTTTAATCTGTCTTGTAGGGTTTCGTCAGCGTTTGCAATGAAAGCGCAGAAAAATGTGTTTATTTACGACATTACGTTAGAAACCTCTAAAATAATCGGTATTACTCTAGTATATTATACATGTATTATACATATAAACCTTTCTGTTGAATCACTATCTATTAGAAACCGCATCAAAATCCGTTAAGTAGTTTTAAAGATCTAAGCATACATAGGGACAGACAGACAGGAAAAGCGACTTTGTTTTATACTATGTAAAGATATGCCAAATTGACGTCGCCCGTCTGCTGGTAAGTCGACGTGTAGCTACTATAGAGAGTGGCCCTCAACTTGACGACCTATCAACGTGACGTGCCTCTTCACGCTCCGCTTAAAGAACTCAAGGTTATATGTGAGAGGAAACACATGAGCAGGCAGGGTGTATCGTTCGGCACAGAAACGAACGTTTAAAATGCTCGGTTCTCGCGAAAATGTATTCCACAGTATGAGAGTGGCATCTCTGCCCGGCACGCGTTGTTCAGGATCGGAAAGGAGAGGGTGTGATCAGGTTGAAGAGCTCCTCAGAACACTCACAGGGGTAAATACGATAGAATGCGGCCGAGGAAGCAATTATTCGGCGTTGGAATAGCGACTCAGGGGTACCAATTACCTCCGGACAATCTATAATGCGAATAGCGCGTCTTGTAAAGCAGGCAACTCTGGTGCTGTGAAAGAATCACTTTACCTTTATACTATCTGTGGCGGAACCAACCATAGAAGCGGGACCCTAGGTGTAACTACCGAAAAGTTTGCGTAGAGATATCTGTGCCTACCTCTTCGGAGAACCAGGTGTGATTATATATATTAGAATGTAAATATTTCTACATTTACTGTACCTTTGCGGGGCTTAATAGTGTATATGTTACGGATAATACCCGAAGTGCGACTGCACCTAGTTTTAGCCGGTTAGAACTAGGTGTAGCCACTTACTCTTGGTTAAACCTAGTACGAGCCGATTGTTTTCAGGTAAAACTAGGTCTAGCCTTCATCATGCCGGCTACAACTAGGTTCGAACTGAACTATTTAGATTAGGTTAATTTCTTCTTGAAACAAAATGGGTAGGTTAGGTTTCGTTAAAACTGTGAAGCTGTGCCAGCGACTTGCATTAATAGAAATTAGATTAGGTTAATTTCTTCTTTACGGCTCGTACTAGGTTTAACCAAGAGTAAGTGGCTACAACTAGTTCTAACCGGCTAAAACTAGGTGCAGCCGCACTTCGGGTATTACCCGTAACATATACACTATTAATTCTTGTGGAATTACCGTAAATCGTAGTCAATTTGACAGATTAAACGAAATGACCGACCAATTTGCCGCGTACTTGAATTCTATTGTTAAGTTCAGTGATCAGTGGCACGTTTAGTTTCACATATTCCAAGAATAGCGTGTTTGTTTTTGTCTAGTTCTTCTCCTCTGAAGCGACTGTTATTTACTTATCTTACATTTTTAATGTTCACGGCGTTAGTTCCTTCGTCGCTTAGTACATCTCGTGGTTAAGTGTAGTAGGCGAACTTATAGTCGCTAACCGGAAACTTTTGTTGGTTCGTACTTAACTACCGCTGATAAATAACATATCCTATGATAGGTTCGCTCATTATTTTGGACCGTTTTACCTACTGGACGTAGGCATACGTCCCTACCCCTTCGTTAAATCATCATCCACGGACTATTTTCCTAAACCAGTTCGAGTCTGCCTTCCAGTCTAAACTGCTGCACGGCTGAACTTCGATATTATCCGTGAAGCTAATGTTATCAGACCTCAATAACCAATTGGCGATATCGAAGTTCTATAGTGACGACCACCAGGATTTTTTTAGGCCTCCAACTGCCCGTAACGACTACGATCAAGTAGGTACTTACAACAGATAATTACAGCTAGTGTAAAACTCTGCCATGTTTTGGCTGACTGGAAAGGTTCCCAGAAATATGTCTGCGTTGCCACATCGAATGGCTGAACTAATTATCTGCAGGAAATAGCCAGCTCGTTGGGCTCGAGGGGCTGGTGGCTTAGTGGTAACCGAGTAGGTCAACACATTGCAAAGCCAGGCCGGTCTTAGGATGGGTGACCATTACTTAAGACATTGAGACCCCTCTATACCTCGGAGAGCACGTTCAGCCGTCGGTCCCGGTTGTCATACGAACATCTATGGCAGTAGTTACGGCTATTTGGGGCCCAAAAACAAAATCCTTCTGGTCTACCTAAAGAACTTCGATCTCGCCCATGGGTTGTGGAGGTCAACGCTCCACGCCACCAGCGGAAAAAATCGAAGTTCAGCCGCATAAAAGTTAGACTGGAAAGCCGACCCCAACTGATTTGGGAAAAAACTCGGTGGATGATAAGGAAATAGCCAGTCTTCTGGTTCTGAGAAGCATCGATTGCACGTTCCGGGTGCCAAGGTGTTTACGCATTTATAATATAAGTAATATAACGCATTTATTTTGTTGGTATGGATGTGCTCGTATCACCATGTCCATAATTTATTAATATTATGATTGTAAATTTTTATCCTTTTTTATTTATTTCTCTCTCTTTTTTACTTGTGTTCACGTGACGTTTCATTCAACTATATTTATGAAAACCCACCATCCGGCCGTCCCTGAAAACCAGCGCTCTCTGATTAGCACCACCACAAAGACAGCATTAAGCTGAAGGACGGCCTTTTATTCCACGTTATTATTGTCAGTACGTAAAACATTGGTCCAATTTTTATTTTATCTTTTAGTCTTTCTATGTTTGTTAATTATGTAACATATATGAAAGTGTTTGTTTAATTAATATGCTTACGTGAAGTGAGGATTCTTTCTTTCTTTCTTCTTTCATGTAGCGCCCCGCACCAAAGGTTATGATACCATCTTCCAAAACGGCGCGAGCGTGCGATGACTATAGTGTGTCGAATTGACTTGTAAAAACGAAGCAATAATATTTTCTAATTATAATAATTCCCCCACACAGGTAAGCGGTGCCAAATGGCAGTACGCTGCACGGGCAGCAGTCATGACCATGATGGGATCCTTCGGCGGAGGACTATTTGGATTGATGTTAGTACAGTCAGCTTCAGAGAAAAGGAACCCCCCCTGATAATGACATGAAAGCATTAAAGTTTTTTGAATCATTGTGTATATGGCATGTTGGTCTAGTGGTTACGACCGCTGCTTTGTGGACACCTCGGACAACCAAGGTTCAAATCCTCGGACGCAAGTTCTTTTTTTATGCATATAATTATTTTTTATTTTCTTAAGCACTTTTTGTTAATTAATTTTATAGTAGGTATGAGGTTTGTAAGAAAAGATAGGCTCAAATTTTATAGTAGGTATGAGGTTTGTAAGAAAAGATAGGCTTATTGCATAAACAATATTAATTTATTTCTCGAATTACATTTCTAGGTTTTTTTCTTTCCTCTTTCCATTCCTGGTTGAGTATACAGTTTTTCTATCTGAGTTAAATTGGGGTTGCTTATTTTTAAATTTTACCTGACCTAAATTTATTGACAAAATACAATACCCTAAGTGAAGTATAAAATGTTTACTTAATATACTGAATATCGCTGCGTCACATGACTCACGAATGACGTCACGTGATGCGATCGTTCGCTGAGCTGCTTCATATTAATTTGTAATTTTCTGATATTTTTCGTCTTTCGGCTCAATTGTATACCTTGGTATACAATACAATTTACTCACAAAAAATACCACTTTAATTTATGTGCTGTTTGAGGATGCGAACTGGCATCTTCAGCGCCAGCCGATCACCTAGGCCGTGCCTTATACCACTAGGCTATCGGTTCACTTGATAATAATGGAGAAAATATGAATAGCATTACTCCTTTTATCGAACAAAGTTGATTACGGTGTAATTTTCTAGACCTTTAAATTTTATATATAATAAATAAATAATAAATAAAAATATTTATTTCAGGTAATTTTAACCCATATTGAGCATAATCCCTCATAATCCATTATCTACATATAAAAATTAAATTATTGGAAAACAAAAATTGAAACAAATATAAATCAATTTTAAACAAAAATAAAATGAAAATTAAAATAAAATAATAATAATTACAAAATAAAATATATCACAATTAATTCCTACTTATATTATTAAAACAGTCTTTTCATCGGGCACTGCTGTACATGGCTTTGACAGCAGTGCCTGATGTAAGGACAGTCCATCCTGTCAGCGATCATTCTT
This sequence comes from Nudaria mundana, assembly GCA_963556515.1. NCBI lineage: Eukaryota > Metazoa > Arthropoda > Insecta > Lepidoptera > Erebidae > Nudaria > Nudaria mundana. The sequence goes on from OY748315.1 coordinate 6,703,497, forward strand.
AGGATGGTGTTAGAGCTGCCCCAAACCCTGCGCACCAAGGAGGCTCCTCTTTTGCGCATGCTCGCATAAAAACAGTCAGTATTCGCCGCAGCGAACATGCCAGATGCGCTACAAACTCGAGGCAGCCCCACCACCGCCCTAAAAGCGTTATTATATTGGACGCGGAGAGCACTGTAGACCTTTTGTGAATATCTAGCCCATAAACTACATGTATATAAAGAGGTACAGTATGCACGGAAAAGAGTTATCTTCACATCTGTGGAACATCGTGCAAACCTTCGTGACAATATGTTTGCCCTCTTGGACAGTGCTTTTCGTTCCCGCTCAATGTCCGCATGGTCTTTGAGGTCCACCGTAAGTATATGCCCCAGATAGGTGAATTGGTTCACTCTTTCCAGAGGAAACCCATTGAGTCGAACAGGAGGCAGATTCTGTGGACACCTAGCACCGTCGACCTCAAAAACCATGTATTGACTCTTGGTCACATTATATTTTAACCCGTGTGCACCGACATATTCCTCACAGGTCCGAATCAATTTTCTCAAGCCACAGATCGATGCGCTCAGCAGCACCATATCATCCGCGTAACTCAAATTGTTAACGCACACTCCATCTATATGGCATCCCACATACTGGCTGCTGAGCGCACCGATCAGGGCGTCCATAAATATGTTAAACAAGGAGGGTGAGGTTAAGCCCCCCTGCCTAACCCCACATTCTAGTCTGTAAGGTTCCGACATTGCCCCCGCCCATTTGACGGTGTTGATTTGGTTAGCGTACCAGTACCTGAAGATTGAAACCAGTTCAGAGGGTACACTAATGGTCTCCAGCTTTCTCCACAAAACGCCATACGACACCAGATCAAAAGCCTTCGAGAGGTCAAGGAAACATGCATAGACAGGTGTTTTTCGTCTCGCGTAGTAACTAACGGTGTGCTTTAGAGAAAGTATTGCACTCTCCGTTGATAGCTTAGGTCTAAACCCAAACTGGTTATCATGCAAAGTCATACATTTCGCGAGTTGTAAGTTAAGAAGACCGTCCAAGACCTTAGCTATAACCGTGGCTAGTGAGATGGGCCTGTAGTTACTTTTCTCGGAAATGTCTCCAGTTTTATTTTTCACTACAGGCACAACCACAGTTCTCATTAGGTCAAGAGGTAGATAGGAATGACTCACACACAACGAGTAGAACATTGCCAATGCCCTAGACGCATGGGGTCCCGCGTGCTGCAGATGCTCAATGCTCAGCCCGTCGTGGCCCGGTGACTTACCCCTTATTTTCCTTAATGATTTTTCTTGTCTCCTTAGCTGAGAAACGTACAACTCTCCCCATAGGCTTACCACCGCTAACCATGTTCCCCTCCCTCCCCAAGAGCGATTTGACCGAGAAATGGCTCCTAAAGCTTTCCGCAATTTCGCTATGGTCGGTCAAGCCATCGACGCTCACAGGGAGACCAGGCCTTGGATTCGTTTTCTTGGTGCTTCGCCAGAAACTGCGGAAGTCACCTTCAGCGTGCTTTTTAGCCAAACCATCCATCCTAATTTGGTCTTGATGATCTTGACACCACTTGAGTCTCGACTTGAAAGTCCTTCTGTGTTCACACATTTCCTCATACATGAAACCGTTTCTAGGCCTTCCACTCGCAACCCATTCACCAAAGGACCTCCTAGCCTCCCTGTGAGCACCGCTGACGTGTTCGTTCCAACCCGTTATGGGTGTTCCACGACCCCCGCGCCCCTCTACGTGTCCCCGACTCACCCGTGCTGCGTCACTAAAGGCGGCCACAATGTCGGAATACAACCTATCAAGAACACATTGGTGCCCGGGATCGTCACAATAATAATCTGCACATTCTATACACTCAGTAGGAAAATCAACATATTTAAGTCGTTTATGACACTCTGCGGCAAAGTTTGCAATCTGTTCTTCATTGCGCGTCCCCCACATAACGTTCTTAGTATTATCACTAATAGTAGGTTCATGAGACAGTTTCGGCGTTAAAAGGTTTAGATCACATTCCACAACCAGTGGAAAATGGTCTGACCACAGAGTGTCATATTGGATATACACATTTACAACGGTCCGCATAGCCGATTGCGTCACCACACAATGATCCAACCAGCTACACGTCCCGTTGATGTCACTTATAAAAGTAAACGTGTTCGAATCAGCTCCCAACACATCCACATCAACACACGACCAACATTGCTCCCTACAGTAACCAGAAAGTTCACTATAAAACAGCCCCGACAAGTTAGCATTAAAGTCACCCAGTATGAAAACAGATTCAATACCATATTCTTCAATAAGAGCACTCACCGCACCCAGGCAGTCTACAAAATCCGGTAGGTTGTCACTGGAGTTAGTAGGCATATACACATTCACTACAATAATTGGACGTTCAATTGTATTTATTTTTATTGCACATATACGCGAATTATCACATCGCAACACGGACACTTGTTGAAATAAACTACTTCTCCATAACAAGGCCACTCCACCATAGGGTCTTCCCACAAGTATACCATTCGACGTATCGACCGCCGACGTACCCACGTAACCAAAGCCATGGTCAATCGTGCTTAGGTATGGTATATCATCCGGCATCAACCAAGTTTCCTGCAAGGCCACCAAGTCACAGGTTCGACACAGGTCTCTGACACTATCCACGCACCTCTTAACACCCTTACAATTAAAAGTTGCAAACTGGCATTTACCCATTGTTATCTTTAGTGTGGCCGTCTATAGATACAACTTCATGCGTCTTTCGGTATTTAAAACTATTAAATCGTCGAAACACAATGCCCTGCGGCCATAAGTTTTCATCTAAGTAAGATGCTAACTTCGACTCCGATACAAAAAATTTATAGGCCTTGTGATCTCTTTCTATCTTCATATTGATACTTTCTAATAACACTCGTTCATTGGTCTTACTTTGTATGTATCGAATTATATCATCCTCCGACGTTTCCTTATGTATATTTGTGATAAACATAGGAACTTTTACACTGGCCGCTTTGAAATTAAATTCAGAGTCTCTAGCCGTACCAGACTTTCCCAAATAACGATAATTCATACGATGTTTTTTACGATACGTCACTGTTTGCCACCGCTCACCCTGTTTGTTTGCATTATGCGGCTGCATATCTATCGGCCTCGTAATGGTACTCGAGCGAGATGGCAATATCGCTTCACTCTCTACTCCTACAGTATCGTGCTCGCTCGGCTCTTGACTCGGTACAATCACGGTCTGTGATAAAATATCAGTTGACCGTTGTTGCTGGTTTGAAATTTGCACTTGATTTTTCCGAAGTACCTGCACTGTTTCTCGATATTGGGGCGATTTATTGTTTGAGTCATAGTCATGTGTACTGTTTGACTCATCTAAAGAAGTATTCCTTAGGGGTGAAATACCCATAGGGCCGCTGTCCAGCAACCAACCGCCTCTTTTCGCATTAACTTTGAGCGCAGATGCAGGCGGTAACGAATCATGTCTTAGCTGTAGAAACTCGGTTCGCAACTCTTGCACATGATCTTGCGTAACATACGAGGATTTGATCTCTTCAACTGAAGCCTTCAATCTCGCGAGATCCTTCAAAAGTTTGGAGCAATCTAGGTGATTAAAGTCCAGGGGCGGTAACCGGTCAAGTTGTCTGGCCACAAAAGTAGGTATTTCATCAGGTTCCGCACTTTTGAAGAGGTTTATGATATCAGCCAGATCCCTATCTTCTTTCCCTTTGTTTCTCCTAGCAATTTTTCGCAAATCCGTTGATACAGAATCAAACAATAACGATTTAGATGTTTTTATTTCTTGACTGGTATATGTCGAAGTACAAATTCTCACCAAACTCACTTCATCACAAACCGACCCTTTATTCTGCACATACGATAACAATTCGTCAATTACAATATTACAACTCGTACACATAATTGTTTTCGACATTTTTATTTGCTACTAACTTCGCGTCGTCAGTAACATGCGTCACCCCACCGCAGTAGCGCGCGCGCGACTGATATAAGTTTAAATTTCAACTTCCACCATATACTGACTGATATAAGTTTAAATTTCAACTTCCACCATATGTGATAATAATAACTGCTCAATAGACTAAAAGATAAGGTTGAAATTAGTAATGCCTTTATATATAGTATTGCCTTATTTACTAAACTGTGATTGAAGGTAACTTTATAATTCGTGGTAATTTGCATTGGTGTTAATCCTCCTCGTAATATTATTCAATTTATTAAGTTTTTGATCAGTTTTTTGAGTAAATTGAAAGTATGGTTCGATTAACAACATTTTTGAAAGCTAAAACTATTGTTCTCTGGGAGCAAGAACAAAGCATAAAGAAAATAGCACGAGATATGGGCATAACGGTAAGAGTTACGATAAAAATATATTATATACCTATTTATTTCTTAATCATGTTACATTTTCATTTACAAGTTAGTTTTTAGGAATTTCTTTTATTTATTATCATTTTCATTACAGAGAAATACAGTACGTAGATGGATTCGAAGGTATCAAGCGACGGGTGATATAAAATGGTAACGCCAGCCAGAAAGATTCAACTTACTGACGATCATCGCACCAACCGAGTAAATTTTGCTACTCGTTACTTAAATTTCGACTGGGAAAACGAGGGATGGCCGAAAAATTTTATGGAGAAGAAGTGGCCAACGGTTCAACCCTAAAAACGTATTAGACTTGAGAACAAGCGGGCAGTTAACATTAGGTAAGTAAATGATTATATTCTTTAACATAAAATAAATTAATAATAACATAAAACTAATACATACATTTATCAATATATATATAAATATATATATATATATATATATATATATATATATATATATATATATACAATATATTTCTAATTATTATTGCTGCTGACATTGATTTACATATTGCAACATTTGAAAAGGTTTATTATTTTAGGTTACTGGGGATGGATGTCTTCAATGGGCCCGAGCTAGTGGAAATAGGTGGCCGCATGAACAGTGAGCGATACCTTGAAGTGTTGAATGACGTAATGCTGCCTTCAGTGCGGGTCGCATATCCAGAAGGACAAATTTACCTAGTTCAGGATAACTCTTCAGTGCATCGGTCCCGAATTGTGCAAGACTGGCTAAATGCACAAGAAGATATAACGGTGTTTGAGTGGCCGGCTAAAAGCCCGGATCTTAACCCTATAGAAAACTTATGGAGTCAGATGGTTTTAAACTGGGACTCAAGTGAAATAAAGTAAAAAAAAAATTGGATGAAGAGGTAAACAGAACTTGGGAACTAATGCGAAATAGTGCCGCATGTTTTATTAGGTGTCGGGGATGAAAAGTCGTCTTCAAGAAGTGATAGACAGTGAGGACCATCCTCTCCGTTATTAATGCAGTTTATCGATTCTTACCCAGGACAAATCTTTGTGTGCTGAACACGATTATTTGTTATGTGTCTGGGTGTAATTAATCAAAAAAATATTTAAAAGAAGTATTATATCCGTTGTCTAGTATCCATATCACATTAAGAGTCCTCCTATTAAATTTTACCGTTTTCGCTGATTTTACAGACGTGTTTTTACACTGAAAATACTGTATTTTTATAAGTTTTAATGCACAACATGAAATATCATTTCAATAATGATCTAATAAGTGAGCTACTTTCTTATTTTTGTCATTAAATTTTGATTAATCGACCTAAAACAATCGGTAGTTTTTCGTATCTTTTGCTGGAAGAGGTCTAGAATATCACAAATTCACTAATCGTCTAAAAAGTACTACTAAAATACAGTGTATTCTTGTAAAAGTCATCTATCAAATGTATGGATTACTTTTTATCACTTTCATAAAAAAAAATTGAGTAAACAAATATTTAAGTTAGTCAAATTTTAGAGAAAATGGGCAATGAATTGGTTCTTATTTCGGCTACATAAAACTCTCGTTCATAAAATTAAAACAACATAAATAAACCTTGGTTCAAAATCAATCCATTTCCAAAAAAAAGAAAGCTAAATAATAAAAAATAGGCTGTAAATAATCTTTTAAAAACACCTAAATTTCGCTTTATAATACTCGACGCATGCCTCAAGTAAACAGTCCGCGCCAAGCGCTTACAGGGAGAGGACGTGTCGCTCTGCGCGCCAAAATTCGACGCCGTCTACAGACGAATATAGCGTGGCGTGAGATTTTGATACTTTGGTAATATTAGTTATTATTTTGTGATGATTAGGCTTCTTTTTAAATACAACAAGTGATTATGTAGAATGTATTTATCATTGTTTTTGTTAAAAAAAGCTGTTATATTTTATAAAGCTGGATTACTCACTCACTCACTGACACAATTTTATTGTTCTCCTTGATGGTGGAGGGGAAGGTACCTATGTTTTTTTTGCAGAAATGTAAAGGGGGTTCGGGGACCTAGGGAAAATTCCGAGTTTTTGAGATTTGCCCTCCAGTCCCCCAAGGGGGGCTCCCGAGTAGAGTCAAACTGAGTAATAATTTTATAGAGGTAGTTTTTTATTTTATTTTTTTGTATTGGGTTCGCCAATTTGACGCCACCCGCCTGGTAGTAAGTCGTGACGACGTCAAGCGATTGTGGGTCACTCACAGCACACTATACTATAGAGAGTGGCCCTCAACTTGACGACCTACTGAACCCAGGATTATATGTGGGAGGAAACACGTGCACAGGCAGGGCGTTCCAGGCCAGTATCGTTCGGCACAGAAACGAACGTTTAAAACGTTCGGTTCTCGCGAACATGTCGTGAACGTGTCTCGTGAACCTACTGTGTGGGAGTGGCATCTCTGCCCGGCACGCGTTGTTAGGGATCGGAAGGAAGATGGGATCAGATTGAAGAGCTCTTCAGAATGCTCGCCGTGGTAAATACGGTAGAATGCAGCCAAGGAAGCTATTGTTCGGCGCTGAACTAGCGGCTCAAAGCTTCCCGTTACCTCCGGACAATCTATAATACGGATAGCTCGACGCTGCATAGCGTCGAGAGCGTCCAGCAAATACTTCGCGGAGCCGTCCCGGAAGTGAGAGCAGTATTCGACGCAGGGTCCAATCTGCGTCTTGTACAGCAGACACCTCTGATGCAGTGTAAAGAATCGCTTTACCTTATTCAGTATTCCTAGTTTCCACGAAGCTAACCCTATACATCTTTCGATGTAGTTTTTATTATTGAGCTCTTGACGAACGTCTATGTCAAGGATCTCAAGGTTGCCCTTCATTGGTAATAATGCATTCTGAAGAGAGGGTAGGGGAAGGAAAGGGGATTTCTTCGCTGTAAATGCACACGCCTGCAATGTGCTGTCATCTGCATAACAATGAATGTTCCCGAGGGATAGCATATCATTGATTTGCAGAAGGAAGAGTTGGTGACAGCACGGACCCCTGCGGCGCCCCGGTATTGTTCCTCGATACATATATACATAACCGGGGCAACACAGGTAAGGCGTGTTGTCAGGGCGGCGTATTTGTGTCTCCGTGAGAAACGTCACAGCGGGCCGAGCCGTCTCAAGGTATGGTGGACGGCATCGAGGTTCGCATGGAGTCCACGGATGTTGGTGAACTCCACCTCGAAAAGTGAAGCTGTGGGGTTTCCTGGGGCCGCTGTGGAACGTTTACTTATTTCTGTTGCACTGCCATTATAAATTTGAAGAAGAAGCGTGAAGACAGGGCGACATTTGGTGCAGCAGTAATAAGTGACAAAGCGCAGGGGCTAACTTCGTCTGGAACCGTGTGGTTAGGTTGGAGCCGACCCGCCGGACGGAAGGGCTACCAAACCCCCCTGGTGCAAGGCCGCCGCTATCCCACACCGGTTACCACCCGGAGCGGCGATCCCACATCAGGATTATGCGCGAGAACATGTGAGGCAGCCTCCTGGTGTGGTTGGTCCCAGGCAGGCCCCATGACTCTGTTGTGGGCGGCCGCGGCAACGCCGTTGCTAAGGGTCTCCCTGGCCAGCGAATCGACCCACACCACCCACACTAGACTCCGCTTTGCCCCCACTGGTTCCATGCCTGCTGCACCATACATGGCCCAGGGCCCGGCGGTGCAGCTGTTGAACCCCTTACGCAACCAGCCTGGGCTGGGTTACTTGTGGGGCTTTAGCACAGTTGCACGGTGGCACCCCCCGGACCAACACCCGGTACCCACGTAGGGACCGAAGCCACTTCATAGGTACCGTAAATTAACGAGCCTCGTCCGTTGATCAGCAGGTGCGCCACTAGCAGATGAGTTCGCTGGGGCCCTAAATATGCTGGTAGAGCCCCTTTGTATAGAGGAGGTCAAATGATTTTGATTAGGAAAAAAAATTAGCCCTCGCCCCCCCTTTGAGAGTGCAACGACAGAGGAAAGGTAGAGGAGTTTTGATTACGGGATCATACGAGTATAGAGGGTCTTTTCTTGAATTTAAGGAGAGAAACCCCCCCCCCGCCCCTCCTAGCCCTCTTTTCACCTCCCCCACACAAGACACTATTATTATTATAAAATGAAAAAAAAAAGACCAAAACCATGTAATCGCCGTACCTACTGGCTGACCACCATCGGTAACTCCGGACTCACGCACAAAATGTGTCAAATACCTAATTCCGCCCGTTTCGATTCTGCATACGGACTCTTAAGGCTTAATGCTTATTTTAGGCTAGATGACGCTGTGTATAAAGTGTCCTAACATTCATAATAATAATATTATATTATTAATACCTAATCCCATTACAAGTTTTTGTTTACAAGTTTAGTAATCTAATGTGTTAACGATGCACCATCTGACCTCACATATTTTTCTAATGTTGTGTTAAAAGGGTTACCTACTTATCAGAAAATGTGTACAAAGAGGAAGATGTATATTGCTATACTGTTATAGTTTAGCATGTTGGTTCTTTCTTTGTGATTCACAGGAACAAATAACATTTCATTTTTCAACCATTCTTTTATATTCAAAGATTATACAGAGTGTAAAAAATTAATGTTTGCAACTTTAAATAAATAAGTAAATAAATATTGTAGTTATGTTTCTAGAATTATCTAATATTAAGTAAACATTTTATACTTCACTTAGGGTATTGTATTTTGTCAATAAATTTAGGTCAGGTAAAATTTAAAAATAAGCAACCCCAATTTAACTCAGATAGAAAAACTGTATACTCAACCAGGAATGGAAAGAGGAAAGAAAAAAACCTAGAAATGTAATTCGAGAAATAAATTAATATTGTTTATGCAATAAGCCTATCTTTTCTTACAAACCTCATACCTACTATAAAATTTGATTCCTTAAATATTAACTAACAAAAAGTGCTTAAGAAAATAAAAAAATAATTTAATGAATAAAAAAAGAACTTGTGTCCGAGGATTTGAACCTCGGTTGTCCGAGGTGTCCACAAAGCAGCGGTCATAACCACTAGACCAACATGCCATATACACAATGATTCAAAAAACTTTAATGCTTTCATGTCATTATCAAGGGGGGTTCCTTTTCTCTGAAGCTGACTGTACATAGTCGACTCCACAAATATTATAAAATTGATGATAGTTTCTTTTCATTAATGATTGCTATTTTCCTTTTCAGTTTTACTTTAATTAGAAACAAAGGGAAGGCTGAAGTTATGGATCTGATCAATTGTATTTTAGGATCACTCGTGTCTATTACGGGTGAGTTGAATATCATCACGCCTATAACTCCGAGAGGGCACTTTTGTTATCACACACCAGTTATTTTGTTGATCCTACGTAGTAGGGGACAGACCTTGTCGGGGCTTGTCGGTATCGAGTACCAGGCACTATGAAAAATCCATAACTATTGTCATTCAAACCAAAATTCCAGAAACTCCTGTTTCCCCGTCGGAGAGATTCTTTTGGACTCTAGCCTGTCTCTTAAATGGGCAAATTTACAAAATAAAAACCAAAATTCCAACAGCCAGGACAGATGTTACATATAATCTCTGCACTAAATAGAATCTCTGCAGTCTGAGCATTACATTCAACTCGAGTAACACCACTACTGATACAACGACTCTTCACTTGATACGATTGCAATCCTAGATTCGCAATGGATCGAACCATCTTCGCGTCGCGTCGTCTTCTTTCATCAGAGCTTTCATGCACGCTCTTCAATTACGGATCAGACCCCTTCGAGGATAAATACTTGGTCTCATTTTTGTATTCATCATTTTCTAGCTGGATGTTTCCTGTACCGTGCTTGGGAGTCATTGATCATAGGTATTGTGGGTGGGGCAATAGCGTCTGGTAGTTCCATACTGTTTGATAGAATGCACGTCGACGATCCCGTCGGAGCTTCAGCCGTTCATGGCGCTTGTGGCTTTTGGGGTGAGAACTAAATAGTTTGAAAAATTATTAGATTTTTTGCTTTTTACAGTGCCATCTAGCCTCAAGTAAGCTTGAGTTATGAGTTCTAGATAACTGTTACTTATAATACGGTGATGAACCTTTTGTCGGTAACTGCAATGAACACTAATATTTGCCAGAGCCTTCTTCTTCCATTTATCAGCAGATTAGGTTGGCTTGGGTCTATAAGATCTTGGTGAGAACTGACGATTGACGATTTCGCCGAGGCGTTCAAAGATGTTCTCGCATTAGTACGAATTAAGATATGATTTTCTTAATACCCATGGAACATTTTACCAGTTTCAAACCGTTGATGACTTTTGAAGATAGTTAATGAATTAATGTATATGTGTGTATATGTATGTTTGTATGTAACGAACCCTGCCTTGCCACCGCCTATTTGCATTATCAAATACTTACAACGTGTTGTTTTGTAGGTGTAATTGTTGTGGGACTGTTCGCCGACAATCCAATACCGATGGACACAACTAAAGGAAGATCTGGCTTATTCAAAGGTTTTCATAAAATATTTAAATCTATTACAAATAGCATGGGTCCTAGTACACTTACTTGAAGCACTCTTATATTTTTTTCAAAATGGCGCCGTTACTAGATCTCATTGTCTTGTATTATTATTTTTAACACGCTTTTATTAGCTTCACTTGTATGTTTGCTTGTTTGTAACAGACTCTTTTGGGTTCGATTTTGCCCTACTTTGAACGATCAGATTTAATTCAAACTGCACACCTGTCATAGACCGATAACAATGCAATAATTCGATTGAAAATTTAAAAAAAATTAAAATAAATACTAAGAAATAAAAAAACACGCTTTCATAGAGAATCCAACTAAAAAGTAGAAAATAAATTTTAATAAGTTTGAATTAAGAATAGTGTAAATAAGAAATAAATGTATATTATTGTAAAAAAAAGCGTGAACTATTACACACGTGAAACTATTTACATTATTATTAATAATCAGTTAGATAGTTTTCAAACAAACATTATGCAGAACCTTAGTATGATGTACCTATCTGTTTTTTTTTTTTTTTTTTTTATTTATTTGTGTGTGTTTGTGTGTGTGTATGTGTTAAAATGTATACTATATCGAAAGCTTTATTCATGATGTATATTGTACATATTCCCATAAAGAAATTCTATTTATGTTTATTCAATCATCATTCTATATTCTAACATTCCAATGCCGGACAAGAGCGCCTCTCTATACTCTAGGCACATGACGTGGCCCTAAAATATTAACTTATGGCTCTTCTTTCTCTTACCATGCCAGCCTTCTTTTTATTGACTCTATCTATAGCCTTACAAATCTGACAGTAACAGTAAATGTAGAAGCAATAATCTTGATCTTCATAAGTGTAACTTTGTGACAATGAATAAATAAATTTTTGATTTGATTGCTAATCTCGAAGTTTATGGGAAATCTGTGCAGGTGGAGGCTGGTATCTCCTCGGAGTGCAGACCCTAACTGCTATTTGTCTGATGACATGGGCCTTGGTCGTCACCATGGCGCTCCTATGGGTAATAGACAAGATTCTACCAATCCGTATGGACCCTTACACTGAGCTGTTAGGAGCTGACGTTACTGAACATCGAATAAGACATGGTCAGGTAAGTGTTTAACCTCCTTATCGAAAAGGAAGGTACCTATGAAATATGAGAATCTAACTAATGTGAACATCTTTATGTAGTTACCTACATAATTTAAAACAAAGTCACGCAAAGGGATTGTAATGCAGTTTTTAACTAAAAATACAGTGAATTAAGAGGAAGGTTAATAGGTGTCGATGTTATTATGGGGTTATTTGAAGGGGGACGAACAAAGAGTGCAGAACCGCAGGTATAAGCTAGTTTATGCTAAGATTAAAAAGAGGAAAGATCTTAGAAAAATCTTTCACTAATAATATGTATAGACACCAGACACATTATCAAGCGGTTATCAGCTAATAGGTAATTAATTTTACGTACTTTCGAACAATACGGAAACTCTTCAGTCACTCGCTCTTCTTTATTTTTGCCAGTGTTGCCAATATATAATTATTCCCGTATTTTAGGTGGGAATATCCCGAGCCGTGTCAGCGTTACGTCCGTTCCACAAGTCGTCGAGTATCGAGGAGTTGACCACCATTGGTGTTAATAGCGGACATAGCCTAGTTGTCGACAAGCTGCATGAGGCTAGTAATTACTTATAATGTCCTTTTTATAGGAACATTTATTATCTGACAGAAAATGTTTTGAATCTTGAAATTAAAAAAAATGCCAACCTTAGATTTTAAAGTTTAGATTTCGGGACTTATTCATTAGACCAGCTTTAAAAAAATTGGTAACTCAACCCATTAAACACCATACGAGACCTTCAGGGATAAAGACATGCTTTGTGCCAGTGTCTTTTTAGATCCGGCTCGAAGGACCAAAATGTTTGGTACGCAACGTTCGTGTTGGAAATGTTGGCTATGATCAGTTGATGAGCACTCGCGGTCCACTGTATGTAAAGACACCAGTGGCTAAAGATACCAACATTTGATTAAAGCATGGTAGTGAAATAAAGAAAAATTTTGCAAAATTTATAAACCACTATAAAATCCGACGATATTTTTTACCGGTGGCAACCTCATCATGAAAATACGATTCTATTTTAGCCTAACATCCGGACCAACTCCAGTTAGCGGGTTATAAATACATTACTCATTAGTAACCCCAGAACCTGTGTATAAAAAAAATATTATAATATTTTCTTCTATCAGGTAAAGCAAAAGAAAAACGTGTTCCAAATATTCAAAAACAACGGCTACGTAGACGACGAAAATCAACACAATGTTGCAACATACCAAAACGGGGGATTTTTAAACAGACACGCTGGCAACACCAACCACGCTCTACAACAAACGCTCGACCCTATAGTCTATGAACTAAATGGCGGGAAAAAAGAAACTCCAACTGTCATAACTATACAAGTTACGGCTGAAGAAATTAAAGGTAAAAGATATAAAGATCTTTCAGCCAAGGAAATTGAACAGCTTGGTGAATTAAATGCGAGCCAAGATAGATTTAGACACAGATTTCATGAGGAAGATTATAAAAATGATATTGATAGAAGTGCCGTAGAGAATATTCGGTGGTTAGATTAAACTTTTTTTTATTCTTAATGGTACAGATTTACAAAATACAAAACAAACAATAACAATATGTACAAAGGCGTACTTAAGCTAGTAATGGCTTTTCTTCCAGCAGACCTTAGAGGTATAGAGGAGATAGATAGATAATACTAAAGAGAGGAGGAAAGTGTAAACGCGAACCTATTCTTAAATAGGAACAGGATATACGTATAAATATATTACATACAACATTATTACATAATATTAAATAATAAAAGAATAAAATTAAATAAATTAAACTATACAATTTAATACAATAACAGACATTAAATACATACACATAAGAACTTAATAATATTAGACTAAAGCTAAATACCTACATGCTACATACAGATGTGAATATACTGCATAAGAAGGAGATAATATGAAACAAATGTAAGTCAAAAGAATAATTATGGAAAATCATAGTTGGGAGAGGAAATGCTCCTTTACCCTTTTCTTAAAAATGTCCAATGAACGACACTGATGATTTTTAAGTGTTCGAGGATGATTTAGATTTAGTATTGAACTCGGTAGGTGGCGCTGCTGTGGCGGTACCAAGTTTGGCGGGACAGCAACGCCACCTACCTGTTCTAATTGTAAATCTAAACCATCCTCGAACCCACCTGAACACACACGATGAATTTTATTAAAATCGGCTCAGCCCGAGGAGTTTACAAACGACCGATTGGCTAATTCTGGTCTTAAAATATTTGTAGAAGTTCAGGGAAGGTTAGCTGATTCATTGTTATAATAAAAACAATTATTTAATAAATTACCCAATTTTATTGTCATTTTTAATGAAATGTTTTAAAAACATCAGATTATTGTGATTACATTGGATTCATTCTTTTTGTTCTAAGATCTACTCTTTTTCTTTTTTATCACTTGACAAAGACATTTGCTTGAGCGAGAAGGAGTTTTGTTGGTCTATTGATGTGGTATTTTTTTATGCCAAATTAATTCCCAAGCGACAAATGTAAAGCGTAAATAAAGACCTATCGTTTTAAAAAATATTTTATTTGACAGTCATCTACAGTACACAGGGGGACATCCATTAATTACGTAAGCTGTAAATTGAAAATAGCAGCGTATAGAAAGCGGCAGTCTTTACGCCACGGAGTTATAATCAGACAACGGATTATATGCATTTGAATGTTTGCATATGCATATATTACAGAGCTATTGCATATTTTGGCCCTTTTTCATTGATATCCCGGTGTGTTGAATTATAACGTAAAAAAGTTAATAGTAAAATGTGCCAGATCAGACGCCATTAAGTCCTGGCATTTGAAGATTCTTCAATAAAAAAATATTTCTCTTTTAAGATACTAGTTTTTTCTGTGCTTGTCTTTGGACATTACACACATTTAGACATTATAATCTTAGAAAATAAACGTATATTGTAATAATAAAATGGATTTTAACTGTGCATATTTCGCACTTTTTTTCGTGCATATTTGCATTTTGATAGTACATATAATCCGATGTCTAGTTATAATATGTTACACAGACAATTAGATGCGGACTTATAGCAGCGTATAGTAAGCGGCAGTCTTTATGCCACAGAGTTACTATACCAATGCGTAAGATCTGTAGGCAAAGAGTTATTTCCCAACACGCTGTCATTGATGACGTCACTGGGCACAGCTAAACTATACAACTTGAACTCCTTCTGCACTCGACTGCACGTGTCGTCTCTCTTACTCATGCTGTTAGTTGTATGTTTTGTCGCACTCACTATCAGTTCTAGCTGTTGCAAATGTTCGAACGCCTTCAATATGACCGGCCGGGGAACGGATTGGGTTGATGAGTTTGTGTTTGCGTATTTTTGGTATCTGAAAAGCATATTTTTTAATTTAGTTTAATAAATAATAATAATTGAGACATTTTTGACATTTTAATATTTTGATCGTAAAAATTTAATTATGATTTCTAAATTATGACAGCGAGACTGTAAAAAAATTAAAAAGTAAATTTTTGATACAGATTTTGTATGAGATTCTCTGCAAATCTGTATCCTAAAGTAACTTTTTAAACACATTATGATAAAATTCTACTTGCAATATCAGGCTAAGTTCTGTCGACCATGCCGCCTTGTCAAGATTTGCGATTTCGATTGTCGATAACTTCTTCAAGTTTGTGTACACTCGTAGGATATACAATAAAGAAACTCGCCAACTATTATCTCACTTACCTATGTAAAACCATTTCAAAATTCATCGGCTGTCCATCAAATATATCCATACCGTGTTTCATAGCTATTAGCAAAGACAATTCGAGCACAGACAACGATTGGATCATCTTTACTCTATGGTTCGGTACGACAGTCTTGTCTATGATGGCCGATAGATCTGCTATGTCTATGAATGGATGGTTCGGTGATACTTTTGATACTAATTGGAACTGTAAGTAAATGTGTTAGGATAATATTAAAGACCACCATATTGACAACGAGCTCCTACACCAACATGCATATGACGAGATAGATATGTTCAACAAGGGTTCCCAATCGTTTAAGCGTAATACAAGTAACTTATGTCTAAGTATAGCATTTAAATTTTAGGAATTGTTATTTTATTGTTTCTGTTTTTTTTTGTATTTAATTCGTTAATATTGTTATATTCTTTAATTCGTTAATATTGTTGAATTAGTTTTTTTTTTACTCGTATTTGGTGTCTTTGATTCCACTTTAGGCTATTAATTTCCTACATTATTGGTCATGTTGAGTATACATGTTTAGGAACTCAATTTGGAACTGAACCTTTAATTAACCGTTAAGTTATGTGTTTTATGGATGTTTGTATTGTTTTCTGTTTTGTGTACTTACCTAATTAAATAAATAAAATAAACGCTATTTTTGGCTAAAAACCTTGATAGTTAAAAATGCTCTGCTTAGATCCAGAAGAGCTCAAGAGAATCTTCTGTCTGTCAGGTGTACAAGAGAACAGATTGTGTCCCTTTCTTTTATGACAATCGGTACCTATTTTAAACCTCTGATAACTCGTTATGAATAAGACCGTAAGTTGATTACCGAGTCCAATTTTCCCGTTACCAATTCACACGGGGACACATTACGGGGATAAAAGTAGCCGATAGCACTCGAGGATAATGTAGCTACACATTAGTGAAATAATTTTCAAAATCGGTTCAGTAGATTCTGAGCCTATCTATATATAGAAATGGTGAATGTAATTTTTGTCCCCCCTTAGCTCTCGAGAACTGCTAATGATGGTTGACCCCTCTATGGATAGCCCAAGATCTGGAGGCAAGCCAATAACTCGAAAATTAGACCTAGCCCTAAGGGGTCAAAAGTTATAGGCCAAAACCTATGGCGTGGTGCGGCGCTAAGCACCGCGCAAGACACCGTACTAGTTTATACAAACAAACAATCCTTTCCTCTATATAATATAAGTAATAACTGATACAAATATAACTCTATTACTAGGCAAAATTTTGTGTGTTTGTTCGTTATACATGATCAAACTGTTGGACTGATTTTCATGATATGGAGGTGACTAACAGTTTATATTAACTGAAAGGTTTTCTATTGTATTCCTATGGGAATTGAACCCAAAAATCTCTTTTAAATACACAAAACCTATAACTACACAAATATTATAAAGAGTGTGTTTGTTTAAACGCGCTAATCTATGGGACTACAGATTCGATTTCAAAAAATATTTTAGTGTTAAATAGTGCATTTGTCTGGGTAAGCTTTGGGGTATATAACATCACGCTACGAGCAATATGAACGCAGCATAGATACATACATACATATGGTCACGCCTCTTTCCCATAGGGGTAGGCAGAGACTATGGAATTCCACTGGCTACGGTCCTGGCATACTTCTTTCGCTTCTACAACTTTCATAACTATCTTCATGCACGCTCTCCGGTTCTGGGTGCTCTTGACCTGGCCTTTGGTCAAAACGAACGCAGCAGTAATGAAAAATGTTACATCTGAACACGAACAAAGGCGCGAGCGTCCGCTGGTCACTATATCACTACATATTATAAAACAAAGTCACCCGTTCCGTATGTATGCTTAGATCTTTAAAACTAAGCAACGGATTTTGATGCGGTTTTCTCCAATGGATAGAGTAAATTGTCCAGCGGGCGAAGCCGCGGCATCCGCTGTTTAATGTATAATGAAAAGAAATACAAAAGTGATTTTGTCCGTGTGTTATAGAATGCTCGGACTGCAGATATTGTAGTTAGTGTATTTAGTGGTATGTAACAACTGTCCTGACTATTGGAATTGTGGTCTAAATTACATATGAATGTCGGTTATGGATGTTAGTGCTCGGTAACGGCAATAAGCTTGCCACCTATTACTTGACTGCCTGTACGCAGTGGTATGAGTATGCGACTGCCGCCCCTGAGGTCCCAGGTTCGATTCCGGGTCGAATCAAATTATTTGTGTGATGCACAAATGTTTGTTTCGGAGTTTGGGTATTTTCTATGTATCATATGTATGTATTTAGAAATATATAAGTATGTTTATCAGTCGTCTAGATCCCATAACACAAGCTTATATTAGCTTAATTTAGGTTAGATGAAGTTGTGTGAGAATTTCCAAAAATATTTATTATTTATTACATGGGATCAACAAAATTACTGGCAAAGTGTGAGTGTGTAACCTCTGCCTATTAATAATGTATGTATGTTTGTATAAAAAAAACTCACCAAAACATTCCTAAAAATCTGTTCATTGACAGTATAATAACACAATTTTTCTAAACAATTAATCACTTTGGTATCTTCAGTTAATGATTTGACATGCATATTCCAATCTTGTACGAATTCTGTGCTCACATCTTGTAAATTAATACCACGGCTCAGGTGTTGAGGTAGTGAGTTCTCTTCCTGGGTCGGTATATCAACTGATTTAACTAAAAAAAACCCTCAAATCTTGACACAAAAACAAACCGACTTTAAATTACCATAATGGGACCAAATAATTATAGGAATGGGGCCAAATAGAAATATTGACCACTTGGGAATATTAAGGTTAGCGTTTTAATTTCTATCTAAACTAGCACGGTGCCTTGCGCGGTGCTTCGCGCCGCACCACGCCATAGGTTTTGGCCTATAACTTTTGACCCCTTAGGGCTAGATCAAATTTTAGATTTTTTGACTTGCCTCCAGATCGAGGGCTATCCATAGAGGGGTCAACCATCATTGGAGCATAAGCAGTTCTCGAGAGCTAAGGGTGGACAAAAATTACATTCCCCATTTCTATATATATATTTAATAGTAGCTAGTACAAGCAAAGCATTGTATTAAAATGCAAATTTTGGAATTCAATACAAGAAATATAACGTTTTTAGGGTTCCGTACCCAAAGGGTAAAACGGGAACCCTATTACTAGCATGCTACTGTCCGTCCTTCTGTATCTCATGAACCGTGATAGTTAGAAAGTTGAAATTTTCACAGATTATGTACTTCTGTTGCCTCTATAACAACAAATACTAAAAAACAGAATACCTATATATATAGAAATGGGGAATGTAATTTTTGTCCCCCCTTAGCTATCGAGAACTGCTTATGCACCAATGATTGACCCCTCTATGGATAGCCCTCGATCTGGAGGCAAGCCAAAAAATCGAAAATTTGACCTAGCCCTAAGGGGTCAAAAGTTATAGGCCAACACCTATGGCGTGGTGCGGCGCGAAGCACCGCGCAAGACACCGTACTATATAGTAATAAACATTATTTAAGGAGGCTCCCATACAACAAACGTGTTTTTTTCGCCGTTTTGGTACGGAACCCTTTGTGCGTGAGTCCGACTCGCACTTGGCCGGTTTTTTAATGTTCCCGAGGTCTACTGTTATAAATATTAAAAATATACCCGTTGATTTCCGAATCCGCTTCTTCCTCGAACATACAACAGGCATACTCAGCAGCTGCACTAATAATTGCAAATAATCGTCATGTGGAGGTGTCTTTTGGTCTTCATTGGGAAATATAAATATATGTCGATGTGAGAATCTTGATTTCACACGTTTCTCTAATAACTCAATTATGTCTATACGATTTGTTACCCCTGGAAGATATTATAGAAACATTAGAAACACAAATATAATTGAAGGGTATGTTTGTAATTTTAAATTAACAGCTTTTCACAAAATGCATAATTATGTAACCATGTTTGGTAAGAAATGAATTTTAGTCTGTGTCTGGGGTTCAGGGTAATCTTTGCAACGGCTGGACCAATTTAAACGGAACTTCACTGGCAGACTATAAGTCCGCTATACTGTTAGTAATAATGTAAGGTGCCATCCATAAATTACGTCACAAGTCATTTCTATATAATATTAGTGTAGATCAAACTATTAAATCCCGAAACTTGAACCACGTACATACGTATTACCAAATAATAACAGTAAAATATTTTAAAATCAATAATAATATTTACATAATCGACCAATCCCAAGGGAAAAAATAAATAACATAATCTTTAAACTAACATATTTTATTGTGCAATTTACCCTCGCTATTTGAATCAATAGAAAAATTCGTGTAACGTAATTAATGCACGGCCCCTAATAACGAATGCCACTATACCTAACACACACATAGGCGCTTGTTGACTATGTGTGATATCAAACAGATTATATAGCAATGTCTGTGTGCGTCCGCTGTGACAGAACATGTCAAATTCTTCCAACACAAATAGCATGCTCCGACATCTCCTGTCAGCCCCACTTTGAAGACAGCTGAGTAGGAAAGCGAGGTTCTCAGCGAATGTTCCGAATACACGGTCACCTACTGCATTTTCTAGTTGCATCTGTAACAAATATTTCATAGGAGCCGATAGGTGGTGCTTCTGTCAGACAGAAACTCACACTATAAATTTCATCACAATCGGTCCAGCCGTTTAGGACGAGTTCAGTGACAAACGACCGATTTGGCGAATTTCGGTTTTAAAATATTCATAGAAGTTCAGGGAAGGTTGTTTTTTTACTTTGCTATTATTATTACAGGTTTTTTTTTATTCTAAAGCCCAAGGCCGCGGGTGGTCTCTCGTCCGTTGCCGGGCGTCTCTGGTACGCACGCAGAAGGTATTTCCAGTGGCACCCGGCGGACTTTGACCACCTGGGTAGCCTCTACGGGGGTGTGGTCGGGATGAGAATCCCGCGTCGTTGGGGTAGGGTTTTATCCCGCCTGCTTCTGTAAGTGGCCTCCACGATCGGGGCCGGCGAGGACGGCGGGTGACTATCCCGGTTGTCGATGATCTTGGGCGTAGATGAGTCTGCGGCGCCCTCGCCGCTGACTTCGTAACTCGGCGGAGAGGGTACGCTCCCTCTAATTATATTACAGATGACATAAATATCATCAGGCTAAGTTACAATGGAGTAGTTTAGCAGTAGATAATGTTGCATAAATGGGACTCATTTATATTGAGAACGTTGGTTGTGTGCAGGGATAATGCAGCAACATTAATATATAATAGTACAAGTATGTAATTAGTAATAATATAGTCTAGCTAGTAGAAGTATGTAATTTTTTAATGTAGTTGGAAAAGCATTTAGGCACTGTGCCTCTTGGCTGCGGGGTCAGCGGGACAGCTTTGTCTGGAACTCTCAGCCCTTGAGATGGAAAACGGGTGAGTACACACTAATCCTCCACAGTGTTTCTCCTTCACCTAAGCCGGACCACGGTAAAGGCAGAACCTGTTAACCTACGGCAGCAGTCTAGTAGAAGTATAAATGGATATTTAAACCTGTGCAGTAATAGACTTCAAAGCTATTTTGTCATCATGATGTATCAAGCCATTTAGTCTAATGATTATGGCATCATTTGCGAGATCCACCTCCTTGCTTATTTGGTGAAGAACTGAGTTTATTAGCTGCAAATCCAAAATAAACTTGCTTACTATTCTATTCCAACAGTAAGGGGCAATGTTTAAATAAGTAATATTGAATTGTGGTTGTTGAATTTCTATTTTATTTATTAACAATTAACAATGGGCTTACGCCCTATTACATATGGACAAAAGTAGCCAAGTACGAGTTGGACTCTCACATAAGGGTTCCGTACCAAAACGCCACAAAAAATCTATATATTTAATACGACAATTTGTCCGTCCGTCGCGTTTTTCAATTTACATACATTGTTATTTTTTTTTTTTAATATTTCATATATATATATTTTTTTTGTTTTTATATTTGAGGCGATACAAAGTTCGCCGTGATAACTAGTTATGTTTATTGTATTAAATATTCATTATATTCTGTTCATTAGTAGGTATTTCTTGTTATAGCGGCTACAGAAATACATCATCTGTGAAAATTTCAACTTTCGAACTATCACAGTTTACGAGATACAGTCTGGTGACAGAGGGACAGCACAGTCGTCTCTGCGCGAGTCCGTAATAGAGTTCACGTTAACACTTTGGGTACGGAGCACTACTGAAAAAAATGTGTGTAATGTCCTTCTGTCTACCCCTTCAGGGATGTAGGCGTTATTGTATGTTATGGTTTTAAATTTCAAAACGCAGCTCTCTTCTTAGGAAATTAATGTATGGCGTCGGTTTAGTTACCACTGTGTCTATGTATGGTAAAGTAGCGCCAAAAGCAGCCCAGTTTTTTTTTAATTATTGAGTCCATGGATAAGATATACTATGAAATACTTACAGTGGTCTTACCACATCCTCTAGGACCTATCATTAACGCAGAATGGGACTCGCCACTGACTACAGTTCGAGTAAACAAATCGTAAATATGATTCCTTTCCTGGTTATGCCCACGATATGTTACGTTATCAGCCATTATTTTCTTTTTTAAATATTTTCTTATGAGTTTTATTTGTACAGACATTGGATCGTCGGCGAATTTTCCACACATTTCTGTTTATATTTACGTAAACTTTGCAAAACAAAACAAATTGTAAATAGTAAAAACAGTTTGCTGCGCCCGCGCCGGTATGTATTTATGATTGTTTGACAGTTGACAGCAGACAAAAAAATTACATTGACATTTGCGACCACTGGCAGTGGCCCGCCGTGTTTCTATGCAGAGTAGAAATAATGAATGAATGAATATCTATCCAATACATATATTATTATAATAAATAAACAATAAAGAAATTAAATTCATTTACAATATGAATTACAATACATATACATAATTTAAAAATATTTACATTACAAAATATCGTTTAAAAAAAAACCTCCTTGTCATTGCCGACTGGGAAGTAAGTATCACAGATCTAATAGAGATATGCCCTGGGAAGGTTCCTAGAATGCTGGCTGTGTTGCCACGTTGGATGGCGACACTTATTCTTTGTGCCAGAAAATAGCCAGCCCTGAGAAGCATCGATTAAGTTTAAATATTTTTGGAAATTGTTATTATTTTGTTATTGAGTTTTATAGGTATTATCTTCACAAGCATTGCTTCTGGAAATACAAAAAATCTGAAATAAATTTCGTTAAACCCTCTCTTTTGTAGCACACCTATCATGGATAAACCCATTATGATAGGCACGGCCGGGTTTGCTCATTGCGCATGTCCTAAAACACGATATGCGTAATACCTTGCAAAACGGATCAATTAAATAGCAACGCACACGAGCTACATAAACCAGGATATGAACGAAGATAAATCTTAAACTATTTAAGGGCGGATATGTTGGATTACATTTTAGGTGACTGGTAGCCTATATGGTTCCTATAGGAACAGAGCTTAAGTAATTGACTACGTACTAAGTTTAAGTCGGTTTAATTTAAACATACCTACTCATTACTACCTGACAGTATAAATTGGTATTATACCGACCGAAATATTCATGTACACCTTTTATGGTATGTTATACATATTTTAATAATGTAGACTATCTTTAAAACCCGAAAGTACCAAACTACTAAGAGCTCGCAAGTCTATCCGTTTAGAACTGTTATCCCATTCCTAAAAAAAGATGATAACTTCTTCCTGAATTTTAGCTTCCATTTAGCTCCATAATATAGGTATTTTACCTTCTATGAAGATATTCAATAAACCTCATTCGAGAATATTAACCTCATGTATGTTTACCTTGATCTTCACTCTACCTCTCTTTCTATCATTTCCTAAAAAGGAGTTTCTTGTCTCTTTCCTGACCTTAAACTCTGCAGATTTCATTGTATCCCATAGAGACACTTTTTATGAGTATCTGAATATTAAAGTTATTAAGCATTGTGAACTAATTGCAGTGAAATAGTTATAACCGGTTCAAATATTATTGTTTGGAGTGTTTGTGCGTAGAAGTGAAAATTGGGTAGACTTCCCTTTCCCACAAAACGTGACACAGTTCTCACGGCACTTTGCTGTTCAGTAGCGACGGGTTGCAAAATGTTTCGCAATGTTGCGAATAAAATATATTTGTATATATTCAGAACTGTATAGCTATGGTGTTTCAAAATAAAAATATGCTGACAATTAGTTTTAAACAGTGCATCAGGTTTTAAATATATCAATTATTTATTTGCAAATTTTGCACCCGACACGAGCCAAATTATCACAATGTAATTTGTACAAAATATTTCATACTTATTTTAACGCAGTGGCACGCTTTCAGTGTTGATTTAAGTGTGAAAAGTAATAGGACGCCAAATTTGCTTAATGCTTCGAAATTGTAAGTTTTTTTATAGAAATTACATAATTTTTGCAGATAGTATTATATGTAGAGTTAAGATGTAATTTTGAACTTACTATTTATTTTCATATGACTGAGTGTGCAATATACACTTAGGTATTTAATTAATGTTCCGTTGGTTGGAGGGGCTCGTAGTCTAATGGAAACACACACATTGCAAAGGTTAAGCAACATCGACCCCGGCCGGTCTTAGGATGATAGGTACCTCGGAGAGCACGTTAAGGCGTCGGACCCGGTTGTCATACGAACATCTATGGCAGTAGTTAGGGGTAGTTGTCGCCCTAAATAAAAAATCCGACCGGTCTAACTACAGAACTTCGATATCGTCCAAGGGTTGTGGAGGTCAAATGGCAGTCGCTTCACGCAAACTATCGAAGTTCAGTCGAATCGCAGTTAGACTAGAAAGCCAACTCCAACTGAGTTGGGAAAAAGGCTCGGTGAATGATGGATTCTGTTTTTAAATTTTTTTTTTTTAATTAATTAAAGCAACACACACTTTCACACGCTATTTTTGTAGGTCAAGGATTGCCCATAAAAAGCAGTTAACATAATGGAATTTATTATGATTCAATTTATTAACCCCAATGAAACTTTCTGTTGGAATTGTACATTAAATTCTTTGTAAGTAATAAAAAAAAAATATTTCATAGGGCTATTTTTACTGGTTGGTTACGGTCACGGTATACTCGTATAAGAAATTCATTCTGTAACTAAAATTAAATATAATAAATTAACATACTTATGTACTGATTTGGTTAGAATAGGAATATTAGGCCGCTAAAAGGCTCTATAAAAAAATTTAGACGCTCAGCACTTGCATATCAAATTGTCACGTTAACTTTGCAGTGTTGCGCAAAGTGAGCAACAGGCGAGACTCTAGCGTGGTATCTGACAGACAGACACAGACCCACATTACGTCTTTATCCCCGAAACGAGTAGACAGAGGCGCTTATTATGCCCATATTTTGCCTGTCACTTCGTTAAGCCACAGCCATTTCCAGAACAGAGTATATTCGCCAGAACCTTGTCTGTTTGTTAGCAGATGCCCCGCGTGCAGATAAAGATGACTTGGGCCCTGGATATGTTGGTAAGGCCCCTTATCGAACCGAAAATTAAAGAAGTTTAACACCCAATATTCTTGATGCTACTATAAATTATAAATCATGCTAAGATGAACAAGAAGCAAAAAATAAACAATAAAAATTATTGACTATTATTTGGTTCAATTCATTCGTTCAATTCTGTTGCATTGCATGACATTCGATGAAAGTCTATTGCTACCTTACCAAGTTACATTTGAATTCGCATTAACCAATCATAACGTTACGAATAGGACAAAAGTATACTTTTTGCTTGAATCAGAGGAAGATAAAAAATAAATATCGACATGACTTTATTCCTATAGGAATCCATTGGAGTATTGGACTATGGACACTATGGTACCAAAAAAATAAATAAACTAAAAAAAAAATTGATACATAGCTGCTCGGGCTGCTTCACAGTACCTACTTATTTAATTATTATTTTGTGAATATCTTACATTTTGTACCTAATTAACTTATTTGATATGTTTATGTTGATAAACAATATTTCTGAGAGCGAATGAAATAATTTGCAACTATAGATTGTAAATAAAACGTAAGTTAAAAGTGTATTTTATACAGCTGTAGGTGATCGGTAGTTTTTTGCTTTGTGTAAATGATAATCTATCTGCGTTGTTTAAAACAGATCGTTGGTTTATCTACCTAGAAGTTATCTAGGGCGACGTCTACTCTTGACTAGAATTGAAGATAATTGATAAATAGCGCTTCCTGCAGTAATATTGTATTGTATTGTGTATAGTACTTAGTGTACAGTAGTGTACTTGCATTGTTTTGTATCGCTGAGGTCTTTGTCCAACTATTTACAGGTTATTTGGCTCTAACTTTCTTTTAATATTTTAAATCATGTAACAACTGCTTTATAGTATTCTAAACACTAACTTTTGTTTTGCTGTGTTAATCTTTGTCTATTGTTCTGACCCTGACACTGAACTTGAGTACACAAGGTTTATACATATATAATTCAAGAATAATGTAATTTTCTAGTATTAATTTATTGCAAGAGTTTTTTTTTCTAATTACACAAACTAAGATATCCTTGTGAACTAAAAGCAAGATTTTGTTTTTTTGAATTTAACTAATATTATAAAGGTGTAAAATATGTGTTTGGTTGAATACGCTAATCTCAGAAAGCTATAGGCTATAATGTTATAACAAACAGAGTGGAGCTGCAAAGAAATCTATATAAATAATATAAATTAATCGCTGTTCGTTTGTCTCACTAAAACTCGGTAACTGCTGGACCGATTTGTTTAATTCGGTTTCGAAATTCTTTTAAGGTTCAGGTAAAATTTAAAAAGGCAGTACAAAGTTCACCGGGACAGCTAGTATATTATAAAATGGGACAGTGAAAGAAGTCGAATATAGGTACATCACGCCTATATCCCCAAAGGGGTAGGCAGAGATGCATTACACACCTACACTTTGCCAGTTATTTTGTTGATCCCATGTAATAGGGGGCAAGCCTATTGCCATTACCAGGCACTTTAGATAAATCAATTTGTTAATTATACTCAATAATACTACTAATAATACTCACTAAATAACTCAAGACAAATGGTTATTATACACGATTATTGAGATATAAGGGCGAACGCTAAAACTCGCGCGGGCGCACGCTCAATGAAAAATAGTTTGAGCAGCGCAGGCGCGTGCGACGGAGCGCGGACGCGGGCGACGGATTGTAACACGCGCGGTGGGCGGCGGGCACACGGCGCGGGCGCATGCAACGGGCGTCCGCCCGCGGGTTTGTTTTTACAAATCAGTCGAGCGCCGCTAGATGCTACGGTGACACGCGTCGGAGGCTAGGTACAACCATGAACATCGATACAGAGCGTGTAATAATTGAGGTGCAATTTTGCCAAATTTAGTTACGAATTCTCCGCTGAGTAGCCTGCTTGTCACGAACAGGTTAGGCAGTCGACGTTGTTTTCGTAGACGTCTTTTTGCCAAATAATAAATTAGCAAATAATGTATGCTAATCTCCTCGACACTACTGTACACGCTCGAGATCAAAATTATACTAGCAGCGCTAAATAAGACGGGCGCACGCGACGGGTGCCCGTTCGCGGATTCGTGGCCCGCGGCGGACTTGTGACGCGTGCACTTGCGTCCGCATCCGCCCGTGTTTAGCGTTCGGCCTAAACATATCTCTTTATTACTCAACATTTCGACCTTGTCACAAGAGCCGTGGTCACGGGTAGATTGGCTTCAGTTCATCGTCATCTTCGTGAAGTCTGGGTTTGTTCAACTACCCTCACTTCGTCGTCACTACATATTGTGTTCGAAGAGTATATCCCAATTATTAGGTTCCATTCCGGTAATTTGAAGTCGGTTGATGTTTAAATTTTTGATGTATAGTTTTGTATTACAGATGCATTTAATCCCCGTTGAGAAGCTAGTGCGTTTAGCACAAAATGGCGGAGGAGCAGGCGTGTCTAGTGCGCGCCCGGTCCGACTCTGAAGGCTCCAGTAAACTTGGCAGCTTCGGTTCTCTAGCCAGATCCATGGCTTACACAGAGGATAGACTTAGTATGTACAGTCAGCATATAATGTATGGCTACACCCAAAGTAGTCACAATTATTACAAGTTCATGACCAATAAACACCTAGCGAACCTTATCTCTGTGCATGACAAAGTCGTCTTGAAGAAAAAGTCTTCCATTGTACAGTTTTGTGCATAAATTTGACATCGACAAGGATGCGGGCCCGACCCTCACGCGGTTTGAAACGGTTGGAAACACGCATGATAGGAAAAGCGCTCTGTCTTACGTTTGACTATGTGAGTTCGATCTCCAGTCACCACACTACCAACGTGAACCTACTCCTAACATAAGCACTTTTAGCTTAACTGAACCCCTTCAGTTAACGGGAATACTAATAACTCGTATTTGTGATTACTAGTAGGTACTCTTTAAATGTAGATTGCCTTTTAGGCCAGTGTGTAGGCTCCTTTGCTTTTCTTCCCTTTCACATGTATGGTTAGCAAATAAAATATGTATCCATCAACAGGTACAGAGAGTGGGTGTGGCGAACCCACTAACATCACAATGGCGACCAGTCCGCCAGACCACGCGACAGATGCTAACGAGACAGGCGAACTCCTGGACTATAACGACTCCAGTGTGTTGGAGCAGTTCCATGAGGATGCTCTTAGACAGGTAATGGGGTAGCCAAAGCAGTGAACAGAAAAAACCTATAAGCATTCTTCTTTCAGGCACGTGACTCCATCGTTTTCGATTTCGCCAATATCAAGGTAATGCTTGATATTTCCCGCACAGAAGAACTAGTTACTCCGAACTAGTTCACGGTGTGGGACATGGGTATTGCAATTCAGCGTCTGGACTTGGGTTTTTGCCCAGCGCCAGAGGTAACCTAAAAGGCTACCAGCCAAAAGTTCAAGTTCATAGAAGCATTTTTAGCGCTCGAAAATGCCTGTAATGTCCGCGCCAATCACCGATAGTTGCTATGCGTTTGCTATCCAATCAGAGATGTACATTGACAATAGAACCAACCATTATTTCGTTATAGTAATCGTTGTTCATAGAAAACAAATTATACCGTGGGGCCGTTTATTTTAGACATTTTGTTTTAAGTAACGCTTCTAGGTTTTTCCATTCACTGAGATAGGCATTTAGTAGGTACCCACGCGAGGATATTTTAGTTACAGATCAGTTTGTTATACCGTTTGTTATAGAACGTACTAGCGGACGCTCGCGGCTTCGCCTGCTTGATTAAGGTACTAAAAACCTTCCTTCAGAACCACTCTGTAGTGATAGTGAAGTGATAAACTTATCCAAGTTGACGAAATCGGGTCGAACTCTTAGATAGTTCGATAGGTAGGTTTATTGTTGTACACGGCTAAAACGGCTGAACCAATTCTGATACGATTTCACTGGTAGATAGCTGATGTTGGCCTTGGCATTTTTAATTTTTTTTTTCTATTTCTAGGCAGGCTGCGGTTTCGCCCAGGCTCGAGTGCTGCTGACCGTAGCTCTAGCTGTGACAGGCTCTTCGCTAGAACTCGCTGCTATACCTTTCATTTTGCCATCAGCTGAAATTGAAATGTGTATATTGCCACATGAAAAAAATTGGCTCGGTAAGTAATTTTAACACACGTTCAATCTATATCCCTGAAGAGGTAGGCAGATGTGCCTTGTACACCCACACTTTGCCAGTAATGTTGTTGATCCCACATTATAATTGGCAAGCCTATTGCTGTTACCGGACTCTTAGAAAATCCATGTACTACACTATGTACAAATTTCATTTCATTTCATTTCTATACAACATCCATGTACTATACTTTGTACAAATTTCATTTCATTTCTATACAAAATCCATGTACTACACTATGTACAAATTTCATTTCATTTCATTTCTATACAAAATCCATGTACTATACTTGGTACAAATTTCATTTCATTTCTAAACAAAATCCATGTACTACACTATGTACAAAGGAGTATGCCCACAAAAGTATGGGGATTGGTTTCCAAACAAAAATCGTTGTGCACAAGTGAAATGTACGTCATTCGGAGGAGTTTTTAATGTATATTATAAAACAACAAACATAATCACTCCAACTCGCC
Organism: Nudaria mundana; assembly: GCA_963556515.1. Classification (NCBI taxonomy): domain Eukaryota; kingdom Metazoa; phylum Arthropoda; class Insecta; order Lepidoptera; family Erebidae; genus Nudaria; species Nudaria mundana. Next base: position 6,733,319 of record OY748315.1, read on the forward strand.
GGACTTTCGAGAAAAAAGCATATGAATTTCACAAAATTAGGTTATGTTTATCACGAGCTGGGCGTTTAATAATTGCCTACATATTGCGTTTTCTATAGTATGGCGAGGGAAAGTGTCGGACTTTATTGGGTCATGAATGAGAGCGATGTAACTTACCCGATTTTTGTTATTATTTAATCAGTAGAGCAGTCAATCTAGTAATACAGATGTCTATCGAGTAAGGTACCCACATACATACAATGTAAATAAAACAAATAAGTATAACATAATTTCATTTCTTTTATTTCATTCATTTTCATTATGAAAACTCATCAAAAATATTATCTAAATAACTTGCTGGAGCAAACACATCATTGTGTCTACCCCAACCCAGATACCAAGTTATTGCCATAACATGGGCACAATAGCCGATGGTTCTGTTACCTACTAAACAGCTGCAGCAATAACCTGTAATTGCAGAAAGTGTTGGCAACATATTCACTACGGCTTATTAATAAATAAGTGTGGTATGTCCTGCCTCCAATATACCAATAACCGTTCAATATTTTTGCATTGAGGAAAAATACAGTGTCTTGATGACGATAATGCACATTTATGAGTTTGTGATACTATCTTCACCGATTCTTGTTGTTGAGGTTGTAACTTAACAGGTGGCATTGGAGGAGGTTCAGGTATTTGTGGAGATACATCAACTTCCATGTTTCTAACAAATCTAGGATAGTCCTGATGAATTTGCCTTTGAAGATGTCTGCTAGCAGTTGTCCAACATGCAGCACAAACGCTAGTAATGAGGCCTACCTGAAAATAATACACTTGCATTATCATTTATGAAATAAAACAAACATAATTTACAAATAAAAAGACATGACTGTTTTTATGTAGTACTCTATGACACTTGGAGACAAATACCGTTCATTTGCCTGATGCCTGATGGACAATTATGATAGATGGATATCAATGGATATACATACGTACTGTCAAACAACATTACCCTCCTTTCTTTGGCAGTCAGGTAATAATATATTAATAATATACCTAATAATATACATAATATGACTGTTGTTGTTAGTCTTATTTTGGTATGGTTTCCTTAGACACAAATAGCGTTTTAGTTAACTAGCAGAGGCTATTCTTTACTACTTAAGAACCTCTAAATAAAATAGGAAAATATAATACTAACCAAATGGGGTAGTGTGTTGAACTATAACACTTCTTTCAGGACAGTTAGTGTGCACAAGATGAGTGCGAGATCGTAGAACGGATATACCACAACCTAAGCATACACTTCTATGTCCAAACATTGGAGGTGGTATAGTCTCTCCTTCAGGTACTTGTTGTAGTATCTCAAAGCATAGGTTATCTTCAGGAGAGGCCTGCAAAAATAAACAACCATTTCAAAATCTAGCAATCCATGTAAAATAATATTCTAAAACATAATACTGTGAAACAAGATTATGTTCTTCACATGACAAGCGTATCCTTGTTTTTATATGATTACTTTTGTATTTTACTAAATAATTATAACACGGTAAATAGATATTAATTACCGGTGTTGGTGATATCCAGACACGAAGAATATTTGTCATGAATGCGTCTTGTAATAGACGCCGGCGCTGGTGTGATAGTCTCATGAAACAGTTGATACACCGTAGTCGATTATCCGCCATCGTTCACACAATAAATAAAGAGTATCTATCTCGATCTTTTTGTTGATTATTATAGCTACGGAGGAACACTAGGCTCGAAACGACGAAAAACTTATGAAAATCTAAAAAAACTACAAATAAGCACTGAAATCACAACAAACGAAAAAACAGTCACGATAGCGACAACGTCAGTGAAAAAAGTGACATTTAATTGTTATGTTACTCAAATGAAATCGCACTTAATGTTGCCATAAACAGATTCCCAATTAAGTACGTTTTTTAACAAATTATAGATATAAATTATTGAATGTACGTATTGCTGTATGGACATTATATACTATTTAACATGTAATATGATATTTATAATAAAATACCATTACTTACATAATAATAACGTATAATTATATTTATTAACCGTAAAAGCCTTCTCCAGAATAACCTGTAGTTTATTTTACTATTGTTTTTAGTTTATACTACACTTTACTACAGCAAACTTGAAACAGTTCGTGTACGTGTACTGATTTAATACGCGGAAATTGGTAGAGTTACATTTTAGGGTATTAATGGCAATACTTGTAAGAACGAAAGGAAATTGACGATCTTGCATTTTTGCAAGTCATATAAATAGCAAATTATTAAACGTATTTTTTTCCGGCGAAGTTATGGCTTAGTATTTTGAAAGTTGTTATGAAAATTAAAGACAGTATTTTTAATTATATTTTGATTGTTGCACACTCCGAAACCATGTTTGGGCTTACTCCTTTCATTTCATTTCATTTCTATAGAAAATCCATGTACTACACTATGTACAAATTTCATTTCATTTCATTTCTATAGAAAATCCATGTACTACACTATGTACAAATTTCATTTCATTTCTATAGAAAATCTATGTACTACACTATGTCCAAATTTCATTTCATTTCATTTCTATAGAAAATCCATGTACTACACTATGTACAAATTTCATTTCATTTTATTTCTATAGAAAATCGATGTACTACACTATGTACAAATTTCATTTCATTTCATTTCTATACAAAATCCATGTACTACACTATGTACAAATTTCATTTCATTTTATTTCTATAGAAAATCGATGTACTATACACTATGTACAAATTTCATTTCATTTCATTTCTATAGAAAATCCATGTACTACACTATGTAATTCAAACCATAGCTTCAACAGCCAGGAAAAATGTTACATAACACTAAATAGAATCTTTATTCCAATTTAGAAGTATACAAGTATCAAGTATCTACTCTCATGTCGAAAAACTCAAATTATGTTTCCAACAGTTGACATACTACTCGCTGCGGTCGCTGCCGTGGTACTGAGCTGCAGCATGCAATTGAGCGAAGCGGCTGTTGTCATATTATTGGTCAATAACTTTTTTTGAGGGTCCTAAATAAAAATTCGGTCTCGAACAAAACCTGTTCCTGAGAAAGCATGATTTTTGAGTGAAAAAATCATGAAAATCGGTTGTTGACATATTTTTGGTCAATAACTTTTTTGAGGGTACTAATTCAAAATCATGAAAATTGGTTGGGTAGCTGTCGAGAAACAATTTCACATCTAGTTGCATTTGAGTCACCTGATAATGAGCTCCGCTCGCTTCGCTCAATAAATTTATTTTATGATACAGATTTTGTATGAGATTTTCTGGATATCTGTATCGTAAAGTAACTTTTTAAACACAGTTGTTAAAATTACACATTATGATAAAATTCTACTTGCAAACAGGCATCTTTCGACCATACCGCCTTCTCGAGTTTTTCCGCCATGTTGTCGATGCTTCTTCAAGTTTGTGTTTCTCATAATAATAATAATAAATATAAATAATAAATATTTTGTACATTCTCACACAACGTCATCTAACACAAACTAAGCTATAAGCTTGTGCTATGGGATCTAAACAACTGATAAACATACTTATATATTTCTAAATACATACATAATATACATAGAATGCCTTAACGTATGAGATTAGATAAAGTAGTGCATGAAACTGCATATAACTAGGTATTAAAACACTCGTAGGATACTATTAAAAAAGTCAAGACTCGATTCTTTAAAACCTACAGTACCCGGCGATAAATATTGCACATCGGACCTTTGGAAAGAGACAATCGGCTAATTTCGGCTTCGTAGAGCGTTATCTCTGTCGCACGAAATACAAACAGTCCGGTATCTATTAGGAGCTGTCAAAACAATTATGATTTGCTTATTTTAATAATTCTTTTTATTCTTTGTATAAAATACACCATTTCTTCTATAAGTTTTGGCTTTAAGTTCGGGTAAAAAAAAAATCATGTTCACATTATGACTGACAAAACGTCACATAGGTAGTGTGCGACAGAGATAACGCTCTAAGAAGCCGAAATTAGCCGATTGTCTCTTTCCAAAACTCGATGTGCAATATTTATCGCCGGGTACTGTACTCGTGTTCTATTATCAGTTATCCTATTAAACTTACTTTGCCTAGTCGCTATGTAAAAAAATATCCAATTTTTTTTTTCAGTAATGATCAGCCTAGTAGGAGCGTCCCTAGGCTCAGTAGGATGGGGAGTCTTAGCCGAAAGACTGGGTCGTAGGCGGACTTTAGTCTCATGCCTAGCTGTCAACGCAGTCTTCGCGGCCATAGCGGCCTTTATGCCGACATATGGCACTTTTATGATGGCCAGGTAAGATGTAACGTGTATTTTAATGGTGTGACAGCTGAGAAGCTCTTTGACATAACTTTTCCATGGCAGGATTAAGCAGGTTTTTAATTTTTTTTTCTCAAAAACGGCATATACCTTATTATAATTAATGTAGCGCCTTTAGATAGCTAAAAACCGGCCAAGTACGAGTCGTACCCGCGCACAAAGGGTTCCGTACCAAAACGAATATTAATTATATTCTGGTTTTTAGTATTTGTTGTTATAGAGACAACAGAAATACATCATCTGTGAAAATTTCTACTTTCTAACTACGAGGGTGGATTGAAAAGTAATCGGCCTAACACTGATCCATTTAGTTCTAAAAATCAAATATACCCACATTATTTAGTTCAGTTCAGACCTGTTAATTGTGTGAAGTTTGAAACGTGTGTGATAATTAGTTTTAATTTTATAAATTTATTAACAAAGCAATCTGACATCATTTCCGCAAATGGAGCAAATCGAGCAGCGTGCCGTCATTAAGTACCTCCATAAGAAGGGGCTGTCATCAAAAGCCATCCATGATGATATGGTCATTACATTAGGGGATTGCGCTCTTCCATATTCATCCGTCAAAAAATGGATAGCAGAATTCAAGCGTGGTAGAGAGAGTGTGAAAGACGGACCCCGCTCTGGAAGACCTTCGACGTCCACTACTGACGAATATGTTAAAAAATACTCGACTTAATTATGGGAGACCGCAGATTGAAAATTAGAGAGATAGCCGAGATTATAGGCATCTCTTATGAACGTACTCAAAACATAATAGTCAACGTGTTGGGTTTCCACAAAGTGTCTGCGAGGTGGGTTCCGCGACTGCTTTCAGTTGAGCAAAAAAGGATGCGATTGACTATTGCACGCGACTGTTTGGAGTTATTTGAAGCTAATGAATGTGATTTTTTGAATCGTTTTGTAACTATGAACGAAACATGGGTTCATTACTGCACACCGGAAACAAAACAACAATCAAAACAGTGGAAAAGACCTGGTTCACCACCCCCCAAAAAGGCTAAGTCGATTTTGTCGGCAAGTAAGGTGATGGCTTCAGTATTCTGGGACTCGAAGGGTGTGATTATGGTTGATTATCTTGAAAGGTGTCAGACTATAAACTCTGATTATTACTGCACCTTACTACGTCGTTTACGAGAGGAAATAAAAGAAAAACGTCCAGGAATGATCAGAAGAAAAGTCCTGTTTCATCAAGATAACGCTCGTGTTCACACGTCTGTCCAATCAACGGCAGAAATTCACAACTGTGGCTTTGTCAGACTTTTTTCTGTTCCCTAACCTAAAAAAGCACTTGGGAGGTCAAAGATTTTTGACAAATGACGAGGTCAAAGCAGCAGTAGACGCATATTTTGACTCTAAGGAAGAATAATTTTTTTTCAACGGGCTAAATGCTTGGAAGGGAAGATGGCAAAAGTGCATTAAACTTGATGGGGATTACGTTGAAAAATTAAAATATATTTCATTTATTATGTATTTATTTTCTTGGTCAGGCTTATTACTTTTCAATCCACCCTCGTATAACGGGTCATGAGATACAGTTCAAGACAGACAGACGGACAGCGAAGTCTCATTAATAGGCTTCCCGTTTTATCCTTTGGGTACGGAACCCTAAAAATTGTTTTCTTTTATCAGGTTTTGTTCAGCAATCGGTTCCGGTGGCATCCTCCCCACCACCTTCACATACGTGGGCGAGATGTTCCCCCGCAAGTCCCGCCGGCCGGCACTACTAGTATGTCCGGCGGCCATAGCGACCGGCACTCTCCTGGCCGCCGGGCTGGCCGCGGTGGTGCTGCCGCAGACTGGGGCTATGACTTTGTATGAGAATAAGGAACATTTCAGCGCTTGGCATCGGTATGTACTTAAGGTTCTTTATCTACTATAATAATATAAGCTAACATTATAAAGAGGAAAGATTTGAATGTTTGTTTGCTAAACCGAAAATTATTTTTCACTTCTATACCCCTTATTATACTACTCCGAGACGCCCAGGACTGTAATTGACTGTGCTACAGCGGCTGGCACGTAAGATTTTGTTGCCTTTCATCAACATTTCATCGCAAGGCAACGGTTTAAAATTCAAAATTACAATATAGCTGCTACTTTTCATTAATTTTGTTCGGTAATTTTGGACATAACCCATTATAAATCTGCCCGGTGACGGCAATAGCCTTGCCCCCTATTACGTGGGACCAAAAATACTGGCAAATTGTAGGTGTGTAATGCACCTCAGTCTACCCCTTCGGGATACAGGCGTGATATGTGTCTGTCTAAACTTCCGTCCACCTCGCTCAATCACACTTTTCGTAACGCTCCCGTCATGCATTCACCAGTTTACTCCCCAAGTCTAGCGCGTATAGAAGAGTTACTTCAATATGTTGTACGTTCTAGGTACCTACTACTATGCACTCTGCCTATCCTCACATCGTTAGTCAGCTTGATATGGACGCAGGAATCGCCGCGGTATTTACTAGACGTGGGCAGGGAGGTTGATGCTATGGTGTTATATCAGGTATGTTATTTACCCCACTGTTTAAAGATGATAATGGTTTTTGGCACCAAGGACCAAAAAATAAATGGAAAAGAGGTAGATCGAGACAAAAATGGGTAGATCTATATATAGAAATGGGGAATCTAATTTTTGTCCCCTCTTAGCTCTCGAGAACTGCTTATGCTCCAATGATAGTTGACCCCTCTATGGATAGCCCTCGATCTGGAGAAAAGCCAAAAAATCGTAAATTTGACCTAGCCCTAAGGGTCAAAAGTTATAGGCCAAAACCTATGGCGTGGTGCGGCGCGAAGCACCGCGCAGGATACTGTACTAGTTATACTAGAGTAGATGAAATTAACAAGCTTTTATTAGATGGCGTTGCGTGAATTGTCCTAACATATATTAAAAAAAATATTGAATTGATAATTTGAATTTGTACAGCATGAATATATTAATTATTATTACTAGTGGTTCTGTGGACCGTAGACTTCGGTAGCGGCTTTGTTTAGAAAATTTCTTCTTCAATTTTCTTTATTATCTTTATTTGTCATCCAATCCAAAAATATCATTCAAATGTTATTCATTGTAAGCAAGGAGTGTGTGTGTAAAGTTTCATGCAAATCGGTTGATAAATACGGCCTCAAACATGATCTGACAGAACCGGTAGACGAAAGAAATTCTCTCCAGTCTGCAAGTTGAAACGGAGCCTTCGGTCGCTTCGCTCCCTCAGTCAATAATAATGGTTTTTGCCAAAAAAAAACAAAAGTATGTAAAGGTTTAAAAGTGGATTCCCATTATTACAATGAAATATCTTGACTGATCGTTGGGACGCTCTGACTGCAGAAATTTTATTTAGTGGTATGTAACACCTGTCCTGGCCGTGTTTGAATTACAGAGTCCAAAAATATTTAAATCAATACATATAATAAAATTGTAAATGGAAGATGTCTGTACATCGAAAATATAATAGAGAAACTGTTGTAAGGGGCTTTATGAACGCAATAGATCCCAAAACAATGGTTTTTAGAATTTTTGTCTGTTTGTCTGAATGTTTGAACACGCTTATCTCAGAAACGGCTTAACCGATTTGAATGCGGTTTTCAGTAATGCGTTGTGGTTTATTCAACTTAACATTTAAGGTTTGTTTTATTTCAATCGGTTCTAATAGCTAGTATTTAATAAATAAAAGTGATTAAATGAATAACCAAGAGTTGTTTTCATTGCCAACTAATCCCACATGTACGTATGTTACAGAGTATCCACAGCAGTAACCAGGTCCGTGTGTGTGGGAAGTCCCAGACGGGGGAGGGCGACTACCGCCTGGGAGAACTCGCCCTTCCCGGGAAGCGACGTCCGCCTGCCTTACATCATGTCAGGCATAGCGTTAAAATGGTTAGTAATAGTACTTTTACACAGCTAATATACGTATATTAGTTTATAAAACTGTTAGGGTACGAGTAGATTTTAAAGAAACTACCCCTGACGAGTTTCAAAAGTTAAGATATAAACTCTACTAGTTATCACGGCGAACTTTGTATCGCCTCAAATATAAAAAAAAATATAAAAAATATAAATATAAAAAAAAATATGAATATTTTTATATATAACTAGCTGACCCGGCAAACGTTGTTTTGCTTTAGGGGTGGACTACCCTTAACATTTAGGGGGTTGAAAAATAGATGTTGTCCGATTCTCAGACCTACCCAATATGCACACAAAATTTCATGAGAATCGGTCAAGCCGTTTCGGAGGAGTATGGCAACGAAAACTGTGACACGAGAATTTTATATATTAGATATTTCATGCAAATGTATGTAAATTGAAAAACGCGACGGACGGACAGACAGACAGACAGACAAATTGTCGTATTAAATATATAGATGATTAAAATGGATGATTCATTAGAAGAGCCATTTATAACAGAATTATCTAATCTATATATTTAATATCACAATTTGTCTGTCCGTCTGTCCGTCCGTCGCGTTTTTCAATTTACATACTACCAGAAAAAATTCAGGGAAGTGATGGGTATTCGATACTAAACCCATCCATGCTAAAAAAAAGAAAAAAGTAGTTATGTAATTTTTTTCCCTAAAACCACCTAATATTTGTTCACTAAGTAAAATAATTTACTATATTTCTTTCATTAATTCGCGCGCGGCGCTTCGCCCCGCCTCCCCACGTACCGCAACGCGTTCACGCGCCCTTTGCATGCCAAATTATTTCAATCATAAATGCAGTTCCGGTTGTGACATCTCGATGCGCGCACGCTTCCCTTTCGATCAATCCCAACTAATACTATCGAGATGGCGTACCAATTTACCAATCGCGAATACGCATTAATGTTACGTACATATTTTATATCCGGTGAAAATGTGAGTGCGGGTTTACGGATATATCGCGATCTCTACCCGAATGCCCGACAGCCAAATTACTCCACAATGTTAAGTGTCTACCAACGTCTGTTAGATCACGGCTCATTTCACGTACCTACGGACGCACAAGGCCGGGGTAGACCAGCCTATCCGCATAACTTGTACGATGAGGTGCTCGAGTTTTTTGAGGAAGATCCGCGTTGAAGTACGAACGATGCGGCACGTCACTCGCGGCACTCGCAAACTTGAGACCTCTGGTTCCAACAAGATGGTGCTCCACCCCACTACCACATCGCGGTAAGAGACTACCTCAATACGCAATTTGAAGGCAGGTGGATTGGACGAGGTGCTCCGGTCGCGTGGCCCGCTCGGTCCCCGGATCTGACGTAAATGGACTTTTTCATGTGGAGTGAAGTGAAACGTAGAGTGTATGTCAGTGAACCCAACACCCGTGAGGTCCTCCGACAAAGGATAATTGACGCCTTCGATGAAATCCGGCAACAAAGAGACATTCTCCTCAGTTTGAAATCGAACTTATTAAAACGGGCTTGCTTATGCATCCAAAATGACGGATTTCATTTCGAGCAACAACTAAAGTACTTGTAGTGGTAAGTCTTTCACGTATTAAATACATAAATTAATCATTAAGCCAATTTACTATTCCAAGTTCTTTAGTACCTGCCAGTTGATTAGGTACCTATTTAAATTTAAAATTTCTTAATGAAACAGTACCTAGGTACCTATCATGTTTTATCTGCTAGATAGGTAGGTAATTTGACCTCTTACTTAACCATTTAATACCTTACTATAGTAATTGCGGATATGGGGGGATATGGAATCGTAAAATAAATTTTAGTAATTAGGTACCTATTTAAATTTAAAATTACCAATTTAATGAAACAGTACGTACGTAGCCGGGCGTCTCTGTGCGTACGCCGCAGGAGGTATTTCCAGTGGCGCCCGGCGGATTACCTATCTATCATGTTTTATCTGCTAGATAGGTAGGTAATTTAAACCTGTTTACCTAGGTACTTAACCCTTTAATAGCTTACTTTAGTATTTGCGGATATGGGGGGATATGGAATTATAAAATAAATTTTAGTAATTGGGTACTAAAATTGCTTGCTTTGATTTCATTGCGAAATTACGTTAAAAGTTACTACGGTTTTAGTCAGTTCACCCAAACTTTTCTTAAAAAGCTATTAAAAAAATTACTGTCACAAAAATCAAACTCGTATGATGAACATTTTAACTAGGTACCTACTTAACCATACAATAATCGTAGTTGTGTTTGACCTTGAAGACTATGGCGTCTCGCATCGCAATCGTGCAAAGTCGGCCGTCCTCGGCTCATGTTTCGAGTGTTACATTGTAGATGATAGGTACCTATTTACTATCAAACATCGTGCGTAAAATAAAATGGTGGTGTCCATGCGTGACGCACGTATTTTAAGTTTTTAAAAACGTTAATAACTTTGTTTTTTTGTATGGTTGGGTATTTGTATTATTCCATATATATTGAAATACATACGTTCCAGATGAGCCCCTGAAATTTTTCTGATAGTCATAAAATATTCGTGTATATATATTTTTTTTTTTGATACAAAGTTTTGATACTAAGTTTTTTTTTATACAAAGTTCGCTGGGATAACTACGGTACTAAATGTTGACCTGTACCATGAAACACACAACGACAGCTCTCGTCGATCAACTTACGTCATTACTGGGTACGAGTGATAAGGACAGAGATAATAATCGCTCGCTATCGCAATGTAACTCAGTTCGTTTCGTTGTTGGCCTTACTATAATGTTTTTACACAGCTATATACAAATAAGAGGAAGTGACAGTTTGTTAATAGGGTAGATGCCTACAACTAAAATAAATAATATAATATATAAGAATCCAAAGTATGTACATATATTCAATCAATATAAATTCAATCTTATTATTAGAGCGTAGCTCTCATGGTGCAAGAAAGTTCAATCCTTTCTTATGCGAGATCTCTGTCAATACTTTACCGATTTCAACAATTTATATATCAAATTAAACTAGATTTAACTGACATCATTCTAACGGAACCCGATTTTTCAATTATGGCCCTCAAAAATTTTTTTGGAAAAAATTTTTTTTTTTACACAAAGATATGTGATGCTTGCTGCGCTCTAATATGCTACCTCGAAGCAGGTTGGCGACCTAGTATTTATTTTATTTACTTATAATCATCAATTGAATAGTTACGGATTTGACGCTACATACTAATGACGTCATTGTTGAGTTTTTCGTATAAATTTCTATAAAATGTTTTATTTCGGTTACATTAATTTCGTAATGAAAAGTGGTTATGTAAAAGAACCCTTTTATGGTTTGTTAACATTTAGTTAAGTACCTAAAGGAAACTATTCTACGCGGGCGAAACCGCGGGCGTCCACCACTACATAATCTGTATTATTAGGAGGTAGCTTCCCCCCAACTCAACCCCCCCAAGTCAACACCAACACTTATAGAAAAAAATATTTATAGAAAAATTGGTGTATTTTATACAAAGAATAAAAATAATTATTAAAGAAGCAAAGAAGCAAATCATAATTGTTTTAACAGCTCCTAATAGATACCGGACTGTTTGTATTTCGTGCGACAGAGATAACGCTCTACGAAGCCGAAATTAGCCGATTGTCTCTTTCCAAAGGTCGATGTGCAATATTTATCGCCGGGTACTGTACTTATTTCTTGTGAATAAACCTTTTCTTTTAACTTATTCTGCTTTTTCCTAATTGTATATACACAAAATATTGTCTGTCCCACAGTTCTGGCAGTCGTTCTTCCAATTGTTCTCGACTACGTACAGACGGACAACACTATCTCTCGGCGGTATATTGCTATTCATGATGGCGATACAAGTAAGTATACTATAGAAGATAATATGAACAAATGGCGGCCTTATAACTAACAAGTGATCTTACTAAATAATAATTTAGCAATAAGATACTACTTCAAATTGTCGTAATGGGACCAAATTGAAATGGTACCACATTTAAAGCATCAGCTTTCAATTAAAATAAACTAGTTATCCCGACGAACTTTGTATCGGCTCAAAAAAAAAAAATATTTCATGCAAATGTATGTAAATTGAAAAACGCGACGGACGGACAGACAGACAGACAGACAAATTGTCGTATTAAATATATAGATAGCCGATGAAATCAGTTTTTTTGATCTATTTATAATTTACAAGCTGTCCCGGCGAACTTCGTACCGCATTCATTTTTCTAATGTTCCGCATAACTTTTTTTTCTTCCATAAGATCCTTCTCCTGATAATTACGAACACAACAAAAAAAGAATAAGCGAAATCGGTCCAGCCGTTCACGCGTGATAGCGTGACCAAGGGAAATAGGGATTCATTTATATATATATAGAGATTTCTTAGTATTTTAAGAATAGTTTAAGCAAACTCATTGCTTTAAAATACAAAAATATATGGATTTGATAAGGATTCATCTAAAAAATCAGTTAATACTATCAGGCGTTACTTTTCGGAAGTCCATAGTTAAATTAAATAAATCTAACTACTTTGCAATATTCCGCCACATGCAAATTACCCAACTCTCGTATTTATTCATGCACAAGTCCGCCCTCCAAACCCACTTAGGCCGAAAGAATAGAGAAATAATTTTGAAAATAGAATAAATATGAGAGTTGTATAATCGTGCAAAAAATAATAAAAACCTCGACACGTGTTTCGCCCCCAACCAGGGGCATCATCAGGAGATGTCGATGGCTCGGCGCACGGCGACCGAATGAGCCACAACTCGTAAACCGCACCTATTTATATCCTAGGTTTTTTATTTCTACCCACAACCATAATACCAAATTATTTTATGTCTACCCACCACCGTTGTTTAAATGACGTATACCTACCCGCAGCAAAGGGGAAGAGGCGAAATTAAGTTGATCATTTAAAATATTAGGGTTCAAGCGTCTATGTTTGTAGATTTCTAATTGTTCCAAAACCGAAAGCCTCAGTCCTTTGTTGCAGGTGTGCAGAACGTCATAAGTGTGAGGATTAGGTAGGGAGTGACCGGAATCCAACAAATGTTTTGCGAAATGAGACCGTTCTGGGCGATTGTTTCTAAAAGCTGATATATGTTCTTTATACCGCGTCGCGAAGCTACGGCCGGTTTGGCCAATATAAACACCCTCACAATCCCCACACTTAAGCCTATACACACCAGACTTCCTGTCATCCCCAATTTTTTCACGTAAAATTTTGGCAACTTAACATTTGCAATGTTAGGGAGAATTTTCTCCTTAACATTGCAAATGTTTCTCCGGATAGTGTTGTCCGTTCTAAACGCGACATGAATATTATTTTTACATACTGATAAAGTTGCCAAAATTTTACGTGAAAAAATTGGGGATGACAGGAAGTCTGGTGTGTATAGGCTTAAGTGTGGGGATTGTGAGGGTGTTTATATTGGCCAAACCGGCCGTAGCTTCGCGACGCGGTATAAAGAACATATATCAGCTTTTAGAAACAATCGCCCAGAACGGTCTCATTTCGCAAAACATTTGTTGGATTCCGGTCACTCCCTACCTAATCCTCACACTTATGACGTTCTGCACACCTGCAACAAAGGACTGAGGCTTTCGGTTTTGGAACAATTAGAAATCTACAAACATAGACGCTTGAACCCTAATATTTTAAATGATCAACTTAATTTCGCCTCTTCCCCTTTGCTGCGGGTAGGTATACGTCATTCAAACAACGGTGGTGGGTAGACATAAAATAATTTGGTATTATGGTTGTGGGTAGAAATAAAAAACCTAGGATATAAATAGGTGCGGTTTACGAGTTGTGGCTCATTCGGTCGCCGTGCGCCGAGCCATCGACATCTCCTGATGATGCCCCTGGTTGGGGGCGAAACACGTGTCGAGGTTTTTATTATTTTTTGCACGATTATACAACTCTCATATTTATTCTATTTTCAAAATTATTTCTCTATTCTTTCGGCCTAAGTGGGTTTGGAGGGCGGACTTGTGCATGAATAAATACGAGAGTTGGGTAATTTGCATGTGGCGGAATATTGCAAAGTAGTTAGATTTATTTAATTTAAAAATTCAGTATTTAAATATCGTTGTAGGTGTAGGCAGAACTCCGGTAGGTGGATCCAACGCTAACCTTAATAGCGCGATGTAGAAATTATGAATATGATATGAAGCAAAAAATTCGATGTTGTCATAGAGTAGTGGTCATCGTAGCTCAGTTGGTCAGAGCAATTCCCCCTGTTAGGGAAAGGCCGTGGGTTCGAGTCCCGCCGATGACATCAGTTTGTGTCATCTATTTAAAATTTCTTTCTTAATATTTTAAAATAAATAGTTCAAGATCGTCTCACCCAGGCGAAAGTTATGAAAAAGAAAAATAACAAAAATACATTCGAAACCTCTTCCTTTTTTTGAAGTCGGCTAACACAATATCTACTTTAGACTGTATTTGTTTTTTTTTTTTCTATTTACAAAATACACGTACTTTAATAATATAGAAAGTGTCTGTCAATTCCAAATGAACAGTTTTTCATTAAATCTACACCACTATTATAAAGAGGAAAGATTTGTATTTTTGTGTGTATGTTTGTAATGAATTATACTCAAAAACTACTGCGCCGATATCAAAGTGGGCAGTAGACAAAATAAGTTTGGGAACCCCTGCCCTGTAGGGATATATCCTTGAATATACACATATTCCACGCCTATATCCCCGAAGGGGTAGGCAGAGGTGCAATATACAACCACAATTTGCCAGTATTTTTAGTCCCACGTAATAGGGGGCAAGCCTATTGCTGTCACCGGGCACATTTATAATGGGTTATGTCCAAAATGGCCGCATGAATTTCATAAAAAGTAGCAGCTATATTTGCAATTAAAGTCCTGGGCGTTTCGGACTATATGTCCTTTATTATATACATGTTTATTGTTCTTTTTACAGTATTATCTATCATCATACATACCAGCAACAGTAGTACATATGGATTCGCTCGTTTTCGAGGCTTCGAAAAGAATTTTATCAAACGAAATATACACAGAAGAATTATACAATAATACAATGGAAAATATAGAGTATAATAATGTGACATTCAACAGATGTACGTTTAGTAGTATATTGATGTCACATGTTACGTTTAGTAACTGCACTTTCAATAACGTTGCGTTGTCCAATATCAAGAGCTCTTATGCTTATTTCAATAATGCTGTTTTTGTTAATAGCACGTAAGTATATTACAACTAATATTACAAGGTGTAAGTGTGTATGGGTGTTTGATACTCTTCTACGCGAAAACTGCTCGACGGACTTTAATGATAATAACACAGGCCATAATTAGGCGTGGATACCCTCTCTTCTGCTTTAAGTCATGGTCTCCAGCGGGAGTAGGTGGAAAGTGGTCGAGATGGAGAGGGAGCGTACCCTCCCCGCTGAGTGCCGCAGTCAGGTCATGTTCATGATCGAGGTCTAAAGATGGCAGGATAGCCACCCGTGTCCTTATAGAAGCAGGCTTTCAAAGATTTACTCACCGACGCGGGATAAAACCCAACCCCAACGACGCGGAATTTCATTCCGACCAAACCTCCTTAGAGGCCACACACGTGGCCGAAGTCCGCCGGGTGCCACTGGAAGTACCTTCTTGTGGGTACCAGATACGCCCGCAGCAATGGTCATGGGAGCGGCCGCGGTCTCGCGGAATTAAAAAGATTTGTTCGATACCCGGATAAAAATAGTTCACCACACTTATGACGTGAAATAACTCCTAACACAAGCACTTTTAGATTAGCTGCAGGGGTCCACGGGAATACTAGGAGATCGCCCTTGTGACTACTAGAATTTTTTGGAAAAAAAAATTTGCATATAAATCCGACTTCAATTTACTTGAATGGCCAAATTAAAATGGCAGCATTCAGATAACAAAAAAAAACGATTGAAGTCGATCAAAAAATAACAAATTTTGTCTTTCCCAGTATAATAGACACAGACATGGAATCCGGACGCGAGTTCAACTTTAACTGCCTGTTCACTAACACCGTGGTGAGAGGTATGAGGGGCGGATGTGCGCGTCACGCCGACCTCACCTCCCGCCTGGGAGGACAGCTCGCCGAGCAGGCATATGTCGCGCACGCGGGTTTGCTCGCTTGTGTGCTCGCTTTACTGCCTGCACAGATGAGACCTACCGGTTAGTATTACATTTACTTAATAATTTTGTCAAAAAAAGAACTACTTCAAATTTTCGAAATGGGACCAAACCAGAAACAGTCACTAAAGAAAAAAAATATCAAAATCGGTTCGACCAGTCGAAATATATGGTCAAAATAAGAACTTGTTTTGGTTAAAAATGTAAACAGAAGCTATTGTGCTAAGCTGCACACGATGTGAGTGGGATAGAACCTTGTCACAATAACCGCTCCGTGACGTCATCAATTGACGTCACGGAGCGGTTTAGTCCCAATAACAAAACAGGGTTGTAGGTTAATAGTCCATTGAAATGTTACATGAGCTTTGCATTTTTTAGAGGACGCAATTTTATTTTTGGGACATGTGTCCCAAAGGGGGTCAATAGAAGCTTAACCTCAAGTTTGTGGGGTCGCCACCCTTGTCCCCCGGCCGCAAGGGTTGAAAACACTTTTTTCGCGATATCTGAGAAACTATGCGTCGTACAAAAAATTGCCAAGTCATAATTTGTAGCAAATTGTTTTGCCTACAAATATGTTTAAATAACTTTTTGTCCTGAATTAAAAATTAAAGAAGTTATAAGCAAAAAAGTGAGAAAATTTTGAAGCTCTCACACCTAGTAACATTCATGTTGTATTATTTATGCTTTCGATTGTCGGGGGGGGATTGATGGGGGACATAATACTCGTAATACATTTTGAATAAATGACAAGATAAATTAAAAATTTAAAAAACCCCCGACTCACATAATCCATTATTTAATATCAACATACGTATAGTCTATCAACAATTATTCAGAGCTAATGCGAATTGCGCGGAGTGTGGTTACAGAATTAGAAATACATTCCACTCCTCATATCTTTCGAATGGCTAAACCGATTTTCATAAAACTTGCGGTATCGTGATGTATAAGTTATGACCGTTCATTTGATACCCAACACGGGTATATTTGAACACATTCAGTTTTTCATCACCACTTTCACCCCTCATATCTTTGAAATGGCTTAACCGATTTTTATAAAACATAGCTAAGAATACTCTCCCCTGACCCATATTTCAAACAAAAGAAACAGAATCAAAATCGGTTCATCCGTTTGGGAGCTACGATGCCACAGACAGACTTAACACACACCCACACACACGTCAAACTTATAACACCCCGTTCGAGTTTCCGTCGGGGGTTAAAAATAAAATTGCGTCTAAAAAATGCAATATTCGGTCCTTAAATTGTAACATTTCAATGGACTATATCTACGTCGCTATGACGTCACCAACATAGCCGCCAATCCCATTGTCATCTTGCGCGGCTTATATCTCTGTCCTTATCACCGTACCCAGTAGCACCGGGTCTCCATCCTGAACAAAATATTTGGACCAACATGGTGGTTGATCATTTATTTAACTAGATGGCGTTACTTGTATTGTTCTCAAATAATTGAAAAATAATACACGTATTAAGCAAAAATTGCATTCTAATCAGTTAATATTATATTTACAAAGTCTTTCTACGATTCGAGAAATAAATCTTTGGTGCTTTAAAACTCTCATTCAACCTTTTTTTAATAAATTGCCCGCATACGCCACGGAACAAGTGGTGGCAGGAATAAGTACTAATATATATCAATCAGGAATTTCTCATTAGTCGATAACTCTTGCTAAAGTATAGACAGATGTCGCTGATATTAATATTGAATAAGCTCTTTACTTAAATAATTTCTGGTTACGTAATTTTTGCACAATTTGAGTATGGATAGAGATAGATAGATAGATAGATAGAGATATGTATACAATTTTTTTTGGTACCTAATGATATTTATTTTGAAGCAATTTAATATAAAAACAATAATGAAATACTTACTTATTTAAAAAAAAGTACTTTAATAAGAAAAAATTAGGTATGTACATAGGTACCTATTCCTTCGAGTTGTAACTTTCTAGTTTACTAGTACGGCACCACGTCATAGGTTTTGGCCTATAACTTTTGACCCCTTAGGGCTAGGTCAAATTTTCGATTTTTTGTCTTGCCTCCAGATCGAGGGCTATCCATAGAGGGGTCAACCATCATTAGCATAAGCAGTTCTCGAGAGCTAAGGGGGGACAAAAATTACATTCACCATTTCTATATATAGATTACTGTCAAATTGCAAAAAAATAATCAAAAGTAAAGGAATTCAATAAAGGAGAATCACTTCGGTGGCGTGGTCGGTAGTGCCTCGGCTTACGACTCCGGAGCCTCGGGTCGAATCAAATATTTGTGTGATCTACAAATGTTTGTTTCGGAGTTTGGGTGTTTTCTATGTATATTATGTATGTATTTAGAAATATATAAGTATGTTTATCAGTTGTCTAGATCCCATAACACAAGCTTGTAGCTTAGTTTGGGCTAGATGACGTATGAAAATGTCCACAAAAAAAATATTGTAATCATTTTCTCAAAATTCATACTCGGATCGCCTTTGATTTGTTGTGTGACAGTGACCTGCGTTAATCTGGGATTGAATTATTTGGTCAAATACTGTACTACAAACTACAAGACACAAACGTAGAAATGATTCCGTAATAATTGACTGAGGGAGCGAAGCGACCGAAGGCTCCGTTTCAACTTGCAGACTGGGGAGAATTTCTTTCGTCTGTACCTCTACATCTACCGGTTCTGTCAGATCATGTTTGAGGCCATATTTATTAACCGATTTGCATGAAACTTTACACACACACTCCTTGCTTACAATGAGTAACATTTGAATGATATTTTTTGGATTGGGTGACAAATGAAAGAGTAACAAAGAAAATTGAAGAAGAAATTTTCTAAACAAAGCCGCTCCCGAAGTCTACGGTTCACAGAACCACTAGTATAAAATTTGAGTGGACTCAAATGGTATCCCTAGAGAGACTGTTCGGCGCGGCGGGCGGCGGCGCGCCCCCCCTCGACACCAGGCCACTCGGGGTGGGCCCGACGTGGTCGAGCGTTGTCAAAGATGGCGGCTATATAGGTAGCTTATTTTCCAAGGGCGTATGCAGAGGTATTTCATATGCCCACTTTTCGCCAGTAACTTGGTTGGTTCCGCGCGTAGGTATTTCCACATACTTAATATGTGTTGTTAATACATTTAGCATATATGGTGTCCCATACTACGAAGATTCGCAAGGTCTATGGGAACCTCTATATATAGGTACCTACTTACTTATTAATATTATAAAGAAGAAAGATTTGATTGTTTGTTTGTTCGCTTTTAATTTTAATATGCTCTGAAACTACCTACCTACTGCGACGATTTTGAAGGTTTATAACAAATATGTAAATAACTAGGTACCTACATACTTTTCCTTGAGAGCTATGAGTTATTTTTAATACATTTTTGAAAAAACTTACTTGTACACTATTACGCAAATATTTTTATTTTTGGTAAACCTTGACCGGTTTCGCCTTATGGCATCATCAGAGGTGTTTACTTATATTCAATCACTCACTCAATTCACTTTTGTAACACATTTATCCCAGTGATATTTTCCCGCGGGAATTAGGAATGAGAACACTATCACGTGGGCGAAGCAGCGCCGCTGCGGTAATTAGCTAATTAGTATAGTTTGTATAGTTGAGCGGAGCGAAGCGAAGCTCAATCTTAGGCGACAAGTGTAAATCGTTTGTCCTCCGAAACGGCCGATTTTGACCAAATTTGGCATGCTGGTCGACATCATACTCGGGAGTGCATATCTCTGAAATCATGAAAATAGAGCTGACCACGGAGGAATAATCACCGAAAATGTCCTGGACATCGACGAAAAAGTACTTTAACATTTAGCTAGAAATTCCAAAATTGGCACGCGCGTGCAAGACATGCCGCTGGTGGGTTCGGAAATACGATTTTCGAAATCGGATGCACCATCGAGGAATAATCACCGAAAAACCAGATGATTAAATGGTTGCCATGGAAACACGTGCGTCAATAATGAAAATAGATTTAAGTGTTCGATTCTGATTCTGATATGTAATAAAAACATTTGCTCCGCTCTACATTTGCAATTAGCAGCATGCTGCGCATACCTAGTATACTATACTAGGTATATATTTATACTTAGTGTGTAAACGGGTCCCGCTAAGACATACCGACCCAGTAGAAAGTCTTTCTTTCTTCTAAGACCAAGATCTTACGGTCCCGAACCAACCTTAGCTCCGAAAGGTGCATCCGTCGATCAACAGACGTCGTGGCTCTGACAAACATAAAAGTTCGTAGCAACAACAAAGTTACTGGCTATATGGCGTATAACTTGCATCTGTCTACCCCTTTTAGGAAACAGGTGTGGTTTTATTTACTTATGCTATTTGTTATTAAATAAGATGATGATGATGAATGGTCGCTGACACGGGAATATACATAGGGAGTATATCTACTTACACCTTAGATCAAAAATACTATAGATATTGGATTCAGTACAAATACAACGCGGAATCTTGGCACTCGAATACTATATAGGTAATTATTACAAAACCCATCTATAAAATAAACAAGATTGTACATTGATGGTTGACATAGAAATAATTCGTAATAATGAATACAGGCGCATCAATGTACAGCGCCGTTGTCGCATCCCTTGAGAGTAGGCAATAGGAACTTAGTACGGCGTGCGGTTGAAGCGCGCAGGTGTGCAATGTACAGCGCCGTTGTCGCATCCCTCGAGAGTCAGCAAGCGCAATAGGAACTTAGTACGGCGCGCGGTTGAAGCGCGCAGGTGTGCAATGTACAGCGCCGTTGTCGCATCCCTCGAGAGTCAGCAAGCGCAATAGGAACTTAGTACGGCGTGCGGTTGAAGCGCGCAGGTGTGCAATGTACAGCGCCGTTGTCGCATCCCTCGAGAGTCAGCAAGCGCAATAGGAACTTAGTACGGCGCGCGGTTGAAGCGCGCAGGTGTGCAATGTACAGCGCCGTTGTCGCATCCCTCGAGAGTCAGCAAGCGCAATAGGAACTTAGTACGGCGCGCGGTTGAAGCGCGCAGGTGTGCAATGTACAGCGCCGTTGTCGCATCCCTCGAGATTCGGCAAGCGCAATAGGAACTTAGTACGGCGCGCGGTTGAAGCGCGCAGGTGTGCAATGTACAGCGCCGTTGTCGCATCCCTCGAGAGTCAGCAAGCGCAATAGGAACTTAGTACGGCGCGCGGTTGAAGCGCGCAGGTGTGCAATGTACAGCGCCGTTGTCACATCCCTCGAGAGTCAGCAAGCGCAATAGGAACTTAGTACGGCGCGCGGTTGAAGCGCGCAGGTGTGCAATGTACAGCGCCGTTGTCGCATCCCTCGAGAGTCAGCAAGCGCAATAGGAACTTAGTACGGCGCGCGGTTGAAGCGCGCAGGTGTGCAATGTACAGCGCCGTTGTCGCATCCCTCGAGAGTCAGCAAGCGCAATAGGAACTTAGTACGGCGCGCGGTTGAAGCGCGCAGGTGTGCAATGTACAGCGCCGTTGTCGCATCCCTCGAGAGTCAGCAAGCGCAATAGGAACTTAGTACGGCGCGCGGTTGAAGCGCGCAGGTGTGCAATGTACAGCGCCGTTGTCGCATCCCTCGAGAGTCAGCAAGCGCAATAGGAACTTAGTACGGCGCGCGGTTGAAGCGCGCAGGTGTGCAATGTACAGCGCCGTTGTCGCATCCCTCGAGAGTCGGCAAGCGCAATAGGAACTTAGTACGGCGCGCGGTTGAAGCGCGCAGGTGTGCAATGTACAGCGCCGTTGTCGCATCCCTCGAGAGTCAGCAAGCGCAATAGGAACTTAGTACGGCGCGCGGTTGAAGCGCGCAGGTGTGCAATGTACAGCGCCGTTGTCGCATCCCTCGAGAGTCAGCAAGCGCAATAGGAACTTAGTACGGCGCGCGGTTGAAGCGCGCAGGTGTGCAATGTACAGCGCCGTTGTCGCATCCCTCGAGAGTCAGCAAGCGCAATAGGAACTTAGTACGGCGCGCGGTTGAAGCGCGCAGGTGTGCAATGTACAGCGCCGTTGTCGCATCCCTCGAGAGTCAGCAAGCGCAATAGGAACTTAGTACGGCGCGCGGTTGAAGCGCGCAGGTGTGCAATGTACAGCGCCGTTGTCGCATCCCTCGAGAGTCAGCAAGCGCAATAGGAACTTAGTACGGCGCGCGGTTGAAGCGCGCAGGTGTGCAATGTACAGCGCCGTTGTCGCATCTCTCGAGAGTCAGCAAGCGCAATAGGAACTTAGTACGGCGCGCGGTTGAAGCGCGCAGGTGTGCAATGTACAGCGCCGTTGTCGCATCCCTCGAGAGTCAGCAAGCGCAATAGGAACTTAGTACGGCGCGCGGTTGAAGCGCGCAGGTGTGCAATGTACAGCGCCGTTGTCGCATCCCTCGAGAGTCAGCAAGCGCAATAGGAACTTAGTACGGCGCGCGGTTGAAGCGCGCAGGTGTGCAATGTACAGCGCCGTTGACGCATCCCTCGAGAGTCAGCAAGCGCAATAGGAACTTAGTACGGCGCGCGGTTGAAGCGCGCAGGTGTGCAATGTACAGCGCCGTTGTCGCATCCCTCGAGAGTCAGCAAGCGCAATAGGAACTTAGTACGGCGCGCGGTTGAAGCGCGCAGGTGTGCAATGTACAGCGCCGTTGTCGCATCCCTCGACAGTCAGCAAGCGCAATAGGAACTTAGTACGGCGCGCAGGTGTGCAATGTACAGCGCCGTTGTCGCATCCCTCGAGAGTCAGCAAGCGCAATAGGAACTTAGTACGGCGCGCGGTTGAAGCGCGCAGGTGTGCAATGTACAGCGCCGTTGTCGCATCCCTCGAGAGTCAGCAAGCGCAATAGGAACTTAGTACGGCGCGCGGTTGAAGCGCGCAGGTGTGCAATGTACAGCGCCGTTGTCGCATCCCTCGAGAGTCAGCAAGCGCAATAGGAACTTAGTACGGCGCGCGGTTGAAGCGCGCAGGTGTGCAATGTACAGCGCCGTTGTCGCATCCCTTGAGAGTCAGCAAGCGCAATAGGAACTTAGTACGGCGCGCGGTTGAAGCGCGCAGGTGTGCAATGTACAGCGCCGTTGTCGCATCCCTCGAGAGTCAGCAAGCGCAATAGGAACTTAGTACGGCGCGCGGTTGAAGCGCGCAGGTGTGCAATGTACAGCGCCGTTGTCGCATCCCTCGAGAGTCAGCAAGCGCAATAGGAACTTAGTACGGCGTGCGGTTGAAGCGCGCAGGTGTGCAATGTACAGCGCCGTTGTCGCATCCCTCGAGAGTCAGCAAGCGCAATAGGAACTTAGTACGGCGCGCGGTTGAAGCGCGCAGGTGTGCAATGTACAGCGCCGTTGTCGCATCCCTCGAGAGTCAGCAAGCGCAATAGGAACTTAGTACGGCGCGCGGTTGAAGCGCGCAGGTGTGCAATGTACAGCGCCGTTGTCGCATCCCTTGAGAGTCAGCAAGCGCAATAGGAACTTAGTACGGCGCGCGGTTGAAGCGCGCAGGTGTGCAATGTACAGCGCCGTTGTCGCATCCCTCGAGAGTCAGCAAGCGCAATAGGAACTTAGTACGGCGCGCGGTTGAAGCGCGCAGGTGTGCAATGTACAGCGCCGTTGTCGCATCCCTCGAGAGTCAGAAGCGCAATAGGAACTTAGTACGGCGCGCGGTTGAAGCGCGCAGGTGTGCAATGTACAGCGCCGTTGTCGCATCCCTCGAGAGTCAGCAAGCGCAATAGGAACTTAGTACGGCGCGCGGTTGAAGCGCGCAGGTTTGCAATGACCGAGGTGAGTTGGTGCCGTTTTTAAAGCACTGATCGGTAATCTAGGTATTTTTGATCTAAGACTTACACCTTATTTATAGATAGGTAGGTACCAACCTCTTGGTTTTTTTAGGAAATCAATTACGTCCGAACACGATGATCCCATAATAAGTAAGTATGCTTAATACACACACACATATCACTTTTTGAAATAATAAATAAATAAATAAATAAATCACGCCTATATCCCCGAAAGGGTAGGCAGAGGTGCATTACACACCCACAATTTGCCAGTATTTTTAGTCTCACGTAATAGGGGCAAGCCTTTTGCCGTCACCAGGCACACATATTTCCAAAATGGCTGAATGAACTTAATAAAAAGTAGCAGCTATATTATAATTTTGAAAAAAAAATGGAACCCGTTGCCTTGCGATAAAAGGCAACAAAATCTTACGTTCCAGCCGCTATGGCACAGCCAATTAAAGTCCTGGGCGTCTCGAACTATAGTATGCGTAATCCACTATTATAAACTCCTCTTTAATTAATTCTGATAATAAGTTATAATACCTACCATCTATTAGTAAAAAATCAGGACAATAGAAACTTGCGGGATTAAAATGTAAATTAATGCCATCTATTGGAAATTTTTCGCAAACGAAATATACTGCCATCTATTAGGATTTTTTCACACACTAAATAATTCAATTATCAGACATAGAACGTCCTCATTTCTTTGTATGGTATGGGATATCTGTACTATATATAGTATTATTATATCTGTGCCCGTACTGACGTAAGTTGTTCTACAAGAGCTGTCGTTTCGTGTTTCATGGTACAGGTCAACATTTAGTACCGTAGTTGTCAACATTTTATACAATAGATAGTTCTGTCATAAATATGTCTGATTTGGACGGATTCCAATTAATCATCTTTGTCTAATACATACGACAGCGATTACAATAGAGAATCACTCTTAATTATAATAAAATGTTTTTTTCTAAATAGAGGCTGCTGTTGTATTTCATTTAATAAATTTTTGGAGGCAATATTTTTATAGTATAATGTATTTTTCAGTGACAATATGCGCAGCTTGTTTCCTGATATCTCCCTTAATCTACGTGTGTCAAGACGAGACAACATTATACGTAGTAGAGGCTGTATATCGACTATTTATTAGTATAGCTGTGTATATAGTTGGAGTCAATGTTGTCGAGTCATATCCAGCTAATTTGAGGTTTGTATAGTCTATACTAATATTATAAAGATGAAAGTATGTATTTATAGATGTATATATGCCCCCTTAGTTTATGTAAGTTTATTTACTTACACGTCACCCTCTCACCCTTACTTCTCCTCACAGGCCTGCTCTAAGAGATTCCTTTAGGAATAAGCAGTGTCCTTCTACTATGCTCACTGTATTGTTTGTTTGTTTACTTACTATACTATGTGTGTTGTACATAAATAATAAATAAAGATTTGATTGTATTGAATAGGCTCCTTAACTTCTGAACCGAGTGCTATAGGCACGCTGGCGAAGTGAAACAGTTTTTGATAATATTAACTAGTAGACAGTTAATATTATCAAAAACGGTTTAGTTTACATAAAATCATTGGGCCCATAACCTGTTACACTTGCCTCGATGGCGCAGTGGTATGAGTATCTTACTGCCGTCCCTGAGGTCCCAGGTTAGACTAGGGTCGAATCAAATATTTGTGTCAGTCAGTCAGGGTGTTTTCTATGTATAATACGAGTATGTATTTAGAAATATACAAGTATGTTAATCAGTTGTGTAGATCCCATAGCACGAGCTTATAGCTTAGTTTGGGCTAGATGACTTTGTGTAAGAATGTCGAAAATATTATTTTTTTATTCCACATTGGCGAAGCGAAGAACAGTTCAATTTACAAAAAGACATTGGGCCCATAACCTGTTACACTTGATTTATTCATAATTGATTGTATTCCAGATGCACAGCCCACGGTGTAATACTCTCAGTGACACACATGGGGGGTGCCATAGTCCGTGGAGTGGGTGACGGGTCTCCCTTACTGTCGGCGCTACTGTGTGCCGGGTTGTCTGCTGCGGGTATACCTCTCGCCGGTCATGTGCGTTAGGTAAGATCTGATATCTATACTAATATTATAGGACAGACAGACACAAGTACTTTCAGAGACACACAGGAAGGGGGGTGCCATAGTCCGTGGAGTGGGCGACGAGTCTCCCGTACTGTATGTCTGGTTATCTGCTGCGGGTATACCTCGGGTAGCCTTCCAACTTATTGGACCTTGGAAAATAAAATAAACGAATGGACGGAGTATAATTTTTTTCTTTCTATTATTATTACAGATACAACAAGAATATTAAATAGAACGAAAAATACCAAAAGCAATCTACGTATTGTATGGCAACATTTATAATATTAATACCATATTATGGTAGTAATTGAGTTATTGTAAAAGTTTGCGTATAAATTAATCTTATTTGTGTAGAACTGACTGACTTATAATTGGAAAATGTATTTGCGTGTATTTGTCTGCGGCAAGCCTAAAATTAATATACTTTTTTCTTTTCCCGTGATTTTACATATTGGATTCCCACCGATAGATAAATGAATGGTGTTTAAATAAAAAGTTACCAACATTAAAAAATGCAATAAAAATGATTAATTTTTGGGTTGCCACAATTTTAATATTTGTGACAAATTGATTGCTGGTGGACAAACGAAAGATTCCATGTAAATTGCATTCCATAGATAAATATCTCCAAAAATATACTTATAAAATTCGTGGTAAAAATAATAATATGCAACATTTGAAAAAAAAATAGAGTATATAAATTACAAATTTTTAACCATAAAGACATATCACGCGTCTATTATTTTTAGTCTATGATACATGATATACTAATGGATGTAGACTGATCTTATTATTTGTTGTATTTATCTAATGTATCCACTATTGAACCAAAAAAATTAAACATTTGGCAATGAATTTCCAACACTTCTTCAGTAATTAATTAATTAAATTTTGTTTTGTATAATTATGAAAATTTACTTTATGAAACTTTAACGTCGTATCTCACTTCCAGATAAAGAGCCTTTAACACGTTCTCTTGAGCGGTAATTTTACTGATCATCTCACAAAAAAAATCCATACATTTAGAGTACTATTATAGCCGTAAATAATATTAAAGTTGCTTTTCGCCACTAAGAATTTTCCATTCCTTACAGAGAAAGTGGAAATGTGTTGTAAAAATAGCTAATGATCTTTGAATCAGAGATGAGTTTTAATATGACAGACAGACATACATCACTTTTATATCCCCGAAGGGGTAGGCGGACACACCTACACTTTGCCAGTAATTTTGTCGGTCTCACTTAATAATCACACTTAATAGCGAGCCTGTTTCCGTCACCGAGCATTATAGAATATTCAATATTACTCTGTAAATCATACCAAAATTACTCTGTAAATCATACCAAAATTCCAACAGCCTGGACAGGTGTTACATACCGAGCGAGTTTAAATATTTACGGCAATAATTTCTGTACTGTAAAAAAAACGCTTGTACCCGCTACCGCGCTCGCGAAAGTGTTAAATGGCTCGAAACTTGACGAAAACTTTAACCTCGTGACGTAGGTACACATTTTTGTAATAATTAATTGTAATTATTATGATTTACGCTCGCAGTAGTTATATTACAAAATGGTGGTTTAAATATACAGTGTTGTCATGACAATTATATTTTAAAGCAATGGTAGAAAATATCTGACGTATTTTAATATGATGTGGTAGTATTAAGTGACGGTGTTCCTTTTTTAAATAAATCCAGAGTGTATTTACAGAAGCGGTGCGATATGATGGCCTTTTGACGCATTAAATTATAGATGTGAAATAAAAATAGAAAAATCTGACGATACTGTTATATAGTTTATACTTTCGATTGTTGGCACTTGGCGGAACCTATACTAATACATGATGAACAAACACACTTGCACACTATTCCACAACTTTATTTGATTTATTTTCACCGACCGGTTTCGCTTTTCAGCATTATCAAAGGTGTTTTACTTCACTGTCTAACATATCTTCAAGACATTTAAATGGCTTGAAAACACTTCAATTTTTATTTACCTGTATAGATGTAAACAGAGCTTCATGAATAGACAAATAGCTTGAAGATGTGTTAGACAGTGAAGTAAAACACCTTTGATAATGCTGAAAAGCGAAACCGGTCGGTGAAAATAAATCAAATAAAGTTGTTGAATAGTGTAAGAGTGTGTTTGTACATCATGTGATACTGTTATACATACATATATGTCGATTTACCGTGTGCACCGTAGAGACGTGTTTCTTTAAACTTAAAATTAACTAGTACACATCCGCGGCACGGCCCGTTTTTTTTTTAATAAAAGTAAATTAAGTTACTCCTTATAAAATCAAGTATCTGCCAGCGAAAAAATAGGAAAAACAGTCCAACCAATTCCAAGAGACGGACGGGACAAACCGACAAAGAAATTTTTTGAAGACACTTCAATTATCTGTATAGATGTATACAGAGCTTCATGAATAGACCAACTTCATAACAGCCATCATAACTTACGGCTAGTTTAGTGTAATTAAGGCTACACATATCGAAAAAGCAATGGTTGTATAATTATTGACATCACTGGGACAATAGTTAAACATGGAACTGATAATATAAATAATTTGAGAGTAAACTGCTCTGAAGAAATAAAATCACATACAAAATCTATATATAGAAATGGTGAATGTAATTTTTGTCCTCCTTAGCTCTCGAGAACTGCTTATGCTCCAATGATGGTTGACCCCTCTATGGATAGCCCTCGATCTGGAGACAAGCCAAAAAATCGTAAATTGGACCTAGCCCTAAGGGGTCAAAAGTTATAGGCCAAAACCTATGGCGTGGTGCTGCGCGAAGCACCGCGCACGACACCGTACTAGTGAATTAAGACATAACTATATAATTTACGTCAAGTCAATAATGTAGAAATTTCCATAGTCGAAAATACTTCGGTATGCTTGAATTTTTAAGACAACCGTTAGATAGCTTTTTTTGCAATTATTGAGATACTAGTACGGTGTTTTATTTAATATACAGGATTTAACCTGACCGGTTTCGCTTTATAGCATAATCAGAGGTGTTTTATTTCACTGTCTAACATTTCTTCAAGCTATAAGGCCTTTTCATAGCTTTAAGATAAAAAGTGAAACGGTGTACAGTGTTTGGTTAGCATGTATTACTATAAGTTTCACTTAGTGCCGACAGTCGAAACCATCAACTATATTAAAAAAAAACACATTTATCATGAAAATTTCTACTTTATTCCCATGATTTTAATGTAAGTACATTCACCAAACATTTGTACACCGTTTCACTTTTTATTTAATGTACAGAAATTTTCCCTTTCAAGGCATTTAAATGGCTTGAAGATGCGTTAGACAATGAACTAAAACACCTTTGATAATACTGAAAAGCGAATCCGGTCGATGAAAATAAATCAAATATAATTGTGGTGTAGTAAAATATTTGTTTATTAAATATGTAAAGTCTGACGACAACCTTTGATAATGCTATAAAGCGAAACAGGTCAGGTTAAATCCTGTACATTAAATAAAAAGTGAAACGGTGTCCGAGCGAGACACGTCTGTCCCACATTATCACGGAAACCTATTGCCGTTCCTATAATTAAAAAGTTATAATTTATTTATCTGTATGTGTAAATTCATTGAACAATAATTTATATTATAACGTAATATTTTTTACAATAATAATAATATTTTAATTTATAAAAATATCGATTAATATTAAAATTTGTTGTAAGCACTACTTTGACTCTAATAATCTCCTTGCCAATAAACACTGAACAGTGTTGCCATATCGTTTTTTAAGTGATATTATCATAGACTGCTTAATCTTAGTTTTTAAAAGACACATATTTATTTTTCATATTATGTCTCACGAATTAGTTTCAATTATATTTATTAAATGTGTAGCTGAAGATTTTTTTCTTTGAAAATTCTTGTGATTAGTTATTAAATTTTATATAAGACTTTCGTTGTCTATGGCAGCCAGTAAAGGATATCTTCTTCCGTATAAATAAAGTGTCTAAAACAGTCTTGTGTTTGGACGTAGGTTTAATCTCTGGTCAACTACTGATGTGAACCAACTTAAGGGGTATAATAATATTGAATGTTAAATGTCATTACTTATGTACAGAAATAAAAAAAAAAAATTGAAATACGATTCTGTTAGAAACATTTTAAATTAGAATTTTCAATTTGACACCTGAAAGTTGAGATTCTTTACAATTTAGTAATTTGGTAGCATTTGTTTAATTGAAGTGGGCAATATTATTGTGTTGGTAGAATTAATTTTATTTAAATAAGAATTTATAATTTAATTTGTGCTGAATTATTAGATTTAATGACAATTTAATTTAAAAAATATTTTAGTGACATTTTATTTTAATCTGAGTTAACAAGGGGGAAGTCTTGAATTTATTTTGACATATACGTATAATGAATTCTATATCCCTGATGGAGTAGGCAGAGCTACATTACACACCCACAATATGATCAAACTCTGTTTATCAATTGTGATGAAACCTTTAGCAGATGGCAGCGATGCAACGATAAGTTACACACACACATATCACGCCTATATCCCCACAAGGGTAAGCAGAGATGCATTGCACACCCACAATTTGCCAGTATTGTTACTCCCACGTAACAGGGGCAACCCTATTGCCGTCACCGGGTACATTTAAAATGGGTTGTGTCAAAAATGGCCGAATGAATTTAATAAAACGTAGCAGCTATATTGAAATTTTGATTGTTGATGAAAGGCAACAAAATCTTACTATAATTACTAACAAAGTTTTAAGAACAATAATTGTAATCTTTATTTATTACGATATGATAAGATTTAAAGCTTCCTACCGCCTCATTCATTTAGGTGCGGATTAAGCCTTTATGTAATGTAGATAAAGTTTAAAATCACATGCACTGAAGTATGAAACTGCTCGCTTCTTCGCTGCCATCTACCGGTTATATCTCGAACTACTTCGATAACAATGCACGATGTTGCAATTTTGTTTTTATTAAATGATGAACTTTATGCAAAATCAATAAATTTGTTTCTTGCTATATTTATTGTGATATATTCTAATTTGTATATTTTGAACATTCCTTCCTATGGACTTCGACTGATTACAATCTTTTAAGTATATTCTCTAGTCAATAATTACAAAACTCATCAATTAAAAGCCTACATTAATATAGAATGACTTGTTCGTAGAGTTTAATACTTATTTGCTCAGTCATTAATTCGTGAATGATTTCTTTCTAAAACAGAAAATTAAACAATCGAATATATCGACTATTTGTTTCATGAATATCACAATAATTTTAATAATGAATTCAATTTCTTTAATTAGGTATATAATATAATGACGCCTTCTCTGAAGGGGTAAGCAGAGGCATATCACACACCCTTCCACCAGTAGACTTGTTGGTCTCATGTTATAGAGGCGAGTATATTGCCGCTTTAGGCACTATTATAATAGCCAGAGCCTCCTCCACTGATCGTTGAGGTTGACTGGGTTCCTTAACTCTTGAAGGGATCCCTGTTACCCTCAAAATGTCAATATCATACTATAATAATATTATAATACAAACATGCAATATAATTTTATTGAAAATACCTTATAAGTGTATGACTAGTTAAAATATATTAGATATTATAAGGGACAAAGGTTTAGGTAAAGGATTATTAATACAGTAAATTGCAATATTTTGAGTTTATTTCCGAACACAGGCTGTAGCAAAATGATTTTTCATGATAATTTTTATTGTGTGGTTGTTTTTTACTATTGAAACGTAAAAATCATCATGAATTTAGCTGTTCTGAAGTTAAGTTACAGTATTGAAGAAAAATATTATTATTTTACAATATTATAGATTTATTTGGCAATGAATGTTAACTAAAACTGCATTTAACGCCATCTGTCTGTAAAAAGTTAATACTTTTAGCGCCATCTGTTGGCGAGTGTCGTGTTGTATGTATATCACTAGTGCCATCTATCGGCGGACAGCTAATATTGTGTGGCTATTATAGACTATTATAGACTGAAAATTGTATTCGTCAATCTGATGTGTGTAAATAAAGATCAATCAAAATATGTTCATATTTATTATGTTGTTTTATTTCCTGAGCCTTGGTTCCATCGGAATTTTAAGAACCGGCCTAGGGCGAGTTGAACTCGCGCACGGGTTCCGGAGGTTATCTATAAAACCGGCCAATATACCAGTATACCGAACTTTCGGGGAAATTTCTTTGATTTTTTATTTCGGATTTCACTTCTACCTGACCAGAACATTTTATGCTCTATTCCACTTTAATCCACTAAACAAATCCATTCATGGATTTGTTTCCACTTTTTGTTCCACTCTAATCCATTGCCGCGATGGATTATATTCCACTGCCTTTTTATATTCCGTTCTAACCCATCGACGGGATGGATTATATTCCACTGCCTTTTTATACCCTTCGTGAATATATGAACGTGGCATAACCAAGATTTCATAACTGGTTATGAATATGGATTTTTTTCACTGTTGTATTTTCACAACCAGAACCTCCTATTCTGTTATGATCGCCTGGTACTTTTTCGGAATAATGAGTTCAAACATGTGCATGTGCATTGAATGTACATGTACCGGTCTGGTATGTTTACCCTTAAAATATATTATTACTTCGGGCTATAACTACATCATGAACATACATTGACAATACCACATTTTAATAAGGCAGGTATATTCAATGCACATGCACATGTTTGAACTCATTATTCCGAAAAAGTACCAGGCGATCATAACAGAATAGGTTCTGGTTGTGAAAATGGAAAAAAAGTATTGTTTGATAACTGGTTATGAAACAGTGAAAAAAATCCATACCATCCAACCATACCGATCATAACCAGTTATGAAATCTTGGTTATGAACGTGGACGAAGGGATCCAAAATCGAGACATGTAGTTAAGAAACTTTTTTATTTCCGAATGATTTGGTAGACATTTTTTTGGATGTAATTCCAACCCTCCATAATTTTATTTTCGGGAAGTAAAGGTTGTGCGGAACATAATGATACAATTCTTGATGTGAATTTGTTCTTCAAAAGACTTTTTTATTTCTTTTTATATTTTACCTTTTTATATTCCCATGGATCAGAATGGAAAAAAAGTGGAAACAAATCCATCGATGGATCAGAGGGGAAAAAAAGTAGTAATCAATCCATCGATGGATTAGAGTGGAAAAAAAAAGTGGAAACAAATCCATCGATGGATCAGAGTGGAAAAAAAGTGGAAACAAATCCATCAATGGATTTGTTCAGTGGATTAAAGTGGAATAGAGCCATTTTATAGAGTACTAGCTGTCCCAGCCAACTTCGTACCGTCCTAACCTTACCTTTTAGACTTTTCCTGAACCTTCACGAATATTTCAAGACCAAAATTAGCCAAATCGGTACAGCTGTTCTTGAGTTTTAGCGAGACAAACGAACGGCGATTGATTTTTATTTATATAGATTGCTATCTAGTTTAGAAATAGATAAGTTTCATCTATACACACCCAGCTATTTTTCAGTATTTTTATTTTTGCTGTAGCTATTATATTTAAGCTTTTACAAAGGTTTTTATCATCAATCGCGGAAAATATTTCCGCAACAGTGGGGGGGTTTGCAGAGTGGATAGCCGTAACAGTAATACATCATCTGTGAAAATTTTCAAACAGCCGGTGACGGACGGAGAGCGGAATCTTGGTAATAGGGTCCCGTTTTGCCGTATGGGTACAGAATCACATTTTTTATTTATTAAAACGACTTCTATTAACAATCGCAAAAACGGCGATATCGGACCGAATTCGAACCGAATTCAAAGAAAAAGTTAAACTTATTTGCAACAACATATTTTAACCAATTCTACTTTTTTATTGACAGAGCGAGCGAAGCGTCTACATTTCGAGATTGGACAATTTTGCTTTCGTCCGTCTGTCGGTCTGTATGTGTTCCGGGCTAGCGGACACACGGTTCCTTGAATCAATACCATTTTTTCATCGTGAGTGTTTTGGATTGGGGGGAAAATGGGGGTCATGTTAAAACAATAGTCATACCAACATCTCCAGGGCCCGCTTCAATCGCCCATGGTTTGTGGAGGTTAGATGTCAGTCGCTTTACAGAAAATATCGAAGTTCAGCCAAATCGCAGTTAGACTGGAAAGCCGACCCCAAATGAGTGGGGAAAAGGCTAGGTGAATGATGATGTAGGCCCGGTGACGGCAATAAGCTTGCCCCCTATTACGTGTGACCAAAAAGCCTACCCCTTCGGGGATATATGATACGTGATATGTTCTTGTCTGTCTATTTAGCACATGTACAACTGTTTTACTGTTCCGGTTCCATCTTCTCTCTCATTACCTACAATAAAACAGGTTAAATAATACACAAATAAATTACATTATTTTTATAATACCTCAATTTTAAAAACTTATAATCACCCATTATAAAATAATTACCTAACGAACACCATTAAGACAGACACAAATAGATACAGTGCGTTTAGTTTTAGAACGAAATATAGCAAGAATGTTCGTAAACTGTGGAACAGATTTTGATGAATTTTACACTTCAATAGATTATTTCCTGAATTGACCGATATGATACTTTAAATCTTGCAAGTGATAGACAATGAAGTATAATTCTAAAGCTCAACGCACTGAACGTTAAATTCATTTAAAATCCATAATTTAAATATTACATGGGTATTGTTAGAGTTATCAGTACATACATAATATTTACCATGTATTGTAACTAGTTTTCGATAATACATATTATAAATCCTCCGCCGCGTCTCTGTTCGCGATAAACTCAAAAACTACTACATCGATTTTTGTGCTGCTTTCTCTAATGGATAGAGTTGTTCTCGAGAAAGGTTTTAGTATATTAATCATGGTCATTCATAGCGCTTGCAATAATACCGCGATATCGGAAAGTATCTCTTTCCGGCGATGTATTGTATACAATACGTGGTAAATAATTAAATATCCCGAGATATCTTATAGTAGGATTACATTACAGTTTAAATATACATATACTTCATTAATAATTAAGTAAATCGATATATTAAATTTAAAAAAAGTTTCACATGAGGTAGAGGCGACAGCACTTTTTTAACATTCACGAGTGAAAGTCACTGTTCACATTCATTACAGATAACTCAATGGTGGATTCTCAAATCGGTTCAGTCTTCATCGATGATTTCGCCAATGTCAAGGTAATGCTTGATATTTCCCACATAGAAGAACAAATTACTTAACTAGTTCACGGTGCGGGACAAAGAAATGTTGTTCGCTATTGCAATTGAGCGTCTGAGAACCCGATTTTTACGGAGCGCCAGAGGTAACCTAAAAAGCCACCAGACACGCGCTCAGCAAAATCCGAACTCCCAGTTGTCAGTTGTCTTATATAAAAAAAAGCCCTCTATCCGCCGAATAACGTGAAACGTCACTCAAATATTCAGATACTCAAAAGTGACGTTTGAGGTGCTTGGGTATGAAAAATTTTGTTAAGTTTAAGAGCTGCTCAAACAGGGGCTCGTCGTCTAGTGGTAACGGACAATGTTAACACATTGCAAAGGTTAAGTAACATCTACTCGTAGTCAGGCCGTGGCTCGGAGAGCACGTTGTCGCGTCGGTCCCGGTTGTCAATCAAACATCTATGGCAGTCGTTACGGGTAGTTGGAGCCCTAAATCAAAAATCCTCGTGGTCTAACCACAGAACTTCGATATCGCCCATGGGTTGTGGAGGTCTGATGGCAGTCGCTTCACGGAAAATATCGAAGTTCAGCGGCGAGCTGTTAGACTGGAAAGCCGACCCCAACTGAGTTGGGAAAAGGCTCGGTGGATGATGATGAAGGGCTGCTCAAACATTTGAGTGACGTTTCTGTATTAGGTCGTATGTCGGTCTGTACCTACCACTTGACTAAATAGATAGCGCTTTTCCTGTCACGTATGCGGGTCCGGTCCGCCTCATTGTACATCAAATCAATTTACGACAAGCCCCGTTACAATAGCGGCCCGATTGATCGAAAAGCATGTCTGAAGTTTGAAATTTCACATAGAGCGCTTTCCACCAGTTTGCTGATCTCGCCCGCAATGCGTGTCGATGTCAATGTCAAATTTCATAATGACATGCGTTTCTTGTCGCGCGGGCCGCTCGCGCTGGTTGCTGTAATAACGGGTGTTGTCGCGAACTGATTTTACGTTAAAAAAGTGCGAAATTTGACCTTGCGATATTTAATGGTCCTCGTAACGTTTAACTTGCACCAAATCTTAATTACTAAACATAATAATGTTAAAACAAATATAATAGGTAATTTAAACAATTCATTTAACTTTATGCTATAATTATATCTAAAAATAATGTTCCTAGAAGACTGGCAACACTGCCACAATAGGCTAAGGCTAAAAAGTCGTCAGCTTTTTGTGTGTAGGCAAGCAGGGGCTATTTCGTATGATGCCCCTGCGGTATACGTTTGTGTGAAGGCCGCTTAATAAAGGTATGTAAAAGGTGCGCTTACACTTTAAACTTACTCATTAGTCAATAGGCTAGATTGTAATATAATTAATGTATTGTTAGCTTAGAACACAAATACCTAGATTACCGATCAGTACTTTAAAAACGGCACCAATTTCCTATTGCGCTTCTGACTCTCGAGGGATGCGACAACGGCGCTGAACATTGCACACCTGCGCGCTTCAACCGCGCGCCGTACTAAGTTCCTATTGCGCTTCTGACTCTCGAGGGATGCGACAACGGCGCTGTACATTGCACACCTGCGCGCTTCAACCGCGCGCCGTACTAAGTTCCTATTGCGCTTCTGACTCTCGAGGGATGCGACAACGGCGCTGTACATTGCACACCTGCGCGCTTCAACCGCGCGCCGTACTAAGTTCCTATTGCGCTTCTGACTCTCGAGGGATGCGACAACGGCGCTGTACATTGCACACCTGCGCGCTTCAACCGCGCGCCGTACTAAGTTCCTATTGCGCTTCTGACTCTCGAGGGATGCGACAACGGCGCTGTACATTGCACACCTGCGCGCTTCAACCGCGCGCCGTACTAAGTTCCTATTGCGCTTCTGACTCTCGAGGGATGCGACAACGGCGCTGTACATTGCACACCTGCGCGCTTCAACCGCGCGCCGTACTAAGTTCCTATTGCGCTTGCTGACTCTCGAGGGATGCGACAACGGCGCTGTACATTGCACACCTGCGCGCTTCAACCGCGCGCCGTACTAAGTTCCTATTGCGCTTGCTGACTCTCGAGGGATGCGACAACGGCGCTGTACATTGCACACCTGCGCGCTTCAACCGCGCGCCGTACTAAGTTCCTATTGCGCTTGCTGACTCTCGAGGGATGCGACAACGGCGCTGTACATTGCACACCTGCGCGCTTCAACCGCGCGCCGTACTAAGTTCCTATTGCGCTTGCTGACTCTCGAGGGATGCGACAACGGCGCTGTACATTGCACACCTGCGCGCTTCAACCGCGCGCCGTACTAAGTTCCTATTGCGCTTGCTGACTCTCGAGGGATGCGACAACGGCGCTGTACATTGCACACCTGCGCGCTTCAACCGCGCGCCGTACTAAGTTCCTATTGCGCTTGCTGACTCTCGAGGGATGCGACAACGGCGCTGTACATTGATGCGCCTGTATTCATTATTACGAATTATTTCTATTTCAACCATCAATGTACAATCTTGTTTATTTTATAGATGGTATTTGTAATAATTACCTATATACTATTCGAGTGCCAAGATGCCGCGTCGTATTTGTACTGAAAAAAAACAACCAAGAAAAATTGTGAGCAATTTTTCTCGGTTATAAGAAAATATGCAAACATAAATTGTTTCTTGTCGCCTTGTGTTGCCGCAAATTGCTTTAGATTGTCGAGAAAAATTGCTCATTATTAGGCAATTGACCGTGTAAGCACACCTTAATTTCCTTACTATTTATTACTAGTACGGTGTCTTGCGCGGTGCTTCGCGCCGCACCACGCCATAGGTTTTGGCCTATAACTTTTGACCCCTTAGGGCTAGGTCAAATTTTCAATTTTTTTTGGCTTGCCTCCAGATCGAGTGCTATCCATAGAGGGGTCAACCATCATTGGAGCATAAGCAGTTCTCCAGAGCTAAGGGGGACATTTCCCATTTCTATATAGGTATAGATACGCCATATTCTTGGACTTACATAGAAATGTTTTTATAAGCTAGCTATGTACTTATATCAAATCTTTTTTTTTAACATTGAATAAATACATTATAAACACGCCTGTTTCCCAGAAGGGGTAGGCTGAGGTATATAATACGTCCCCTTTTGGCAATTTAACTAAATTTTGATGTTATTGGTCCCAGGCAATAGGGGGTGAGCATATTGCCGCCTTGTGCATAATAATATTTCCAATGTGTTAATCGGAAGACCTATTTATACGGGACCAAATAACGAAGCATTATATTCTAGTAACTACTGAGGTAGATAACATTTTTTTATAATATTAAATTTCTAATGAACACATATTTTAGCTTTACCAATTTAGCATAAAATAATTTTCGAAATCACTTACAACTAAAAGAAGTAACTCGAGGCGGATAAGTAATTGAGTTTCTTTCTTACGTGTATTTTTATCTTGATGTCCGGTGGTTTGAGCATGACGTAAAAACAGCTGGACCGATTTTAATAGAATTTGTTACGGAGATAGCTTGAAACACGGAGCGGGTGGATGCTTCTCACTAGATCCATTGTCATTTAGTCCCTTGGAAATAGAGAGACTACTTTGCGCGTTTCGCTACCCTACGAAATTTTCGACGTTTTCGTATTCCTCCATAAATTTCACACAGTTCCCTGACGCTACCGCTAGGGGCGCTGGTGTGAAATGTGTGGGGAATACGAAAACGTCGAAAATTTCGTAGGGTACGAGAACCGGTACTAGACACACGGATTGATCTAAGACCAGTTCTAGGTAAAAAAAAACAATAATCACGAAGACTAAAGACCTTCTTAGTCTTCTAACCTAATGTATCCAAGTCGGATTGCCCCTTTATTAGGTTTTGTTGTGCAATCAGTATATTTTGATATGCAAATCATAATTTTTGTAAGTTAAATATCTTTTTTGACGCATTTGAACAAAAAATATAATACACTATTGATGTATATTTTTTAATTGTTTCTAGTACAAGTATTGTTAAACAATTAGTTTATTTGCGGGAAAAAAATATATTTGCTATGAAAAATGCTTATCTGATGCTTATAAATTGAGGGGCAATAAGTTTTTGGCAGTGCATTTAAATTTATCCCTTATTTTATTTTGACGTTAAATATTAATAGTTGTAGACATGGACACGTCTCCGAACGGCCTCTTATTGGTCGATTCCCGAATCTGCCGAATAAGTTAGTAAGTCTATTATTTCTCTTTAGTATACTTTAACACGGGAATTACCCCGAAATACGGTATTGCCTGACGGAACCTTCTGTAACGTGGTCGAAACGGCGGAATTGTTAGGTACATAAAACTTGTAGGTTGGTTTTTGAGAAATTGACAA
Source organism: Nudaria mundana (assembly GCA_963556515.1). Classification (NCBI taxonomy): domain Eukaryota; kingdom Metazoa; phylum Arthropoda; class Insecta; order Lepidoptera; family Erebidae; genus Nudaria; species Nudaria mundana. The sequence continues at coordinate 6,773,133 of OY748315.1, forward strand.
CTGTCATTATAGAAAAATATGTGGCCATGTATTATTTATTGCGTTGTGTTAATGTATAGTTAGTTGACCGAGCGAGCGAAACGTCTCAATTTTAACTCGAGGACTGGCCGATTTGGCGTTGTTGGTATGTGTGTTAGTTCCGGTCTACAGGCCGCATATCACACGATTGCTTAGTATTAGATCTCTCATAGAGCTTGCATTTAGCCATACTGAGTCAGTATTACTGACAGACATCACCCCTTTTACTATGCATATCTACTCCGTATTTCGTGTTAATCTCCGTGTTAAAGTAAAATATAGATTATGAAACGCGAAAGTTTCAAAGTTAATTATAACTATATAATTGATTCGTATGTAAAATGTCCCGTGTATAAAATCTAATTGTTTCAATATTATAATTATATTTACTAATATAGAATTGACCAGCATAGTCTATTGGCTCGGTATTGCTTACGTACGAGTTCGATCCCCAGGCTGTACACTACTGACATGAACCCACTACTAACCCAAGCACTTTTAGCTTAACTAGAAGGGTTTAACGGCATTACAACCCGATAATTTAAATATATAGATTAAAAAAATCACAAAAACTTAAATGTCATATTTGGCTGGACTCGAATCCGCAGCCTTTTCCTAACATGTAAAGGCGCTTTTAGCCGAGCGTATTTTTCACCGAGCAACGGACCGTTGTTTTCAACGGAATCACCGGTAGTGTATGGCTTACAATGAATGCTTTTACATGCGCCCGGACACAGGTCCTTCGAACAAATGACACCGAATTTACCACGACCCCTCGCCGGTCGCGAAAGGCCTGCCGATGACATTTCAGTTTTTGTGCTTTATAATTTCTATCTAAATATTTAAGAATAGTAAAAGCAAACTCGTTACTGTCAAATACAGAAATATACTGCTAATTTAAATTACAATATAAAACGTAAGTCTTAGATTGTATTTGAACCACCGTCACTTTTTTTACAGAATGCTCTAACCAATAATTGAGCTACCGAGACTCACAGTTGAAGACATCGAAATTGCGATGATCTTAAGCCGGTGATCCATTGACGAGTAAAAACGGTTAGTTCGCCAACGAACTCGCAGGCGATTTCAATATTCACAATCTTGATCCATATTTTGCATAACATTTATGAATGACAGTGACCGCAAAAAAAAGAAGCGTAATTTCAAACAAAATATCTAAAATAAACGGCCCCACTATATATTTTGTTTTCTATGAACAACGTTTACTATTTCGAAATAATGATTGGTTCTATTGTCAATGTACATCTCTGATTGGCTAGCAAAGCATAGCAACTATCGCATGATTAGCGCGTGAAATGACAGTTCGGCTGCACAACAAACGAACACACGGTCGTGACACAATTTGCCTAACGACGGTACAATCGGCGTTGGGTCATTTTTGAGCGCTCGAAATGTTTCTATGCTTTTTCCGTTAACTGATTCCTGATTTGACATTAACAGAAATGTATGGAATTATCAATCCCGGATAGTAAAATATAGATCGATAATGAATATGAAATCAGCCGTAAACCGCCAATGGAGCACTTTACAGTTTGCTTGAAAATCTAAGTCAGCAGTTTAAAAGACCGTCAGTGTAGTGTTTGGTACGTTAAAGCTTAAAACACACTGGTCCTTCACATATTCGGTATGCCACGCGACGTGGGAGACAGCGACACACTGGTCCTACGTCTCACGACGTCTGACGTTGACGTTATCTACGCGCTATGACACTACACGTGTGTGACAGCGTCGTACGCGTGGGATAGCATGGGAACACGCGAGTCTGGCGCGGGGACGCGTGAGGGAGCGTGGGGAGTGACCAGTGTGTTCGTTACCATACATATTGTATCGGCCAGATCCTGTTCAAATGTCATAATGCGCGGTGTACGTCGCATGTGAAGGATGAGTTTGACCGTCCCTTAAAGGTTCACCAACGCGAGCTGACGGTTTAAGCCGTTCGCCGGCTCTCGAATAGATCATCTACCGCAAACCTTATTAATTATCTCAGTCAACAATATTTTAGAACACATTGAATCAAAGATTAACCCCTTACATACAATATATTATACATATTAAAGTATGTATAATGTTATTTAATAAAACAATGATATAATATAACATTCATTAAAATTCATAAATTAAACTACATTTATAGCACGACTTTGTTTCAAAATATTTTAAAAGCGCAAAAACACCGAATTCAATATATCCAGGACTAAATTCTCTCACAACAAGAACTCTATAACTATTCAGCCAACGGATAAATTGTAATAAGAATAACTAGAGACCGGATTATATGCAACATAAAACCCTGTTATATGCATATGTATGTTAGCTTAAGCATATTAACCTACACACAACAAACTGATTCAACCAAACATTTCCTTCCCCCGGCCCACTGGAAGAGATTTCTTTTGAAATAAGTGGTGCCTTTATACTGTAACTCTATCCTTGTTTGTTATTCTTTTCGCTCTTTTATCTTCTTGTGTGTTCATAAATAAATAAAATAAAATAAATCTATTTATTTTCATTATTATTATTCATTTATTTAGCAATCCAAAAAGATGAATAGCAATTAAGGTTTTTTATTACAAAATCAGCTTACAATTATTAAAGTAATGGTAAGTATGATGTTCAAACTTTTTAAAATAATTGCATTATTTTCACAAAAATAGAAGACATTAAAACGTCGACAAATGTTTCACCTCTAAACGAGGCATTCTCAAGACTGTCTCAGAGAGAACAGCAAAGTTTGTGTGTGTTACACTATGTTTTCTGTGTAGTAAAGAGTAGATTTTTGTCTTTTAAATACCTATTTTGAATTTGTTAGCATAACTTAATATTTCTACCCCCGTTAGTTGTTTTCGACATCCTACATCGCGCTAGCGATATTTACACATTCATAATTAAAAGCAAATACGTTCTGGCTTCATATTTTGCTGTTCTCTCTGAGACAGTCTTGAGAATGCCTCGTTTAGAGGTGAAACATTTGTCGACGTTTACCATTACTTTGTCATGGATTTTCGCCAGGTAACGCCTGATTCTATCCAAATTATTAAAATATTATTTGATAGACAGTAATAGACACGGTAAGGTAACATGACATTAATATTATTTAACATTTATGTAACTTTTTGTGATGACTGTGTGACTCTAGTAGGATCACACTTTTATCGCATTTCGGAATGCCGAGTGAGTGTACTGCACTTGGAAAAATAATGTAAACGTACCGATAATATGCATCATAATATTCGACTTTAGGTAAAATATGCAACTGAGGGTGGTTTAAATATGCAAATGCATATAGTCCGGTCTCTAGTATAATAACTGTTAGCTGAATAGTAATTTTCCTTGTAAGAGATTCCGATTCAATCCGAATTATTGATGAACTTTTGCGATTTTATATAAAAAAATATTTAAAAACAAGGTTTTAAACGTACCGACCATTATCAAATACAATCGATATCCATTGATTAATACATAAAGTACCCGTTATAAGTAAGCGGAATACATAACATGTCGCTAGTTAAGGTTAAAACAAAATACATTATTATACACTGTGGGACATAAAGGCGTATTTTAGTCCCGCAATGCCGGCAGTACGACCAGCCGGCTTTTACCGTGTGTTTTTGCCGCCGGTATTAGCCGAATGCGCCGGTGTGAGCGGAAAAGTGTTTCCTATATTAGTATTACGCGGGGTAAATTATAATATTTAATTTTTTCAAAAAATTCATGTGGCAACACAGTTACCGCCATTTTTTATGTGTCATCTTATTCTAGTTAAAAACTAGGCTTACTCTTTTTTTGCTTTTATACCTGCCTTTTGTTTATTCTGGAAAGAAAGAAATAAACATTTAATATATGTATGTATTTAGATGCGTACCACTAAATTTAAAAATAACTAGCTATCACGATGAAAAAAAAAATTAAAAAAAAGCTAGCTCGGCGACACATATTATAACTGACATTTCACTTCTTCGTCTTCTTATTTTTTAAAACGTGGCTCCATCGATGATTTCGCCAATGTCAAGGTAATGCTTGATTTTCCCCGCACAGATGAACTGTAACTAGTTCGTCTGTGCGGGGAAAATCAAGCATATAGAACTAGTTCGCGGTGCGGGACAAGAAACGATCGGTATTGCAATTGAGCGTTTGGGCATGGATTTTTGCCCAGCGCCAGAGGTTTTTTTATTTTTTATTAATTCCGCGGCCTAGGGCCGCGGCCGCTCTAACGTCCGTTGCCGGGCGTCTCTGGTTACAAGCAGAACGTATTTCCAGTGGCACCCGGCGGACTTTGACCACCCCTGTGGTCTCTGCGGGGGTTAGGTCGGGATGAGAATCCCGCGTCGTTGGGGTAGGGTTTTATCACGCGTCAGTGAGTGAATCTGGTTGCGTGCTATGGGGCAGAGGCCCCGCAGCACGCAACCCTTCTAGCCTGCTTCTGTAAGGACGGTGGGTGGCGATCCCGCCGTCCTCAGGCCCCGATCATGGAGGTCGATGGTCTTGGGCGTAGATGAGTCTGCGGCGCCCTCGCCGCTGACTACGGAACTCGGCGGGAAGGGTACGCTCCCTCTCCCTCTCGGCCGCCTCCTTCGCGAGCATGACTTGCTCGCAGAAGGACACGGCCGCGTTCCACCTACTCGCGCTGGAGACCATGGCTTGGAGCATGGTTTCCAGCGAGAGGATATCCACGCCCAGACCCACTACGAGGTCCCGGCGCTGACTCGCCCACGCTGAGCACTCCACCAACGTGTGGAGTGCGGTGTCGTCGCCGGAAACCTCGCAATGTTGACACCGGGGTGTGACCTCACGATGGATGCGAAACAGATAGCTACCGAAGCATCCATGCCCGGTAACGATCTGCGTCGCACGATACGTGAGGTCACCATGCTGCCTCTGCAGCCACTCGTCCATGATCGGTCTCACCGCCGCGATGATGGTGCTACCCCATCTGGGTTGCTCAAGTCGCACCCTCCATGACTCCATGAGATCCTGGTGGAGTTGGGACCGCCGTTCCTCGATTTCTCGAGACGTAGGCCTGTGGTCCCGCTCCAGCGCCTCCTTGCGCCATTGGAACAATGACGCAAGGGCTCTCGCTTCCAGGTCCCATGGAGGGGTCCCGGCTAGGAGACATGCAGCCTCTCCGGAGATCGTGCGGTACCCTCTTATTGTTTTGACGGCCAAGGTCCTCAACGGTCTATTAAGGAGCGTTGAGTTGTTGGCCGTCAACCGCGCCGCCCATACGGGAGCCCCGTATAGGGCCATACTCCGCACGATCCCCAGGTACAGTCTCCTGCAGGAGGCGTTGGGTCCCTTTAGGTTGGGCATGAGTCGCGAAAGCGCGACTGATGCCCCCGTCACTTTAGGGACCAAACTTCGGAAATGTGGTCCGAAGTTCCATCGGCTATCAAGTACGATCCCTAGGTACTTCATCGAGGGCTTGATGCCGATGCTAACGCCTCCCACATTTATGCTGGAACCTTCAGGTGGACCGTTCCGAGGTCTGTGAAAGCACAGAACCTCGGACTTGTGCAAGGCCACCAGCCAGTCCAAGTCCCAGCCGCCGTATCCGACCCACGACTTGAGCAACACCCGTCGTGACCTTGAGTGCTGCCTCCTGGTACGTTGCACCCCGCGCCGTGACGAGGGTATCGTCGGCGTAGCACGTTACGCCGACGCCCTCAGGCAACGCACCCCGCAGCACCCAGTCGTAGCCGATGTTCCACAGAAGCGGCCCCAGGACCGACCCCTGTGGAACACCGCACGACACATCTCGCCGAGCTGGCCCGAGCCAGCTGGGGAAAGCTATGGCCCTCTCCGAGAGATAGGCCCCGACAATACGACGGAGGTAGAGAGGCGTTCCGTGATACACGAGCGCCTCCCTAACGCAGCTCCATGGCTTTTATACACGCATACTACTATGAATTGCTCCATTTCCACGCACGACGCACGTTCGACTTTACACTCTAGAGAAAGAGACACAATATCTTTCCGTTCTTTAAATTTAAGTTGTTTATTTAATAAAATCAAAGATCCCCCCCGTACTGTGGTCACCCTGCAGAATGCACTACCAACCCGGTGATTACTGAAATTGAACAAGAGCTCATACGGCTTACGCATATGTTCTGTAATACAAAAAATATCAATATTATCTGAATTCATTAACAGTTCCAACTCTAACTCTTTGCCATGTGTTAAACAACCAATATTTTGATGCCCTATGTTGATATAATTTACATTTTTTGATTTGGTTTGATTTGGAGGGCATTTTTTAACATAATTAATATTTGTAACTAAATTTAATTCAATTAATTGACTATGTCTGCTAAAGGGTAATATTGCCTCTGTTGTCGTAGAACTTAATTTAAATTACTTGGAACAGATTCCAAAGTCTTAACACTAAATCTACATTGCTCAATAAAAGCAGTTTTGTCAGCCAAGTTCTTGGCTGAAGTGTAAAAATAATTGAATAGCAAACTTGCTATTTGTCTCTTATAATGCTTTGGTAGAAAATACCTACCTTTGTTTACATAAACAATATGTTTGTTATTGTTAAAGTTACTGTCAGAAGTTGACAAATTGTATTTATATACAGTTCTCTTAAAAACAGAATTAAAGTCAATTACATGGAATTTATTATTATATTGGCTAGTTAAATTGAGTTGTAAATTTATCTTATATCTAACAGAATTTTCCACGTCTGGCACACCTTTTATGTATGGTAATGTAAACATTACTACATGTTCAACATTTAAGTTTTGCATTTTGTCAAAGTATAGGGATAGTTCATTTTTGTTAATTTTACCCCTGTTTGAGCAGAAAATAATTATTTTACTGTTTGAGTCAAAATTATATTCTAATATCTTTTGCATAATTTCATTTAAAGATGCACCTGGATAACAGTTATTAATAATTGAATAACAATTTGAATTAAATTGTTGTATCAGAAAAGAACTAAAATCAGTTCCAATATCATCACTAAATAAAACTAGTTTAGTATATCCAGTATGACTATTACTTTTTACACTGTCACACAATTCATACACTAATGAAGTAGAAGGTGAGCAAGTTGTAAGGGAAGCCTGGTTCTCCAATGATTGAGAAGGACTTGTGCAATTGATATTGCATGAGTGGTTATTTATGAAGGTATTAAGGCGCTCAGTATTATAATTAGATGTTTTGAGTACCTTATCTATACTTGATGAACACTTATTAAAGTCTTTTAGAGACCATTCATATTTCTTAGTTACATACTCTAATTCAAATTGCAAATTTTTTATTTGTGACTCTAAGTGTTGTGTGTCAGTGTAATATTTTAAATGACTTTGTTTAAGTTCTAACATAGATAATTTAGCTTGTTCTCTTAATTTTAAACTAGAGTTAACATTTTTACACTTTTTGATTAAGATTCTATGATATTTTAATTGTTTCTTTGATTTTAAAATGAATTTCTTTATTTTTAGGTATTTTTTTAGTTTATTCCTGCTGCAAAAATAAACTGGCTTGTCCAGTTGGTATGAACTGTCATTGGTAAGATCTATAGTAGACAAGTCCAGGTTTGGAACTGTTGCAGAAGGAACAAACTGCGGAGTACCACTCATTAGCTCGTTATAAAGGTTATCCGTTTGTTGGACTACGACTTGCTTGGCAGCTGACTCCAAGTGTAAGATGTGCCCCTGGGCATCCCGTAGCTCCTGTTCCAGCAAGGTAGTCCTCCTCAAGGTCCCTTCATACTCGTCACTGCACTCTTGAAACCTATCTACTATTGATTGAAGGTGGTTCCGCTGCATTACAATTTCATCATAACTAATATGAAGCCTAGCTAGTTCAGATTTTAGTTTTTTACTATCGTCTAAAGCACCTATCAACAAGTTTTCATTTTCTTCTCTTTCTTTTTCTAATTGTAAACAGAGCTCTGTTTTAGATTTAAGTTCCTGCAACACCAGCTGAAGTTTGGGCTCCTCCTGCTGGCGGGATAAGGCTCTACGGCTACGGGTATTCATATTCTCGACAAATAAGTGCAATTAAACGCAATTTAGAAAATACAAGTAGGTAGTTCGAGGTTATGTTAGGTACCGGTAAATTAAAATCAAAACTTTTCTGTACTTACGAAAATAGATCGCCTGTTTTCAATGTTGAGTATATGAATAAACACGTATAATAAAATAATTTTACCTATTATAGGAGAAACATTATGTATTTACGTGAAATAACATTGAACAATACGGTCAGCTGATTCGTCACTTTTTAGCTTATTTTTACACTAATATACACAAAATTCTTTGAAATGATTATTTTTGCACTACTATTGTGATGATATTGGAGTTATCTGATGTAATTTGTATTTATTTCACTAATAAATTTATAGGAGCTAAAATTTTACGACTGTTCAATAGTGTTGCCAGACGCAGAGCCCTATAGCATAATCCATGGCAAGGTGTTGAAAGCGTTGGCGATGTCAAGAGACACCGCCACCACCACCTTGCCCTGTGAGACTGCTTCCTCCGTCAGGCTCCTCACGCGCATGATCGCGCTCACGGTGGAGCGTCCCCGACGGAAACCAAACTGGTTATCCGCCAGGTCTGGCCCCACACTCGTGAGGTGCTCGACGAGGCGTTCCGCGATAATTCGCTCAAAAAGCTTACACACCTCGTCGAGCAACACGATCGGCCGATATCCGGACGGTGAGTCCACCGGCCGCCCCGCCTTACGGATCAGGACCAGTTTCCCGTCCTCCACACCTTGGGAAACTGGCCCCTTTCGAGGCATGCGCTAAAGAGCCCCATCAGTCGAGGCCCGAGTTCTTCGAGAGCCAGGACCCACGCACGGCCAGGAATGCCGTCGGGTCCGGGGGCAGTGATTTTCCGGCGTTAAAGCCGGAGTACTGCCGCACCTAGCTCCCCCACCCTGACTTCGGGTACGTCGTCTTCGCGGGTGCTATCCGCGTCGGGCAGAGACGGAGCCATGCGCGGAGGGACGTGCTCCTCTGCGCTCGTGGGAAACAGGGAGTCCATGACCCGCTCCAGCTGCTGCGGCTGGAGACTCTGGGTCAGTGGGGGCGCCCTGGGTCGGAGTTTCTCTCTGACCTGTAGGTAAGGGCGCCCCCATGGGTTCTGCTGAAGGGTCTCCAGGAGCTCCTCGCGGGCCGCCGTCTTGGCCCGCTTTATCGTCTCCTGGAGAATACCTTTGGCCTCCCTGTATGCCTGATAAAGCTCCGCCTCTCGGGCTGCCGCATCGTCTGGGCGGCGATGCCTCCGGCGAAACCTGGTGTACTGGCGGCGGGCGGAGATGCATGCTGCGCGCAGCTGTGCAATCTCCGGCGACCACCAGTACACCTGCTTCCTTGCCGGTCTGGGTGTAACCCTAGGCATCGCCGCATCACAAATTTGCGACATGGCTCTCCTGAACCACTCCGCTTCGGCTTCCACATCGGCAGGCCTGTCCGGCGCTGGAATCCAGGCCTGCACGATTGCCGCCTCCAGGAGAGCCTCCCGGTCTAAACGTTGAAGTGCCCAACGCGGATCCGGGGGATTTTCGACTGGCTGTGGGAGGCCAGGTGGGGGCGCAACATCGAATCGGATGAACCGGTGGTCCGAGTGCGTCTCCACACCCTCCTCCACGCGCCAGTCTGAAATACGGTCGGCGAGGGCAGGGGTCGCGAAAGAAACGTCCACGATCGACTCCGTCCCCCGCCGCCAAAAGGTGGCGACATTCCCCCGGTTGAGGACTACCAGACCACGCGTTCTGGTCCAGTCCTCAAGAAGCCTCCCCTTGTCCCTAGTTTCCCGGGAGCCCCACGCCACACTCCAGGCGTTGAAGTCTCCCAGGAGCAGGACAGGGCGAGGACGGCACGCAGCGAAGACGACGTCGAGCTCAGTGAGCCATATCTCAAACTGAGGCTCGTCCAGAGTCGGCGAGATGTAGGCGGACACGACCGCAAACCCTTCGTATTCCGCCGCAACACACCCCCGGCCGCTTGCAATGAATGCAAGGCGTGAGGTGTCCGCGGCGGAACCCCCAAATATACAACAGGCCGAGCCGTCCTGGTCCACCGGGCTCCCCGGGTGGACGTAGTACGGCTCGGCGACCACGGCCAAGTTAATGGACCACTGCGCGATGCTCTGGTACAGAAGATCCTGAGCAGCGCAGCAGTGGTTCAGGTTCACCTGCAGGATGCAGACATGGGCGTACATTAATGGACGTCCATGTCAGCATCCCGCCGCGAACTTGGCCGCGTAGAACCGGCTCCCCCGCTGCCACCAGCGGACGGACGAGGCTTTGGCCTCGAGGCAGCGCAGGTACGGCTGCCGACCCGATGGTCCGCCGTTTTGCCCTCCGCCTCACATCTATAACAGCGAGGCGGGGCCTCGCAGCCATTGGCCTTATGGCCGGGCCGGCTGCAGCGGAAGCACCGGTCGCCCACGGTGTCTTCCGCAGTGCACTGCACTCCCACGTGCTCTACCACCATACAACGGAAACATCTCGTTTCCCGGGCACGCAGGAGCAGCGCCAGAGGTAACCTAAAAAGCCACCAGCCACGCGCTCCGCAATAATCGAACTTGACATTTCACTTAGTCGGGTTTCCATGTGTCATTCGTGACACTGTCAAAGTCACGTCAAACGACATTTTTATTTTGTTTATCTTTAGTTAACTACCTAAAGGACTTGGATTTTGCGGTTAGAGTTTAGAGTATAGTATTTATGAGGTAAAATATACGTCAAAAATTTAGATAGCAACTGACTTCGAACTACCAAAATGCGACCCAATAGTTATCTCAACGGGACCACTTTGAAAGTAGTACCTTCTAATAAAAAAAACCAAAATCGACAATTAAAAAAAACATACAGTCGTCAAGTCAAGTCATAAGTCACTACGATTAGAATGTTCGGGATATTTACCATGTAACATTATTTTATCGAGTCTCCGATATTTCGACGCTGTTGCAAGCGCCATGATCGCGGAAGAACTGGAGTAATGGCGGTTGATGGGAAATGTCTAAAATCGTTCCACCCTCTTTCTAGTTCGTTTACTACGCGCACCACTACCATCGGTCTCACTGCACACTCGAACGCGATCACGATCTCGACACAAATCCCGAACTTTCTAATCGTAGTGTTAATGACCATGATAGTTTAAATACCTATATTTTCGTAAGTCAGTTGAAAATTAATAAATACTTACACTATATTCCCCGCTGAGTCTTCATTAATTTGAAATGGTACTTTATCAAATAAATCTTTCCATTCGCACGGTACATTATTCATATACTGATAGACTTTGTTCCAAAACTCTCTAATGGCCTCCTCTTCAATTGTCGAAAATGTACCGAGAAACTTGAACTGACCGAATTGCTTTTTCACAGCAAATTCGGCAAAGAATTCTTCGATTTTCTCCGAAACACTTGAAAGGGATGAAAAAAGACATGACAATTTATGATTAGTTATTTTGTTGGTAGCACATGAAAGAAGAAAGAAAAAGAAAGAATAATTTTTATTTTTGCCTCACAACTTAACACTCAAAGAAAAATATAACTTATCTGTGGTCACGATGGCCACAGACGTAAAATTGACGTAAGTGACACAATAACTGTCACAACACAAGTGTGGTTTGGTTTGACACTTATGAGTGACGTGTGTGTGGCAGGAGATACGTGGCAAGCACGTGCCGCGTTACTGCCCCCGCGTACTGGGCACCTTACAAAATTTATAACTCTGTAATTTAAATTCTACTAGAAAAAATTAGGCCCGGATTTAAAGTATTCTCTAGCAGTTTGCTAGAGAATACTTTAAAAATCACTATAAGGTACAAAAATACATACGTTTTTTCTTTAGGCACTTCTGGTTCCGGTTCTGGTTCCGGTTCTGGTTCCGGTTCCGGTTCTGGTTCCGGTTCTTGTTCCGGTTCATTCCCGGCGTCCTCATCATCAGAATCTTGGGACATCTTCAAATTACGAGTTATACTTTCCAAAAATGGGTTTATTTCATCATCAACCCCGTCATTGCTAGAGGATTGCTCCTCGTTGGAGTCTTTAGCTTCGGGTTTTTCGGGATTTTCTGAGTTTTCCTCGGAGTATTCAGGGTTCTCCTTGGGGATTTCTGAGATTTCTTCGGGAGTTTCTGAGTTTTCCTCGGGAGTTTCTGAGTTTTCCTGGGGAGTTTCTAAGTCTTCCTCGGGAGTTTCTAAGTTTTCCTCGGGAGTTTCTGAGTTTTCCTCGGGAGTTTCTGAATATTCCTCCAGGTAGTCAGAGTCGGGAGTATCCGGGTAGTCGTCGAATGACGGGTACTGGGGTTTTATGGGGACAGGGTCATCTCGAAGGTCTTCGGGTATTATGAGATAGACATGTGCGGGCGCATCTTTATATATGCAAAGTTTACTGCAATATAGACAGCGGGAATTAGTACATGGTTATAAACACGACTATATCATCGGTGGGGTAGGCAGAGGTGTTTTACATACCCGCATTTTGCCAGTAGCTTTTTTAGTTCCACTTTATAATGAACTTTTTGTGGCTTACTGTATATATGGGACTGTCGAAATGTAGGCGTATTAAACGCCTCTGTCTACCCCTTCGGGGATAAATACATGATTTTTCAACCGACTTCCAAAAAGGAGGAGGTTGTCAATTCAACTGTATGTTTGTTACCTCATATCTTTGCACTGAATGAACCGATTTTGATTTTTTTTAATTACAAGCTGCTACATTCCAGATGGTCCCATTTCAATTTAGTCTCATTCCGACAATTATTTGGTCCCATTTCGGTAATTTGAAGTCGGTTGTTGTGTCAATTTTTGATGTGTATTTTTGTTGTTTAATATTTGTAAAAAAATTATGACTAGTGTTGCCAGATGCCGTAAAAAAACGAAATTTATTTTATTTATTTAACAAACATAGGCACTAGTATAAAACTGTGTGGCAGCCATTAACGCCCATTAAACAATATACTAATCAAATGGAGGCTGTGGACTTAAGAGCGGGCACAGAGGCAGAACTTATACAATGCAAGATTTAGTTAACATTAATTATATAAAAGTATATATAATGAATACTAATTAGGATAGGATTGGACAAGGACTATTGAAGTGTGTGTGTGTTGTGTGGTAGACATGACATTGTAATGACACGCAGTAATATATTTCTTGACCTGTAATGCAGTCACATTAGAAATTAACTTACCGCCTAGGATACACTCCACTGCTCTGCGTATACAACAAGTAACAATTTATATAACTGATCTGCTTAATAAGATCCATCACTATGTCACAATGATAGTTATATAGACCATTGTCATCATCCATTAAAGATTGTACAAAATAATGGACCTTTTTCCTTTCTTCTTTAGTCAATATCGGTTCAAAATAACATCGAGTCATTGAGTTGTCTCGTACAAAATCTAATATAATACTATAAGATTTAATTGCAAAATTTTCTTTGCTGCGTGCCAGCTTTGCTTTTGCTGCCGCTTTTGCTGCGTTCATGGCGGCTTGATCTATGGCGGGAATCTTTTGTCTATGTCGTTTAGGAAGTTTTGCAGGTTTAGCAGGTTTAACTGGTTTTGGTTCTTCATCGTCTATTTGACCTAAACCTTTTCGTTCGTTTGTTGCCTAAAAATGAAAATAAAAATAGAATAGTTTATTCGCTCGAAACATGGTGGACATAGATTTTTTGAACTGTCTGAAAACATACTGAAAAATGTATATTTTCTTATTTTGACAAATAAGTCAGTTGAAGCTTAAGATCTGAGAAGTATTCTGCCGCAGGATTATTTTGAATTCGTTCAAAACTCGCCGAAATAAAAAAAAAATGAATTTGACCATTTTTGCGGTTTAAAATGGTTGTAACTTCTTTATAACGCATTTTTTTGAAAAAAAAAAACAAGAGTAAAAGTGTCTTTTTTGCGCGTTTTACCCTTAGAAATCATTTTCCAATATAAAAACCAACTTTTTATTAGTTAACAAATTAATTTGTTTATAACAATTAATAGCCCACCCGCACACATTTTGTTTTCTTACCAATTGACTCCTTTTGGTCCAAGGTTTACAAAAAGTACAAACTTGTAAAGGCGCATTCACATTTTCAGTGATTGGTCAGTCATTTTAGTTTTTCAGGGGGTTTGCCGCTTGCCTATAAGGTTAGATCATGTTTCGTCGGATGGTTCACAGCATGTAAATTTTTACAAGTATTAATTTTTTTTTATACTCACACATACATATCACGCCTATATCCTGAAGGGGCAAGCAGAGGTGCATTACACAACCACAATTTGCCAGTATTTTTAGACCCACGTATTAGGGGGCAAGCCTATTGCCGTCACCGGGCACATTTATAATGGGTTATGTCCAAAATAGCCGAATTAATTTAATAAAAAGTAGCAGCTATATTGTAATTTTGAAAAACTAATTTGAACATAACATAACATCACACCTTTTTCCCCGAATGGGTAGGCAGAGGTGTGCAAACACACCCACATCTCGCCAGCTATGTTAGGTCCCATGTAATAGGGGGCGAGCCTATTGCCATTTACCGGGCACAAGGTCCAGACTCTGGGATAATTATCTGGATAAAATTCTAAAGAGAATTATACATTATCCACCATACCCGGGAATCGAACCCGAGACCTCGAGTGTGGCAGTCCGTACATAGTACCATTGTGCCACCGAGGTAGTCTAACTAATTTGAAACGCAATGAAATGTTAATGAAAGGCAACAAAATCTTACGTGCTAGCCGCTATGGCACAGCCGATTAAAGTCCTGGACGTCTCGGTCTATTAAATCCAAATGACAATTATTACAATTATTTAAACGATGAAAGTTTATATTTTCAACCAACTTCCAAAATAAAATAAAATAAAAATAAAATAAAATAACGTTTATTATCTTTGAAATTTTTAGAAAATTATTTAGATTCGTCAAAAGTTGGTCTGACTCTACCGAGGGTTCCACGAGACTGAGAAGAGCCCTCAAGAAACTCAGTTCGGCTTTTTTCCAAAATATTTCATCTTAAATCTAATACAGAGTTATTTAGAAAGGAGCAATTCGTGTTACAACCAGGCCGCCTTGTCATCTAAGAAATCATTAATACTATAATAAGCTTTATGGCACAATTTACGTTTTATTAGTTTTTTAAATTTATTAACAGATAAATTTGCTATTTCGGTTGTCAATGTATTATACATTCGAATAAAGTTCCCCGCAAAAGAATTACTCACTTTATGAAGCCTAAATTTAGGAACAGCCAGTTTATCCTTATTTCTTAAGTTTAGATTATGATTATCACTATTTTTCACAAATTTACTTTTGTTCTTGTGGGTATACAATAAAATTTCATAAATATACTGTGAATACACTGTAAGGATGTTAATATGCTTAAACTTATCTCTTAATGACGAGACGAAAAAAGAGACGGCTCTCAATTCGACTGTATTATATGGGGTTTTTTTTAATTCATTTTGTCATCCATACCATCTTGGGTTTACCGATTTTGAATTTTTTTTAATAATTGAATGCCAGTACTTCCCAAGTACATTTCAATTTGGTCATGTTTCGGTAATTTGAAGTCGAACATTGGTTGAACTTGAGCCAGCGTCAGCGCAGTTTTAGGGGAATTGGCCCGAGGTGGCAAACCTATTGCCGCTATCTGGAATATTTTTTTTTAAAATTTGCTTTTTTTGAAATTTGAAATTTCACACAGACACTTATTTATTTATTTTATTTTTACTTAATACAATATGCATTATCTACCAGTCAACCTTCGGGTGATGCAGAGAGAGTTAGTGTACAGTACCCGGCGATAACAGATCAAAGTCCCCTTGCGTCATTGTTCCAATGGCGCAAGGAGGCGCTGGAGCGGGACCACAGGCCTACGTCTCGAGAAATCGAGGACCGGCGGTCCCAACTCCACCAGGATCTCATGGAGTCATGGAGGGTGCGACTTGAGCAACCCAGATGGGGTAGCACCATCATCGCGGCGGTGAGACCGATCATGGACGATTGGCTGCAGAGGCAGCATGGTGACCTCACGTATCGTGCGACGCAGATCGTTACCGGGCATGGATGCTTCGGTAGCTATCTGTTTCGCATCCATCGTGAGGTCACACCCCGGTGTCAACATTGCGAGGTATCCGGCGACGACACCGCACTCCACACGTTGGTGGAGTGCTCAGCGTGGGCGAGTCAGCGCCGGGACCTCGTAGTGGGTCTGGGCGTGGATATCCTCTCGCTGGAAACCATGCTCCAAGCCATGGTCTCCAGCGCGAGTAGGTGGAACGCGGCCGTGTCCTTCTGCGAGCAAGTCATGCTCGCGAAGGAGGCGGCCGAGAGGGAGAGGGAGCGTACCCTTCCCGCCGAGTTCCGTAGTCAGCGGCGAGGGCGCCGCAGACTCATCTACGCCCAAGACCATCGACCTCCATGATCGGGGCCTGAGGACGGCGGGATCGCCACCCGCCGTCCTTACAGAAGCAGGCTAGAAGGGTTGCGTGCTGCGGGGCCTCTGCCCCATAGCACGCAACCAGATTCACTCACTGACGCGGGATAAAACCCTACCCCAACGACGCGGGATTCTCATCCCGACCTAACTCCCGCAGAGACCACAGAGGTGGTCAAAGTCCGCCGGGCGCCACTGGAAATACGTTCTGCTTGTAACCAGAGACGCCCGGCAACGGACGTTAGAGCGGCCGCGGCCCTAGGCCGCGAAATTAAAAAAAAAAAAAAAAAAAAAAAACCCGGCGATAAATATTGCACATCGACCTTTGGAAAGAGACAATCGGCTAATTTCGGCTTCGTAGAGCGTTATCTCTGTCGCACACTACGTATGTGACGTTTTGTCAGTCATAATGTGAACATGATTTTTTATTTTACCCGAACCTAAAGCCAACACTTACAGAAAAATTGGTGTATTTTATACAAATAATTAAAAGAATTATTAAAAGAAGCAAATCATAATTGTTTTAACAGCTCCTAATACGAGTAGATACCGGACTGTTTGTATTTCGTGCGACAGAGATAACGCTCTACGAAGCCGAAATTAGCCGATTGTCTCTTTCCAAAGGCCGATGTGCAATATTTATTGCCGGGTACTGTAAATATCTGCACACTTCAATTTTATTTATCTGTATGGATGTATGAACAATCTAAAGAATACTCACGTATATCGCATTAGGCGTTATAGGCTCTGTAATCCCTTCGCCACTCCTTCCCAGAGCTCCACCGCACCATCCCATTTTGGCCATCATGCTACAATAAAATAAAGGTCAAATAAGTTTACAATTTGAATCTCAAAAATATGGTTTTGACGTGATGTCTTATAATTCGATGGAGCCGGCTGCACGCACGAAAAAACATTACGTCATGCGGCGTTACCACGCTCTGAGGCGTTCCATTTAAGGCTTGAAGTGCAAGCGAGAGCGCGGAACGAGCGACAAAGAGGCACAATCGGCCTCCGCGTTCGGCAGTTATGACGTTGTCACGTTCAACTATCGTCAGTAAACCGACTTTACAGACAACCGATATTTTTTTTTGAGATATGGTCTTGGGCTGGACTCGAACCAGTGACTGTTTCCTTTCCAGAAGAAAGTTATACCAACTGACTAAGACCTACTGCTACTCGTATAATAAGGAAACTAATTGACTGCATCGGTGGCGCAGTAGTATGTGTTCGGGCGTCTCCGCTATACCTCGGCCGTCGTCGGGGACCGTTCGGCTCCATTCGGTTCGGCTATGAGTGCACAACTTATACGATCACGACGCAAGGCACACGCTCCTCTGATATACCTACTCAATATTTACGCCATATTGTTTTACTTGATTCAATAATATTATACGAGTATACCAGTTTATACAGTCCACTGAATTTTATTTACACTATGTGACTGCCGTCCCTGTGGTTCCAGGTTCGATTCTGGGTCGAATCAAATATTTGTGTAATCTACAAATGTTTGTTTCGAAGTTTTCGATATTTTCTATGTATATTATGTATATATTTAGAAATATATATGTATGTTTATCAGTCGTCTAGATCCCATAGCACAACCTCATATTAGCTTAATTTGAATATGACGTCGTGTGAGAATGTCAAAAATATTTAAAAAAAAAAATATTATTAGTACTTTTATAGGTCAATTCGAACATTTACAATATTAGTAGTTTTATTGGCAGGTTCTTTCTCTCGGTTCTACCTATTGCTTTGCAAATCTGGCACTACATGTAAATATAGAAGCAATAATATTTTTTATTTTAAGTACTTACTAACGTTTGTAAGAGCCATTTAATGACCTATACAAATAAATAAATCATTTCATGGTTATTTAAAGAATTAATAGGAAGTTCAAAATTCCCAAAATTAGTGGTCTGTTTTATTAGTTATTTATCTACAAAATTAATATACGGGTTCATCATTAGTAAGTAATCAGTAAAACAATAAGCTGTTTCGAAGATTCAAGAGAGATTCAAGATTCGAAGAGTCAAGATTCAAACATCAATTTTCATTACATATCACAAAATAGAATCTCTGCAGTCTAAGCAACAGCATACAGTCAAGTTAAGTTATTACTGGAGACCGGACTAAATGCATTGGCATATTTAGTGGTAAGAGCACAAATTATGATTAGATCTTAAGTGAAATGACATGAAAGTGTCATGACAGCGAAAGAATCGTTTTCAAATTGTTTATTAATGAACTTAATTTAGTGTTTTTATAATATTGCTTGACATAAAATTGTAAAATTTTGACATTCATATGTGCTCTTTATGTGCCTAAACTGAATAAACAAAATTGATTCTTTTATTGATGTGTTTTATCGGTACATTTACATTATTTTTCTGAGTGTATTACACTCACTCACTCACTTACTTTTATCTGCATCTTTTCTTTTCTTTTCATTTTTGCATCTGAGATGCAATAAAAGTGTGAATCTGGCCAGATGATGAGCAGTAGAGGTATAGTGACGTTACTGTAGCATATAGTATTTTGATGTTGCATATAATCCAATATCTGGTTATTACGATTTATAATTTCTATCTTAACATTTAAGATAGATGACTTGCTGATAGATAAGCTGCTGTCGGGCTGCATAATGCCAACGACAACAGCAATACGACTGCAAAAAGCAGTAGAAATGCCATCTGTCGTCTAAAAACCAATTTTATACACACCTTTCAGCTTTACTGATCTTCAGGGGCTTATTGAGCATTCTATCCAGTTTTTTCTGCATCTTGCTGGTCTTGCCCGGTGTGTGTTTATGCCAGGGCACGGGGTCCTCTCTCTCTGTGCCCGCACATCTCCAGTGAGCTGATGTCCAACTTGTTGAACTTGAGGAAGGTGTAGTTTCCATTTGTGGACTAAAATGAAGGCATAGTCAAAAGTTCTTTATTTTTATCAAGACCCTAGGGTATTGTCCATTGCCAGGCGCACCGCGTACTCACATACTACAATCAGGAGTTGTGTAAAAAATTTGGTGTATAGGGAAAGCAAGAATATTTTATTGTAACATCGCAACATTTTACAATTTAATTTATACAATACAATTAAAAACCTGGCCTTTTTGTCTACAATGTGGGATGACACTCGGCATGTACTGAGAAGAGTCTCAATGTATCTTATTTTCAGTGTCAACCTACACGGACACCTGGCGTTGATAGGCAATATTTTTTAATTCTAAATTTATGGGTACCACCAAGATCTTACGAGGCTGAAGCCAATGTCACATGCAAGTGGTGGACCTACCAATCAACTGATGGAGCTCTTTACAGCATCACTGTTCTGATTATAAGTGTCAGTGGCGATAGGGTTTCTCCATATTATAAAGAACCAATAGAGTTTGAGGAGACAATATTTTTAAAACGGTTCACTATCCATTGGCATAAAAAAATAACCATAAAATATTTTGACATATGGTAATTTAGACTAATGATATTTATGCATAATTTTTTTTATCCATAACAAATTTACCATATTTGTATAATCATAAATAAAATTAGCATAATCATATTTAGGCATAAAATTTATAAGCATAGCTTTATATTAGCAATGTTTGGGAAATCAAACAAAACAATCTCTTTTTTCTATTAATGCAAGTAGTTTCTGGCACTCGCCGGCCACTGCCGCGGCAACGCTCGCTTCGTTCTCAGTGCATATATAAAACATTGAATAAAGTGAAGAACTAAACATAAAATCTTGTGTTAAAATCGTGATACTTGGAGGGTCATTTGAACAGACATTATACCAAACTACCCACCAAATCAAGTGTCATTGACTGTCATAAGTCATCACAACTGACACTATTGACATCTGTTAGTGTTGCCAGAATCGAAAAGTAGAATCTACCGGATACGTCCAGATTAGTTCCGATTCACGCAAAATGGATGAACATCTTTTGTCACTTTTCGATAACATCAAGATAGAAATGCAAAAACAAACGAGTGAAATAATGCAGCGAATGGATGAGAAGCTAAATCCTTTAATCAAAGAAATAATCGACTTAAAATCTGAAAATAAGAACCTACGCGGAAAGATTGATATGTTGGAGCGTGAAAACCGCAAAAATAGCGTTTGGAATTAGAGAGGCAGAGACATCAAAACAGAATTTACTAGAAATAATCACTGAAACTATTCATTCAAAAACCAATATAACCATCAGTCAGAACGACATCAACAATATTTATCGCCTAGGAAAAAAGGATGCAGTAAACGAAAAACCAAGACCGGTTTTGATCTCCCTTTCACATGGCTGGAAAAAAGAACAAATTATGAGAAGTAAGAAACAACTTTCCGAGATCTACCTAACAGAAGACTATCCTAAAGATGTGTTAGTAAAAAGAAAGGAACTACAACAACAGCTGGTAGAAGAACGGCAGAAGGGAAAATATGCAGTACTAAAATACGACAAACTCATCATACGGGATAGAACACAAACAGAAGAAGCACGTAAACGCGATCGCTCTATATCGACTTCACCACAAAATGCCCCAAACAGCACTCAGGAACCGGCAAAGGCACAAAAAACTAACAGAGCAAACGCCTACGATATGATGCGAGGACGAAGTAACCCCTCGACATCTTATTCCAAGCAAGCATAGGAGCTCGGCGGCCGGATAAACAAACAACATAAAGTCACAAACAATAACATAAAGACATATCCCAATCCGGCTGGTCCCCGTGGGATATTAGACTACCACCCTACATGTCTGTCTGGGTCTGTATGGGGTTGGGTTCATAGTTAAAAAAGAGTTTAAAAATAACATAAAAAGCTTCCTAGCAATCTCTGAAAGAGTTGCAATCTTAAAATTATCATTTAATGGAACCAAATTATCAATAATTCAAGTATATGCTCCCACTGAAAATGCTGAAGAAGACCTACTTGCCAAATTCTACACCGATTTAGGTAAAGCTCATGCGCTGGCAGATAGAACACTAATTGTGATGGGCGACTTTAATGCCAAAATCGGGCAGCCCAAGATACACGAAGCTCCTTTACTGGGCAAATATGGCTATGGCAAGAGGAATGACAGAGGACAACGGCTAATTGAATATTCATTGGAACATAGACTAGTTATTATGAACACGTATTTCAAGAAAAGAGATAGGCGTAGATGGACATGGATATCACCAGACAAGAAAACACGTAATGAAATAGATTACTTTCTCTGCAGCAATCCAAAACACATATTAAATGTAGAGGTAATAAACAAAATAAACTTCAACTCTGATCACAGACTAGTGCGAGCAACATTTGATTTACAAAAACCTAAACTAAATAGAACAACCTTTAAAACTACATCTATTATTATTATTATTATTATTTATTATCAGGCAGGCAGTTGAAACAACTGATAGTGCCTGTATCCAGTTTGGTCTCCATCAGTTTTCTCAGTGCGTTTGGTAGTAATTGTCCAGTCTGTTTTTAAATTGGTTTGTGTTCTCTGCTGATATGACACTTTCTGGAAGCATGTTCCACGCTCTGACCACTCTGTTGCTAATGAAGTGCTTGTGAGGATTGTTTTGTGAGAAGGTACAACATAGCTTGAGACTGTGTCCTCTTAGGTGAACATTTTCATTGCGAGTGAATATGGAGTCAAAATTCCTAATATCGTAGTGACCATGGAGGATCTTATAAGTTTCAATCAGGTCTCCACGGTCTCTGCGGTCCTTCAAAGTTGTGAGGTTTGTCAGCTCTAGGCGTTCCTCATATGTATGTTGTTTTAGTGTTCTGGGTAACTTAGTGAATCTCCGTTGTACTCTCTCAAGCAGATCCACATCCTTTATGAAGTAGGGATTCCAAACTTGGAAGGCATATTCCAGTATAGGTCTGATGAAAGTTTTGTGGATCTTCAACATCATTTCCGGACTCAATGCTCCAAATGCTTTCCGAATCAGGTAGATTAAGCTATTTGCTTTTTTTGTGATTGATGTTATGTGAGTTTCCCATTTCAAATCTTCGGCAATCTTGACTCCCAGGTCCGTCTGCACTCTGACCTGACCAAGTTGTGTGTTATTCATGGTATAGGAGGAGTCCGGATTCCGGTTTCCTATATGTAGTACAGTGCACTTCGAGGCATTCAAACTTAGGAGCCATTCTTTCGACCAATCTGCTATTCTATTCAAGTCCGCTTGGATGCTGTCATGGTTGATCAATGGGTTAGCAAATAGTTTGGTGTCATCAGCAAATATACTAACATCACACTCCAAGCGTTGCGGCATATCAAACGTGTATATAATGTACAAAACCGGGCCCAGGACTGAGCCCTGTGGCACACCGCTGGTGATCGCGCGGTCATTCGATAAGGCCTCACCTACTCTCACACGTAAAGATCTGTGCTGCAGAAATGCTCCAATCCACGCCAGCAACTTACCACGGATTCCCACATGCTCCAATTTGAGTAGAAGTCTTCTGATCGGGACCTTATCAAAGGCGTTCTCATAGTCCAAGTAAATTACATCAACGGGCTCCCTCTTATTAAAATCAGCAGTCCACAACGACAAACATGACAGCAAGTTAGATATGGTAGAACGACGTGGACAGAAACCATGCTGTTGATCAGGAATTACCGGGTGAACAGTAAAGAAGTTCTTTATATGTCCAACTATAACCTTTTCCATGACCTTGCAAACTACGCTTGTCAAACTGATGGGTCTATAGTTGGAGGGCTCTAATTTACTCCCCTTTTTAAATATTGGTGTGACATGGGCTGTTCTCCACACATCCGGCAACACACCTGAGTCATACGATGTCTGCATAATAGTGGCCAAGCAATCCGCCAGATCGCACTTCTGCAACACAATCACAGGAATCTCATCTGATCCCGGTGAGGAGTCCGATTTCATTTCTTTGATGGCGATATGAATGTTTTCGTATGTGAATGAAATGTCATCAATAGAGTCCTCAACTCTGAGAAGCGGGTCCAGAGTCGGCAATTGACTGGTGGTCTCTGCTTGGTACACACTGGCAAAGTGATCAGCAAATAATGTGGCAATTTGATCAGGTGCAGTTACAGTTTCCCCCTGACCATTACGCAATGCTGTTGGAATGCTTATCCTTGAAGTTATCTGTTGCCTTATGTAAGAATAGAATTTTTTCGGTCCAGCTTCTAGTAGACGAGTCTCGTATGCTTTACGGGCTTTCCTGTTATGGGTAATAAGTCTATTGTTTAGTTTTCTATATTCATTGTAAGTCTCATCCAGACCAGTCAGGACATATCTGTTCCACAATGCAACCTTCTGCTTGATCAGTTTCTTCGTCTCACCTGAAATCCAAGGTTTGTTTATGGTGTGATGTTGACACGTGCTATGAGGAACATGCCGAGCAATTGCGTTCTTAACAATATTATGAAAGGTCTCATATTGACGTTTTGCGCAGGTCATGTTCTCCATACTTCCCGGTAATATAGTATGCAACTCTTCGTTAATTTTGCTATAATCAGCTTTGTTATAATTAGGTCTATTTATTAGTTTGGTGTTTCTATTAGGTGCCTGAAGATGCAAGGTTGTCACCAAGCAGGTGTGATCACTCTTTCCAATAGCGACTTGATGGTCAATATTAGCTATTAGAGCCGCATCATTAGTTAGGATCAAATCTAGAAACGATGGCTGATTTCCCTGCCGAAATCTGGTTTCCCTGTCCACTAACTGCTCCAGGTTGGTGCTGCCATACCACTGTACAAAATTGGTCTCCTTCGGTGTGAGATAATCAGTATCACGAAGTGGCCACTTCACTCCACGAAAGTTAAAGTCACCCATTATGAGTACCGTATTAGCCTCGCATGCATCGGCCAAATCGCTCAGCAAAGTATCATCCTGGTGCAATGTTGAGTCATGTCCTCTGTATAACCCACACAATAGAAGGAACTCATCACCGACAGTAAGATCCAGCCATAAACATTCAGCTGCTGCGTGCTTGTTATTATACCTGGTGTTCAATTTGGTTTTCACATTTTTGTTTCTATTTGAGTGATATATTGCCACTCCACCACTTCGTCTGTCAAGTCTGTCATCTCTGTATACATTGTACCCTGGTATGCTTATCATAGAATCTGGTATACTTGGTTTAAGCCATGTTTCTGTTAATATGATCAATTCAGGTTTTAACATTTCAACTCTGGCGATGAACAGGTCCAACTTTGAAGTCACTGACTGGATATTAGTGTACATTATGGAAATTGAGATTAGTGATTGTGTGTTCTTAGCATTAATTGTCTGTGGTTTATTTATCATTTGTATTGTGGGCAGTACTATGTGGGTGGTCGGGTTTGCTAACTAATTTTTTTGATAATTGTTTTTTACAATGGTTGGGTAACCTCGGATGTATTTAATTGTTAGATCTGCTTCTCCATTTTCCACTCGTTTGTTCAATTCCTCTCTCAGATACCTCATATATTCTCTTTGCATAGGAGTTTGGTCAGCCGTGACAGATTTGGGGTTTGCCAGCTTGGTTCTGTTTCGCAGTATCTCTACAGCATCAGGTTTGCTATGGAGAACCACTTTCAGTGGACGTGGTCTGGTATTAACGTCCTTGTTAAGGGCCCCAAGGCGTATTAGTTTTATACTGTCAAGTTTCACCTTTTTGGTGATAGTTTCAATGACAGTTATACATTCCTTTTTATCGTGTGACTTTCTCTCTTCAATCACGTCACTAGCTGACTCTGGCACATCGTACATGATAATATTACTAGCCCTGTTCGCCCTCTCATTTATTTCCTGAATCGCAGACTCAGTGGCGAGCATATTTTGTCTCTATCTAGAACACCAAAAACAGAACACGAAATAAATAAATATATAGAAAACCTTAAAGATACAATGGAAAGAAAAACTGAGATTCTTAGGAACTTGCAAGATATACAAAAATATTACAACATACTCGAAATCAGTATTGCCACTAGCTTAAAAACAGAAACAGATACTAAAAACAAAGAAACTAAGGAACACAAAATTCTGAAACAAAGCACTCTAGACTTGATAGAAAAGCGAACTGAATTAACACCATGCAAAAATAAAACAAAGGAAATGAAGAATGAATTAAAGAATCTTTACAAAAAAACCAGCAAAGCAATCAAGGAAGACTACAACCAATACAGGAAAAACATCATAACACTTAACCTAACAAAATATAGAAGTGTGAAAAGGGCTAACAAGCAACTAAATACTCACAAAAACTGGATACAAACTTTGAAAAAACAACAAGGAAATACAATAACAAGACAAGAAGTACTAAATATTGCAACACAATTCTATAAAGAGCTATACTCTAGACGGCCACAGGACACAAACATAGAGAACACAACAAACATAGAGAAGCAAAAACTCAATGAAGTTAGCGCTATAGAGGAAATAGAAGTGCTCCAACACATTAAAAAACTAAAAAACTATAAAAGCCCTGGCCCAGACGGCATCACAAATGAAGCCTTAAAACTTGGAGCCCCTATTATACTCGCCTCTCTAACAGCCCTCTTTAATATGGTACTCCAAACGGGAACAATACCACACCAATGGTGTAAATCTGATATAGTGCTTTTATACAAAAAAGGAAATCCCCAAGATATTGCTAACTATAGGCCAATTAGTCTAATTCCTAGTATATATAAATTATTCTCATCAATTTTACTGTCACGAATAAGAGTTACAATAGACAACAAACAACCAGTGGAGCAAGCTGGTTTCCGGTCTGGATACTCCACAATTGACCATATACACACTTTGGAACAAGTTATTGAAAAATGTAAAGAACAAAACCAATTACTATATGTTGGCTTCGTGGACTATTCGAAACCATTCGACAGCATCTCTCATACCTCTATATGGAAAGCATTACAAACGTGTAACGTAGATGAACAATACATATCCATCCTGAAAAACATCTACAGACATAGCACAAGCAGAGTAAAGCTAGAATCTAAGGGAGAAGAGATAAGAATAGAGAGGGGAGTCCGGCAGGGGGACCCATTATCTCCTAAACTGTTCATTGCTGTACTGGAGGCTATCTTTCAGAACATAAATCGGGACAAGGGTATTTGGATAACTAACAAACACTTGAACCATCTAAGGTTCGCAGATGATATTGTCATCTTCGCCAAAACACCAACAGATCTGCAACAAATGCTACAGACTCTAAACAAAGAGAGTCAAAAGGTAGGACTGGAGATGAACACAAGTAAAACTAAAGTTATGACAAATGGCCCACAGAAATCTATCCAAATAGACAACAACCGGTTAGATTATGTCAATGAATATATATACCTTGGCAAACAAGTCTCATTCAACCAAGACAGCAATGAAAACGAGGTGGAGAGAAGGGTCAACCGTGCGTGGCACAGCTTTTGGGCCCAGAAAGAAATTTTGAAAGGAAACTACAGCATGCCTCTGAAAAAGACTGTAATGGAAACCTGTATTATACCCAGCCTAACATACGGATGCCAAACATGGGTATTTACTAATATGATAAAAAACAAAATCACCACAACCCAAAGAGCTATGGAAAGGAGCATCCTGAAAGTAAGGAAAATTGAGAAAATAAAAAGCACAACTATTAGAAACACAACAAACCTTATGGATGCTCTGAAACACGCTTTAAGGCTAAAGTGGCAATGGGCAGGCCACGTCGCACGGCGCACAGACGGGCGGTGGACCTCTCAAGTGACAGAGTGGTCGGGGCCATTAGGAAAAAGGAAAGTTGGAAGACCAAAAAAAAGATGGGCCGACGACATAGCATACACCGCTGGAAAAAAAACACAGACAAAAATGGAAAGATTTGGAGGAGGCTTACACCCAAAAGGGGTCCATTTCTTAACTAAATGTTCAAATACCATTTGTAAATTAGAATAAGGGAATGGAAATAAAAAGCTATTTTATTATATATTATGTTAACGAAAGGTATACCACGGCCTGTCCCTAACAGGGGGACTGCTCTGACCAACTGAGCTACGATGACCACTACCGCTACTACTGCTAGAGTTCATTCCGTGTTTGGGGGGACATCAATGAAAATGAATTTTCTAAATTAATGCATAACGCATAGTGTATTAGTTGCAGCATCTTACTGGATATGTTGTGTGTATTATGAATGTAGTTACTGATGATTGAAAAAGAGTGGCCTGGAGATTTTATTGCCAGGTTCACCTGCAAACAGTGCATATGCTGACTGAAAGATAAGGCTCTGTGAAAAATATTTTAAGTGTCTGGATACCGTATTCAGGACCAAAAAAACGGCGATTTGTGGGCATAATAAACTACTCTATCTACCCTTTACGGATAAATAAAATGTGCTTCTGTGTTGTATGTATCCAAAGCATCAAATAAGTATAAAAACTGTAGTACTTGTGAGCAATAACTTGAGACTTGAGGTATCACTTTTAATCTATACTACTATTATAAAGAGGAAAGATTTGTATTTTTGTGTGTATGTTTGTAATGAATAAACTCAAAAACTACTGTGCCGATTTCAAAAATTCTTTCACCATTGGAAAACTACATTCACCCGGAGTAATATAGTCTACTTTTTATCCCGGTAACGAGTTCCCACGGGAACCGGAAACGAGTAAATTAAATCACGCGGGCGGAGCTGCGGCGATCAGCTAGTCATTAATATAGAACTGAGCTGTTCTTGAGAACTACAAAATTAAAAATAGAGCAAGTAAAGTTGTTTGCTTTGGAACCGGAAGAAACACACGCCGTTGATAGTTATCACAGCGCTCAGGTCTCAAATTATCACCAACGAGGTATTATTGCTATTAACTTACGGAACATTGTTATGAACATCAGGGCCTTGGTACGCAGAAGATCGGTCCAATATCCAACTGTTCCTACTGTACTGTTGTGGAGGTTCAAAAGTTTGTGCCCGTGGAGGGTTCGAGGTATTTTGTGTCTCCAATTCATTGTTATTACCACGGCGCCCAGGCGAAGCGAAGTTTTGGGGGCTGAGATTATTTATATCATAGTATGCAGAGTTTTCCCATAAACTGTACGTGTTTGTGTATAAATTCTGATGGTAATAAGGTCCACCATAATAATTACTCATTATTTACTATTAAAAACAGATAAATTACATCTGTTTAGTGTTTACACTCGCGAGAACCAACGTGTTATTTATTTTTCACTTAAAATATCCCGACACGGTTTTCAAAGAATCGGGCACGATGAGTAATTATTCAATGGATTCCGTATCCTGACACATACTGAATAACTAAACTTGTGGAATTATGTATGTAAATATTTTATAATATTTATTTACATTACTGAACAAACAAATCAATCACTCATAATCACAAACACAAAATGAGTAAAATGAATGATACTAATACACACACAGACATCACAGACAGAACGATGAACATAAAAATAATGAATGAGGCATGAGGCCAATACAATCGGTCACGCTCTGGGGATACGATCTATGTATGCATGAGATAGCTTCATCGTGATACTTAAGGTAAGAGGAGATAAGCTAGCTAAAAAATATCAATATATGCATCGGGTTTCTAGAATTTGTTGTAGCTGAATCGCTCTACATAATATTTTATTCATAGTTTGATTTAGCATGGAAGGACCATGGACTACGTCCATGTGACCATGTCAGCGTGCCATACTTATTTAGATCCGTTTTTGTATTGCCCTGAGGTTTTTCGGGTTCTGTACCCAAAGGATGAAACGGTACCCCATAGGGTAAAGTAATATACTGTGAGTGGGACCCTATTACTAAGGCTCCAATGTCCGTCCGTCCGTCTTTCACCAGTCTGTATCTCATGAACCGTGTTAAATAGTTCGATAGTGGAAGTTTTCACAGATGACGTATTTCTGTCCCCCCTTGTATATTTATTATATTCCGATTTTTAGTGTTTGTTGTTATAGCGGCAACAGAAATACAATATCTCTGAAAATTTCACCTTTCTAACGGTTCTCGAGATACAGCCTGGTGACAGACGGATGTACTCTTAGTAATATGGTTCCCGTTTTACCCTTTGGGTACGGAACTCTAAGAAACAGAATAAAGTTAATATTTAAGGGAATAATAGTACCAAACCCTTCGTACGCAAGTCCGACTGACAAGTTTTTTATTTAATATTTTGATCGGAGAAGGCGTTGACTAGTATAACAGAGTAGAGTAGTATAATAATAAGAACATGGGATAAGTGCGAGAATTTTTAGATAAGTGGGATATAATTATTCTTGATGAGCAACTCAAAAGTCAAACTCAAACTCAAAAATATTTATTAATATAGGTTATAAAATAACACTTTAACGTCAAACAATTTTTCGTCTAAGACACTCCAACCCTCACGAAGAACTTGAACCGAGTGACTCCTATGATCATCATCTTGAAATTCCTAAGTTTCATTAATTTCATATGACAGCTGTTGTTACCACATTGAGCTTTGCTAAAAACGAATTACTAATAAAACAGCGAAGTAAATTCCAACATGTAATTATTCTACAAATCAATAATAGCTATTTTATACAAAGTAAAACATTAGACAAGTCGCAGTATATTGATTTTGTTCTTTCACTTTACACTTACAAATTAATAAAAATGTTACATACTTGAACAAATATCTCATCCAATGCATTACTTTTTTAGACTATGGTCGTGTGGAAAAAATAATAAAATTTAAAACAGAACAACGTTTCTTTGTACGCAATTTTAACAATTGTCATTTATGCTCCAAATTGTTATCGAAGTGCGAATTTTGACTGGAACACACAGTACCTACGTCAATTTACCTACAAAACCTTCTTTCAAATTTTGATTAAAAATGTTGCCTGTGCAATAAAAGAATTTATAAATCTTTTAAATATTTCTCTGCAACCTCAACTTATTTCTTTTTTCACACACGACGCCACAGCTTTGTTGAATTTATTCTGTCATCCAGTAGAATCGAGATCCAAATCTAGCCGGTTTCTTTTCAAAGTCATCAGGTAGTGCGGGAGAGCTGTCTGGGTAGACGGCCTTGGGCTCTTCCAAAGGTTTGGGCCTGAAAAACATAGGAGTGATGCGTTATATGATTTTTTATTCGACCATAACCTAAAAGGAGGTTAATGTTTTTGTATTAACAGGACCTCTGATTCGCGGGACTGTGCGTATTAACGGAAAAACTACTGAAATGTTTTGATGAAACTTTACAATTATACACCAGAATAACACATGAGGCACTTTTTATACTGTAATATTTTCCTGTTGGAATTAGAAACTATTCTACGCGGACGGAACCACAAATTGGCTAGTACCCAGAAACTGCAGTGGCCCCCACTGCAAGTGGCTGGCGAAATGTGGGTTTATATACTTTTTTTTATCATGCTATGTATCTTCATATTATAGGCCGATTGACGCCAACTGGTGGGCATAGGCATCACCCAACGAACGCCACAGCCACAAAATCACTTTTTGTCCAGATTTTTTTTTTGTATCAGATTCGAATTGAACCAACCTCTTGGAATCGTGTACGCGCACCTCAGTGAAGTAACCAAACGCGGGACGCTCGATATTTAATTTATCCAACGCACATTTGTCGAACACACCCTGGGTCCGACGACATCTGAAGGAACAGGAAAAAAAACCAATTATGTACATAATTTCCTTTTTGTTAGGATTATTTTTAGTTGGCAACACATAAAGCCGGTGTCACTTTCAATATTTATATGGTGGTAAAGAGAATTTATTATATTTTTATAATGCTATAGAATAAAGATGGTCAATATTTAGCTCTGCTACTCTTTGACCTTACACAAGTTTATAGAAAAGTCGTCTAGAAGTTAGTCTGTAGCTAAAACAACCCATGATATCAAACACAAACTAATATTTTTAGATTGTACAAATAAATTTATTAGACTCAATCGAGAATTGGGACTGCCTTAAGGACACATAGGCCGTATTATACTATAATGAGTCTGCCTACATTCTATCGGTAAATAATAAAACACGTCACACATTGACACAAAAACCGAATTAAAATTACCGGAAAGGTACTTTTTTTTTTTTTTTTTTTTTTTTTTTATATTTAGGTCGACAAATTGACGCCACTCGCCTGATGGTAAGCTGAGGCGACGTCTGGCAATTGAGGGCGACTCTCACAGTACACAGGAATACTATAGAGAGTGGCCCTCAACTTGACGACCCTGTAATGTGCCTCTTCACGCTTCGCTTAAAGAGCCCAGGGTTATATGTAGGAGGAAACACGTGCGCAGGCAGGGCGTTCCAAGCCACCATCGTTCGGCAGAGAAACGATCGTTTAAAACGCTCGGTTCTCGCGAAGACGGTTTCCACGGTATGAGGGTGACATCTCTGCCCGGCACGCGTTGTTCGGGATCGGAAGGGAGAGGGTGGGATCAGGTTGAAGAGCTCTTCAGAACACTCACCGTGGTAAATACGGTAGAACGCGGCCAAGGAAGCAATTGTTCGGCGCTGGGCTAGCGGCTCAAGGCTTCCCGTTACCTCCGGACAGTCTATAATGCGAACAGCGCGTCGCTGCATAGCGTCGAGTGCGTCCAGCAAATACTTCGCGGAGCCGTCCCAGAGGTGAGAGCAGTATTCAACGCAGGGTCTAATCTGCGTTTTGTACAGCAGACACCTCTGGTGCGGTGTAAAGAATCGCTTTACCTTGTTCAGTATTCCTAGTTTCCGCGAAGCTAGCCCAATACATCTCTCAATGTATTTTGTGTTATTGAGCTCTCGACGAACGTCTATGCCAAGGATGTCTAGATTGTCCTTCATTGGTAATACTACCCTAGAAGCAGCTTTCAAATAAAAAAGAGATCACAATTGGTTCACCCGTTCACTCAGTCGATAGATGTGAGGTAACAAACATAAAATCAAAGAAAATATAACATTCAAATTAAGAAACTCCAAATTTTTTTTAAGTTTGTTAAAAATGTGAACTTACTCTTTCAAAGCGAAGTCCCCAGAACTCTTGTCGATACAAAAAGCATATTGGTTGAACTCATTCAGACATGATTGCTTGACCAACCGGAAGAACTCCATAGTGCAAGCAGTCACCGCCTTCCCCTCATTGATACATTTGCGAGGGTCTTTCTCTTCGTTACGGCATAGCATGAATTCCTAGAACATTATAATAATTACTAGATCAACCCATAAAGGGTTGATGAAAAACTTTAAGGGTTGTTTTTTTTGGACTTACTCACACAACCTCCTCTAGCCCAAAATAAGCTATAAGTTTGTGCAATGGGATCTAGAAAATTAATAAGTATACTTATATAATTATTTCTAAATACATACATAATAAACATCCCCACTCAGAAACAAACATTTGTGGGTCACACAAATATTTGATTCGACACAGGAATGGAACCTGTGAATCCAGAACCAAAGCCAATGCACTACCAACCACTGATTGACTTAGGCTCTAGACACACTGAAGATGTTATAGGATGCCAGAAATAATAGAAATTTGTATTTGCAGTTGTTAGTATACTTTAATAGTATACAAGTTAGAGAAAATAGTGGCATGTCTTCTTTTTGTAGAATGACCAATTTTTTACATGCTATATTATACTATTTCCATTTCTTAAAGCTCTCGATGACAGTTCTAATTTGATAGTTGTAGTGTTGTGACCAAATAAGTAATGATTCGATATCATTACTTATTTGGTCGTCTATAAGTAATGATTCGATATCATTACTTATTTGGTCGCATATATTTATTATATTTTGAACAAAGACAACTACAACAAAAACCTTCAAATGTATTTTATCTGCCGTTATAATTATTTCATTTCATTGTCGAGTACCTACCTATACTTACTTATTTTACAACAGCTTCGATCAAGAATTAATACGTGTAACATCTTGTAATAAAATATAATATTAGTTAATAAATTTGTACAAAAGTATACAACAGTAGTTTAGTTCCTTACATTTTGTAAAAAACTATTGGGTCTGTTATCATGTTACATTTATCGATAGCTGTATCCCTATCAGTTTCTGTGACTCTGGTATAACCTTGTACGTGCCTAAGCGTCATATTTTTATAAAATAATGCATACATAATATAAAAAAGACGCTCGTTCAAGTTTTTACAGGAACTGTCATCGAGAGTTTAAAGAAATGGAAATAGTATAGGTATTTTGCTTTTTTCTGTTGGTTTCAAATGGAGTACACCAAATATAGGTGAGGATCACTTGATCTCTGACACCCATATTCACAAATAACACTATGAGGCGCGCAAACGCTCTGTGCTGAAAAACAATAAGTTGTGACAGCATATGAATGTGAAGTTCTTGATGAGACCCCATATTCTCAATATTTCAACTGAAAATTTCTCCAAACACTTTGTATTTAAATAAAGTGTAGGCTATAGATACATAGAATATAAATTACACTCTGCATCACAATCTCTGGAAACCATAGGTGGTTTAATAATATTTATTTATTAATAGTAATAAATTAATAACTGTCTTTTAAGTTCCATAATTGAAGTTATGTTAAGACAAAACTAAGTAAATAAGAGAGTTTAATTGAAGTGTTATGAACTTCTGGGCTCTACAAAGGGTCAAAGCTCATATACAGAAAATAAATAGGGCCGATTGTCATTTAGTAATAGCAAATACAGTACAAAACATAACCTCTTCTGACTCCGATTATGCAATCATTTAATTCTAATATAAAACAAAGAGCAACCAGTCATGCGAGAACTAAATTATATATATTAATAAACAAATAATAAAGCTGTTTTACTCACATTATTAGCTTGTTCACAATATTTTCCTAAATGAAATGAACCTGCGAAGAGAGTTGCAGAGGACAGAGAAACCTCTGGGACAGTCAGTTCTGACTCTTCAGGCAGATGAACATCAGAAGTTAACACCATATTGATTTAATACACTCACACAGTGAATTTAGATACGAAAATTCAAAATAAATAAGAGAATTTTCTTCCACAAAATTATTGGAAGAAATTCTAAGATAAAATTAAATTTCTAGTTGATGTTGTCAAAAGTAGTAATAGAAAAAGACCGA
The DNA here is from genome assembly GCA_963556515.1 of Nudaria mundana. Classification (NCBI taxonomy): domain Eukaryota; kingdom Metazoa; phylum Arthropoda; class Insecta; order Lepidoptera; family Erebidae; genus Nudaria; species Nudaria mundana. The sequence continues at coordinate 6,807,598 of OY748315.1, forward strand.
CGATACGGTTTCACGTAAGAGTCAAAGAGTTAACAGATGTTTCCCCAGAATGTTTAAATTGGTAGGGTTTTAGTTATGTTGACTTTGACAGATGATGACAGCGGATCATCCAATTTACATTCCATTATACGTTAATAATGGTTTAATAAAACAACAAATTGCATGCATGCATAAAAAACTTTTATTCCAATAATGTTTAGATTAAATTGTAAAACAACTTCTCCATCTTCAACAGTTACTTGTTATATAAATTGGTATCGGTACAAAATGTAGTATTTTACTTATCGTTTCATGTTACCAAATTGTTTGTAAGATTCCAGCGATTCATTAAATTCTTGCGGTTCCACTGAAATGTCAATGAAAGTTATTTAAATAAGTACCTATTAAACAGAATACTGTAATAGCAAAAATACACAAGTATTATAAATGTATACCTTCATATGCGTTGTAGCCTTCAGAAGGCAATTGATAAAATTTGGGAATATCGAAACGGTTTCCCTGTAAAAATAAAAGTGGCAAATAAGTTGTATTCGCATTCATGCATAGCTGTAGACTATAAGGTATAATATATGTTGGAGGTCTCCTAGACGTCCCCATCAACATCTAATGTATCAGTCTCTATTTCTTCAGTTTATTCCCTTCTTCCAGTCTCAGTTCAGTTTCTCCAGACGACTGTTTGCGATCTTACCTTCAGGCAACATTCACAAACAAACGATATGAATATTCACCCAGTCAGTTAAATCTGACGGTAAATCGCTTCGTGTATTGTTTTTTTTAAGTCGGTCGGTCGGGTCGCTCCTATGTACATTGCCGGGCGTCTTTGGTACCCAGGAGGTATTTCCAGTGGCGCCCGGCGAACTTTCGTGTATGGTGGACTTACAAGGGATCTATCTTAATTTCACAATCATGCTAGCTTTATTTTAGAAGAGGAAGATGAGGTGCAAAAGCTTTCGAAAAGACAGGCGTTTAGATTTGACTCCAACAAACAGCCCCTGTATAGGGTTCCGTACCCAAAGGGTAAAACGGGAACCCTATTCGCTATCCGTCTGCCTTGAGCTGTACCTCATGAACCGTGATAGTTAGAAAGTTGAAATTTTCACAGATGATGTAAGTATTTCTGTTGCCTCTATAACAACAAATACTAAAAAAGAGAATTAAATAAATATTCATGGCGGCTCTCATAAAACAAATGTGTTTTATTTATTTTTAGTACGGAACCCTTTGTCCGCGAGTCCGACTCGCACTTAGCCGATTTTTTTTTGGTATTTTGCCGTACACACCTACACTCGGGGCTCTCATAATAAATCCAGCAAACATTGATCGAGAAAAAAAAAATAACTCACCGAATCATAATTCCTCCTGCCCATACGGGGTATATTTTTATTAGTTTTAATAACGTATCCCATACTTCCCATATCAAATGGATTTATTTCTTCATTACTTCTACCGACTCTTGGCACGTTATTTGGTTTTATTAGTGAATTTTCAACTGAATTGAAAAAATAAAATAGGCAGAATCCTATCAATACCATTGCCAGTTTAGAACTCATTTTGGTGTTTGGCGCGAACTTCAATTGACGAATGATGTGGAGTTGTTTTTCGTAGTTTATTTATACAGAGATATTTCGATTAGTCCCGCATTGCCTAAATAATCTGATTAAAATCTACGATACAGCATTAGAATACCAAACAGGTGTGAGATGTTATCTTAGTCATGAGGGTTGATGATATCAACCTTTTCTTTTTTATTATTTAGGTACCTAGGTAGGTATATCATATCAGTTATCTACATGTGAACGATCATTTCAATCGTTCGAAGTAAACGTAGCGCATCTCAAGATCTACCTAGAGGTTGCAAGTCTCTTAGCCGTGACCCCTTCTTGCGTCATTGTTTCAAAGGCTCAAGGAGGCACTGGAGCGGGACCACAGGCCTGCGTGTCGAGAAACCGAGGCTCAGCGGTCCCAACTCTGCTAGGATCTCATGGAGACATGGAAGGTACGACTTGAGCAACCAAGGTGGGGAACCACCACCATCGCAGCCGTAAGACCGATCATGGACGAGTTATTACAAACGATTTAGTTGAGACAAAAATTAACACACACACACATATCACACCTATATCCCCGAAGGGGTAGGCAGAGGTGCATTACACACCAACAATTTGCCAGTATTTTTAGTCCCACGTAATAGGGAGCAAGCCTATTGCCGTCACTGGGCACATATATAATGGGTTATGTCCAAAATGGCCCAATGAATTTAATAAAAAGTAGCAGCTACATTGTAATCTTGAAAAAAAATCGAAACCCGTCGCCTTGCGATGAAATGTAGATTAAAGGTACAAAATCTTACGAGCCAGCCACTATGGCACAGCCAATGAAAGTCCTAGGCGTCTCGGACTATTTTTACGGACAAACTTTTAGGACGTAATAATTACGTACAGTGCGTAATAGTGACGTAAGTACAGCATTTATACAGGTACACACATTAATATTCTAAAGTAAGTACATAAACCTACTAGCATTTTTTTTTAATATTAAGATACATACCTACTTACATAATTATATACCCTACATATATACCACCTTATATACCCTAGAGAGTAAGTGGTGGGTTGTGCATCGGCTTCCGACACCGGAGTGTCTGGTTCGATTCCCGGGTCGAATCGTGTGCGTTCGCGCAGCGGAATGTTGTTGAATTTAAAGATTTTACACACTAGCAAAATATTTTGAAACAATTCATAACCAAAGGACTAGCCTTAAATAGAAAAATAAATGACCTATAAATTATATCGAAACAACAATTTGTGTTATCACCCAATTCCGGTATTATACTGTAAATTTTAGAATGTTACCTAAATATATTGCACAGCCGCTTTTTTGTAGCCATCCGAACTTGGTCGGGTTATGTAGGTTTTCGGTGCTTGGTCAGTATTTTAATTGTTTCTCTTTAATTACTGAATTTAATGAGATGAAATTTTGCACGTGAGTAGTTGAATTAATAAACTAATTATTGGAATACATTTTACTATGCATTTCCTTTAGAACGTCGTGATATTTGAATGCTTTGTAAACAGTGGTCTATATATGGTAAATTGTCCTATAACTCCTTAATTACTAAAGGAACATCGTTGATACTTAGCAACATGTTGCAGACACTCTTACAAGGTTTGTATAAACGTGAAAAACTAGACCCCAAACTGCATACTTTACGAACTAAGACCTAATAAGCGTATTTTACGTTTATATTTTTATCTTTTAAACCCTACGATTTTTTCTAAATCTAATTTTTAAACAAATATAAACAAATTCAAAACAACGTATGTTAAAATCTACAGCTCTCTATATAAGCGATTTATATGAAAACTAGTAAATGGCCAAACGTTCGCGAAGCGGAAACTTGAATTTCTCTTAAGTTTATGCATGCACAAATTTTATTCATACATACACAATTACACACAAATACACACTAATTTTAGGACACATTTATTTTCTTCTAAGTCCATGGATTAAAAAAAGTTCCGCCAGGACAACGTTCGCCCAGCGGAATCAGGTTTTGGCGAATTTCTCCACAATGGCTGCATGCACAATTTTTTTTACCATACACAATTACACGACGTCATACACTAAATATCAGCATAATTAAAATCTTTAAATTCAACAACATTCCGCTGCGCGAACGCACACAGTCGAATCAAAATTTGTGATCCACAAATGTTTGTTTCGGAGCTTGGGTGTACCTATATTATGTATTTATTTTGAAATATAGTATGTTTATCAGTTGTTTAGATCCCATAGCACAAGCTTATAGCTTAGTTTGGGCTGGATGACGTTGTGTGAGAATGTCAAAAAAAAAAAGGAAAACCGGGAAAGAGGACTAAAAATAAAAAATACTCCTTACATGTATGTAATCATAATTATTTAATTTTTATTTATTAATATTTATCTAATTAATTTACTAACATACATACCCTACCTATATTTAATACTTACAATTACTTACAATTATAAGCACCAATACAAATTTTAATCATAAAATTATATTTGTACTCAAAATATTATCCATATTACATTCATTTATGTGTACATAATATGTCATTACATTGACACCGCCGCCGGCACTTTGCCGGGGTTGAGACACTGGGGTCATGGGGTCCGAGTGCTCGCCGTCGCGTATAGAGACATTGCTAAACGCCTAATCGATGCTTCTCAGGACCAGAAGGCTGGCTATTTTCTGTTCCAAAGAATAAGTATCGCCATCCAACGTGGCAACACAGCCAGCATTCTGGGAACCTTCCCAGTCGACAATTACGTGGAGAATTTTTTAAACGATATTTTGTAATGTAAATATTTTTAGTATATAATTATGTATAAGTATTGTAATTCTTATTGTAAACAAGCTGTCCCGGCGAACTTGGTACCGCATTCATTTTTCTAATGTTCCGCATAACTTTTTTTTTCTTCCATAAGATCCTTCTCCTGATAATTATATTCTACTTTAAAATTTTACCAGCCTGCCAGAATCATTCAGGACATTATTTAAAACACGGAATAGTTACGACCTTTTCTGGGATTTCGAACGAAACAAATAATACAAAATTTAGGTACATGAAATATGAATTTTATTAAAATTCCAAATTTTCCTTAAATTTGCCGTACATCATTACTTCGCAGAATTTGATCCTTAACAGCGATACTATCGTATGGTGTAATAACAAAGAGTGTGTTTTATTTTTTCAAAATCAACGGGTACGATTCCCAGCTAGGATTATTAGTTTTCCAAAAATCTAATGATGAGGTCAATGATTTTAAATACAATGGATTTCGGATCATCGCTCAAAAGTGTCCGAACTAAAAGAGAAACAAAACGCTAAAAGAGAAACAATCGCGCGCCAGTCTTGATTTTGACAACTGAACGACAACACGTTGCACAATGCCGTACGTACTGTATTGTAAAAACGTGTAAAAACTACGAAAAAAAAGCAAATTGAAGACGGTGTATCATATTTTCAGTAAATAAGATTTTGTTTTATTATTTGCAATTTATTATTTCACTTAAAATACAGTATTTCGTCGATAATAAATTAAAAGACAAAAGTAAATATTGCAATCCAGTCCAATACCGAAGTACCTATCTGTCTCTTTCGAACTCATCCCAAGCTCAGTAAAAAGAAAGAGACCATTTCATTTTCACTGAATAATGTACTAACAAAATGACCATTCAGATTTATTCGGATTACCGATAGCGATAAAACTATTTGGAACAAAGATTATAGTGGAGACGCCTTGGCTCTTTATGTTTTTTTTTTTCGTTATATGAACCAACATCTATTTCAGTTTTCCTCGGGATCCGCATCCGGGACTGTGCACAATGGAAAAATATTATTGCCCTAGCACGGCGAGAAGAATATTTTGATCCAAAAAATAACAATCTTGTTTGTTCGGCTCATTTTATGGACATAACAAAAAGAGGTCCGATCTTTATGAAACTTGTACAAGAATCCCTTGATTGAATGGAGGAGATAAGCCCAAAAATGTTTTTAATTTTCACAGGGTATCATTGTTTTGTCATAAATATAATTACACATGTCATTTTATTTCGTGTATGTACTGTTATTTTCTTTTTATTTGGATTCTCGGTAATGTATTCCCACGGGAATCGGGGCCGAGATAACTATATCTCGCGGGCGGAGTCACGGTGATCAGCTAGTAGCCAATAATTTCGTATCCCAAAAATTAACCATAAGATAAAAATAAATTAATGATGCGCAGTTTTAGCAACTAATTCAGTCACTTGAAACACGGCTATCTTGTAGTAGACGTAGCGACATAGCGTTATGAAAATAGTAATGAAAGCGGAAGAACTTTGACACCCGCAAGAAGTTTGGCATTTATAATATTATAATTAGTTAAATTCATTAATTCCCTTTTTGTTATTCATACACTACAGTTACTTATTATGAAACTGACTCGAAAAAAAAAATCTTTGTCAGTCAGTTAATTAGTTTTTCAGCTTATTTCGTCTAACATAAACAAGTAATTACAATTTATAAGATTATGGAATTTATTGTAGTCTTACATTAATTATTACGCCTACGTAGGTACATATATGGAATCCTTAAAAGACTTTAACAAAATAAACCTACTCCATTGTTTCTATGTTCACGTAGTTCAAGTATAAGCTGCATAAGGTGAATTAGTCAGGCGGACAGATAGAAGCTACGTAATGCGATAAATTAGTGCAAACAAAAGTGAACACTATTCCGTTGAATCAAGGTTTAAATTTTAATATGAAATTTGTTTATATCTATGTATGCCTATGTATAATGTATAGGTCGACTCGGGACATTATTTTCTTGCAATTTGTTCTAGATCCTATGTCCGTTGTATTATAAGGTCTTTGGATGAGGTTTTAAGTTTCATCAAAATCGGGTTCGTGACTCCTTTGAGCATTTTTCGCTATTCCTTATAGTTTCGGATTTGGCCATCCAAGCCCTTTTCATAAATTCACCCTGTATAGATAAATTTTGTTTTTTTGGTAATTATTAATATTCAAATTTTCACTAAAATTAGGTAACTGATACCTAAACGGGATTTCTTTGTTTTTTTTAGGTACGTTCCAACGTTGATCGTTGATTTTGCCAATGTCAAGGTAATGCTTGATAATGTGGATGATGACTGTAATTAAAGATCACTAAAATAATGTGTTTATGGAATTATATAGGATTAATAGATTTGGAAAAATGTATTTTCTTTCATATAGAGGGCGAGATAGATATTTTATTTAATAAAATAAAATTATAAAATACAGCATTCCGCCATCATTAGTTGAACATCAATCAGAGTGAATGACGTCACGACGTCTTGAACGTAAAGGTTGCCAGTTATAAGTTGGCGTTCCAATGGTTGCGCCACATTTCATTGAAAAACGTCAATAACGAGATTTCGGAACAATAACCCCAAACAATTGGTAAAATTGTGCCACGCGCCGACATAGAGCGCCTTCACACTAGCGTTTGTCCAGCGTAGGCGTTCGATGAACGTATGCGCGGTGAAGACGCGACGCGTGCGTCGCATTGTTGCGGCGTCTTGATGGAATACATGAGTACGCTGCACTAGCGTAGCGCGTGCGCGACGCATACGCCGCGTTACTGCGGTGTCATGTACAGTCGCCATCAGATACATGGCAGCAGTCAAGGTACCCAAATACTTCGCAGCAGCATTATATTTCAATATATTCGTTACGCTAGATATGGACTATAATATCGGACCATATAATTCGTCAAAAATTTGAGAGCAACGACTTTTCAATAAATTCGTAACATACAATTATCATAAATATCGTAATATTTATAGAAAATATACCGTAACTCTGTGGCACATAGTTCAAATTTGAATTCGTTACTATATGGACTAACTTGTCAAATATGATTTTGAAGACTATTGTTTCCTAAATACATGCGTTTCCTAAATACACGAGAAGTTTTCAAGCTGTATCAATTCTACCTGATTTTATTTTTACATAACATAGCATCACGCCTTTTCCCCGAAGGGGTAGGCAGAGGTGTGCAAACACACCCACATCTCGCCAGCTATGTTAGGTCCCATGTAATAGGGGGCGAGCCTATTGCCATTTACCGGGCACAAGTTCCAGACTCTGGGATAATTATCTGGGTAAAATTCTAAAGAGAATTATACATTATCCACCAGACCCGGGAATCGAACCCGAGACCTCGAGTGTGGCAGTCCGTACATAGTACCATTGTGCCACCGAGGTAGTCTATTTTTATAGTGATAGTTATTCAGATTAATATGAGTAAGATAAATAAAACGTGTAATTAAGCCGGTACACTAAGCCTCAAATGTGTATCCTGATATTATATATCACTTTGTATTTTTTTGCAACAAATTATCAAATATGGGTTTCGCCATTCGAAAGTAAGAATAATAATACTTTGAATCATTTTTTAAGTAATGGTAAGTATGATGGTCAAACTTTTTTTTAAAATAATTGCATTATTTTCGCAATAATAGAAGACATTAAAACGTCGACAAATGTTTCACCTCTAAACGAGGCATTTTATTATTTAAAAAAAAGTTTGAACATCATACTTACCATTACTTTGTCATGGATTTTCGGCAGGTAACGCCTGATTCTGTCCAACATTTTTAAGTGTTTAGAATAAAGCACAAAATAGTCACTTTCACTTGACCGCACACTCCATAATGGATTCTCCCATATCCTTTTATTTTTATTTTCTCGTTTTTCCACTAATTTTCTTTTTAAAAGCAAAGCCATCAATTGTGTTTCCTCGTCGAAATCCATTTTGTTAATGATAATACTGAAACCACAGCGAAATTGTGTGACGTCTGCGCCGCGCTAGCGCAGCGTTCAATTAACTGTAAAAGAAACGTTGCGACAACGAGACGCACACGTCGTTGTATCGCGGCGTCTGCGCTGCGCATACGTTCATCGAACGCCTACGCTGGACAAACGCTACTGTGAAGGCGCCCTTATAATTGGGAGGGCTGTACGTTACTTTGTTTTCGTATGAAGTTTGATTAATGCACAAAGCCTACAAAGTATACAGGTGAATTTTTGAAAAGGGCTTGGATGGCCAAATCCGAAACTATAAGGAATAGCGAAAAATGCTCAAAGGAGTCACGAGCCCGATTTTGATGAAACTTAAAACCTCATCATTAGATTTTTGGAAAACCAATAATCCTAGCTGGGAATCGAACCCGTTGATTTTGAAAAAAAAACACACACCCTTTATTATTACACCACACGATAGTGTCGCTGTTAAGGATCAAATTCTGCGAAGTAATGATATACGGCAAATTTATGGAAAATTTGGAATTTTAATAAAATTCAAGCCTACTCCTGCTGGTAAATCCGCCACTGTTGTCAAGTATAATATTATTATGTATGGATTTAGAAATATGTAAGTATATTTATCAACTGTCTAGATCCAATAGCACAAGCTTATATTAGCTTAATTTGGGCTAGATGACGTCGTGTTAGAATGTCCAAAACATATTTATTATTACTATAAAATAATAAAAAAATTAAACAAACAATCAAATCTTAGAATATTAGGAATGGACAACCTGTATTTTATAAGAAGCCCATTAGTGCCTCAGTTAAGGCTCCTAAGCAGTATACCCGGTACTCTTTCCTTTACCTGCTTTTTAAGACCGCATCCACCGGCCGCGGCCGCTCCCACGTCCATGGCCGGGCGCCCCAGGTACACACTCGGACGAACTCCCATTAATATTTCCCATTATTTCTTCTGATATGAATACTTGGTATTTAGCCGTGGAGCCTCCGTTGGCTATGACCTCACGAACCAAAGAGTATGGATTTAATTTTTTGTTAACTACTAAAAACCTGCAAACGGAAAAATATTATATTAAAAACCAGGCAAGTGTGAGTTGGACTCGCGCACTAAAAGTTCCGTACCAAAACGGCAAAATATCACGTTTGTTGTACGGGAGCCCCCTTAAATATTTATTATATTCTGTTTTTTACTATTTGTTGTGATAGCGGCAATAGAAATACATCATTTGTTTTACTTTCTAACTATCACGGTTCACGAGATACAGCCCAAGACAGACGGACAGAAAGCGAAGTCTCAGTAATAGGGTTCCCGTTTTACCCTTTGGGTGCGGAACCCTATATATACTTAAGTATATTAAGTCAGTGTCCGTTGACATTTGCCCTATTTGCGGCGAGCACTAGCGGACCACGGCTGGGCAAGGTTTGAAGTGTGACGTTATCGAAGCATTTGAATTCTGATTAAACGTCACGCGTTTTCAAAAAACCTCCTCGAACACGGCCTGGGTATTTGACGTTACTTACGTTATGTCTCAGCTACACTATAATCGTCACATCATATACAGTGATTAATCACTGGGGGAAATTCGATGTTTGCTGAGCGCGTGGCTGCTGGCTTTTTAGGTTACCTCTGACGCTCCGCAAATATCGTGTTCCCAGACACTCACATACCGAACAACGTTTCTTGTCCTGCACCTGGAGCTAATTAGGAATACCGAGTTCTTCTGTTATCAACTTATAAGCATTATCTTGACATTGGCAAAATCATCGGGTCTCCCTTGTTTGACCGAAAGGAATTTGACAAACGTTGACTTCCCAAAAAATTTTTCGCATAATTTCATTTGCCAAATTATTACTTAGCAAAAAATCTACTCACAAAAAATTGTAATGCAAACCTAATGTTTGGGAAATGAACGTTTAAACTATAACTTGTTTACCAACTAGTACTTTTAACATTTTTTATTTAGCCAAATATTTCAGTTGGAATAACAGTTTTTACGCAAAATCATCGTTTCTGACACTCGCCGGCCGCTGCCGCGGCACCGCTCGCTTCGCTTGCTCGGCTCGTGCGTAGGAGGTCACAGTTTTAACCTAACTTAACCTACCCATAAACCTAACATAACCATAACCAACCTAACAAAGAAGAAATTAAGCTAATCTAAATAGTTCAGTTACGGGTAATCTACTAAAAACAATCTATTTTTTCTATTAATGCAAGTCGTTTCTGGCACTCACCGGCCGATCGCTTCGCTCGCTCAGCTCGTGCGTAGGAGGTCACAGTTTTAACCTAATCTAACCTACCCATTTTGTTTAAAGAAGAAATTAACCTAATCTAAATAGTTCAGTTCCGGGTAACCTACTAAAACCAATCTCTTTTTTCTATTAATGCAAGTCGTTTATTGCACTCGCCAGCCGCTGCAGCGGCACCGCTCGCTTCGCTCGCTCGGCTCGTGCGTAGGAGGTCACAGTTTTAACCTAACCTAACCTACCCAATTTGTTTAAAGAAGAAATTAACCTAATCTAAATATTTGAGTTCCGGGTAACCTATTAAGAGTCCTCCTATTAAATTTTACCGTTTTCGCTGATTTTACAGACGTGTTTTACACTGAAAATACTGTATTTTTATAAGTTTTAATGCACAACATGAAATATCATTTCAATAATGATCTAATAAGTGAGCTACTTTCTTATTTTTGTCATTAAATTTTGATTAATCGACCTAAAACAATCGGTAGTTTTTCGTATCTTTTGCTGGAAGAGGTCTAGAATATCACAAATTCACTAATCGTTTTGACGTCTAAAAAGTACTACAAAAATACAGTGTATTCTTGTAAAAGTCATCTATCAAATGTATGGTTTAGTTTTTATCACTTTCATAAAAGAAAATTGAGTAAACAAATATTTAAGTTAGTCAAATTTTAGAGAAAATGGGCAATGAATTGGTTCTTATTTCGGCTACATAAAACTCGTTCATAAAATTAAAACAACATAAATAAACCTTGGTTCAAAATCAATCCATATCCAAAAAAAAGAAAGCTAAATAATAAAAAATAGGCTGTAAATAATCTTTTAAAAACACCTAAATTTCGCTTTATAATACTCGACGCATGCCTCAAGTAAAAAGTCCGCGCCAAGCGCTTACAGGGAGAGGACGTGTCCCTCTGCGCGCCAAAATTCGACGCCGTCTACAGACGAATATAGCGTGGCGTGAGATTTTGATACTTTGGTAATATTAGTTATTATTTTGTGATGATTAGGCTTCTTTTTAAATACAACAAGTGATTATGTAGAATGTATTTATCATTGTTTTTGTTAAAAAAAGCTGTTATATTTTATAAAGCTGGATTACTCACTCACTCACTGACACAATTTTATTGTTCTCCTTGATGGTGGAGGGGAAGGTACCTATGTTTTTTTTGCAGAAATGTAAAGGGGGTTCGGGGACCTAGGGAAAATTCCGAGTTTTTGAGATTTGCCCTCCAGTCCCCCAAGGGGGGCTCCCGAGTAGAGTCAAAATGAGTAATAATTTTATAGAGGTAGTTTTTTATTTTATTTTTTTGTATTGGGTTCGCCAATTTGACGCCACCCGCCTGGTAGTAAGTCGTGACGACGTCAAGCGATTGTGGGCCACTCACAGCACACTATACTATAGAGAGTGGCCCTCAACTTGACGACCTACTGAACCCAGGATTATATGTGGGAGGAAACACGTGCACAGGCAGGGCGTTCCAGGCCAGTATCGTTCGGCACAGAAACGAACGTTTAAAACGTTCGGTTCTCGCGAACATGTACCTACTGTGTGGGAGTGGCATCTCTGCCCGGCACGCGTTGTTCGGGATCGGAAGGAAGATGGGATCAGATTGAAGAGCTCTTCAGAATGCTCGCCGTGGTAAATACGGTAGAATGCGGCCAAGGAAGCTATTGTTCGGCGCTGAACTAGCGGCTCAAAGCTTCCCGTTACCTCCGGACAATCTATAATACGGATAGCTCGACGCTGCATAGCGTCGAGAGCATCCAGCAAATACTTCGCGGAGCCGTCCCGGAAGTGAGAGCAGTATTCGACGCAGGGTCCAATCTGCGTCTTGTACAGCAGACACCTCTGATGCAGTGTAAAGAATCGCTTTACCTTATTCAGTATTCCTAGTTTCCACGAAGCTAGCCCTATACATCTTTCGATGTAGTTTTTATTATTGAGCTCTTGACGAACGTCTATGTCAAGGATCTCAAGGTTGCCCTTCATTGGTAACAATGCATTCTGAAGAGAGGGTAGGGGAAGGAAAGGGGATTTCTTCGCTGTAAATGCACACGCCTGCAATGTGCTGTCATCTGCATAACAATGAATGTTCCCGAGGGATAGCATATCATTGATTTGCAGAAGGAAGAGTTGGTGACAACACGGACCCCTGCGGCGCCCCGGTATTGTTCCTCGATACATATATACATAACCGGGGCAACACAGGTAAGGCGTGTTGTCAGGGCGGCGTATTTGTGTCTCCGTGAGAAACGTCACAGCGGGCCGAGCCGTCTCAAGGTATGGTGGACGGCATCGAGGTTCGCATGGAGTCCACGGATGTTGGTGAACTCCACCTCGAAAAGTGAAGCTGTGGGGTTTCCTGGGGCCGCTGTGGAACGTTTACTTATTTCTGTTGCACTGCCATTATAAATTTGAAGAAGAAGCGTGAAGACAGGTCGACATTTGGTGCAGCAGTAATAAGTGACAAAGCGCAGGGGCTAACTTCGTCTGGAACCGTGTGGTTAGGTTGGAGCCGACCCGCCGGACGGAAGGGCTACCAAACCCCCCTGGTGCAAGGCCGCCGCTATCCCACACCGGTTACCACCCGGAGCGGCGATCCCACATCAGGATTATGCGCGAGAACATGTGGGGCAGCCTCCTGGTGTGGTTGGTCCCAGGCGGGCCCCATGACTGTGTTGCGGGCGGCCGCGGACCAACACCCGGTACCCACGTAGGGACCGAAGCCACTTCATAGGTACCGTAAATTAACGAGCCTCGTCCGTTGATCAGCAGGTGCGCCACTAGCAGATGAGTTCGCTGGGGCCCTAAATATGTTGGTAGAGCCCCTTTGTATAGAGGAGGTCAAATGATTTTGTTTAGGAAAAAAAATTACCCCTCGCCTCGCTTTGAGAGTGCAACGACAGAGGAAAGGTAGAGGAGTTTTGATTACGGGATCATACGAGTATAGAGGGTCTTTTCTTGAATTTAAGGAGAGAAAAAAACACCCCCCCCTCCTAACCCTCTTTTCACCTCCCCCACACAAGACACTATTATTATAAAATGAAAAAAAAAAGATCAAAACCATGTAATCGCCGTACCTACTGGCTGACCACCATCGGTAACTCCGGACTCACGCACAAAATGTGTCAAATACCTAATTCCGCCCTTTTCGATTCTGCATACGGACTCTTAAAACAATTTATAATTAATATTTTTGGTCTTAACAAGTCATTTCACCAAACGTTTATTGTCTGAAGATTGTTTGCTGTAATAAATCATTTGATTAAAGACCAAATGCCATAATGAAATTATACTTGGTAATATTTTGCCAAGTAAAAATTTGACCAAATTAAAATATGCGTACTAAAATCATTCGAAATATTGCAAATATCTATGTACAGTCGCTGTGATTTCCCTAGTCATTAATCACTGTATATGATGTGACGAGCATAGTGTAAGGTAACAATTATAATGTTACAGAGCTTATAAACTTACCTATCTTTATTAGCCCCATAACTTCTAGACGCAAGACCTAGTTTCTGAGCACAATTGTGTAGTAGAGCCCTTTCCTCCTTGCTGAAGTCTGAGCTGAACACTAGATCTACATCTAGTGACCCCGATGTGATATACCTTTGCATTAATGTGAAGGCCGCTTTACGTAATTGACGTATGTCTGATGTTGTACTGCCTAAGCCTGCGCGGTTTACCTAGTAGAAAAAAAAATTGTTACGGTGTTTTTAACCGACTACAAAAAAGGAGGTTCTCAATTCTACTGTATTTGTAATTTTATGTTTGTTTTCTCATAACTCGCGACTTGAAAATTTTTATTATTGAAACCTTCGATCAAAAATACTATAGATTTTGGATTCAGTACAAATACAACACGGAATCTTGGCACTCGAATATATATAGGTAATTATTACAAATACCATCTATAAAATAAACAAGATTGTACATTGATGGTTGACATAAAAATAATTCGTAATAATTAATACAGGCGCATCAATGTACAGCGCCGTTGTCGCATCCCTCGAGAGTCAGAAGCGGAATTAGGAACTTAGTACGGAAGTGGTTGAAGCGCGCAGGTGTGCAATGACCGAGGTGAAGTGGTGCCGGTTTTAAAGCACTGATCGATAATCTAGGTATTTTTGATCTAAGATTGAAACCACCCAAATTGAAATGGGACGACATAAGTAGCACTAGGCTTCTTTTTATTATTGAATAGTTTTTTAAATGTTTTTTTTTGGACATTCTCACACAATGTCATCTAACCCAAATTAAGCTAATATAAGCTTGTGTTATGGGATCTAGACGACTGATAAACATACATATAAAACACCCATTCTCCATAACAAACATTTGTGGATCACACAAATCATTTGATTCGACCCAGAATCGAACCTGGGACCTCAGGGATGGCAGTCGCATACTCATACCACTGCGCCATCAAAGCCGTCAAAGTATGGATCAGTATGAAAGTGTTTATTTTTATTTTATTTTATTTTATTCAGGAAACAAACAATTGAGTACAGTAATATTAAACTTAGAGTAGGTATAATCAACAATAAGGAATTGATGTTTATGCTGTGCAATGAAAAACAGTATTCTATTGGAATTCTCTAACACAGTCAGTTAAGAACTGACTGTGTTAGAGAACTAACTACTGCTAACTTTATATTGGTGTCTTGTAAGTGTGTCCTACCATGATTTCTACAACTTACCATTTGTAAATTAGGCTTGATAGGTTCCACAATACCCTGAGCCTCGGCCCCGAGCCCGCCCCCGTCCCACCCCATCATCTGCATCATCTTCACGGCAACGCTGGTCTCTACCGGGGCACCGAACTGGTCATCCCGTACTTTCTTCATTGATACATCTTGAACCGAGATGCGAGTGTCGTTTTGTGCACGAAATTGTTCTTTCACTAATAAAATTACTACTTCTGATTTTAATACCTGGTGTAAAAGTTTCTTTTTTAATTTATTTATGTTATTTTACACTTTATGCACAGTTAAAGTACAAAGACGGACTTAATGCCATAGGCATTATCTAAGAGTCAACCTTAGGGTGATGCAGAGAGAATTCGTAGTGGGTGCTTAAGATGGAGAAGACATAGAGAAATATGTCCGAATGGAATTATTATTCATAATATTATGATAATCAATAAACTTCAATACTAATAACTACTTACATAGCTAGAGTACTTTATACAGGGTGTTACGTAAGGGTTATATCAACCCGAAGACACTCCCATCAGCTGGTCGACCAGAACCCGTTTCGATGTGTCGACGGCCAAACAAGAAAAAAATCATACAGAAAAAAAACATTATTACCGAATAAAACACTCTTGTTAGAACAACACTAGCTAAAATCAGCTGATAAGGTCATCAACATCAAAGTAAGTAGTACAAATAAAGCGCGCCTGTGAAAAACCTTCTATCTCTCTCCTGGTTGGAACATTTTGTCTCTGTTTCGCACCAAGGTCGCGTGTCGGTAGGTGAGCGTAGCCGCCTCCCGCCCCCCCCACCATTGTTAATACCACCATACTAATAACTACTTAGTGTTGGGGCACGTTTGTTTTGATTTGAAATAACGCATATAACTTTTTTTATGATGAACTTTTTTATTTTTGTTTCGCGGTCGAAACATATCGAAACGGGTTCTGGTCGACCAGCTGATGGGAGTGTCTTCGGGTTTATATAATCCTTACGTAACAGCCTGTATACATATATATTACGTCTATAAACCTACACAACATATAACTAACCTATAATTAATAAATATCTGTACATATATCTATAGACATAAACTAATAAAACACGACTATGAGCTATGACTGCAATAAAGGAAAGTAAAGAAAAGATCAGAACTGATTCTGCTTGTGAGTCACGAAATACCTTCATCATATACCTTCTTCCTGAAACCGATTTAATTCTGAGGGACGTTTGTCCATCTATTTATCTATCTTCTTCTTCTTATAAATAAACTAACGGACGCCCGCCGCGGCTTCGACGTTCTTGACAAATTACAGTCCTTAAGTTACAACGCGTTGTAAGTAATAAAATCTGGCCAAGTACGTGGCGGGCCACGCAGAGAATAGGATTCCGTAGTCACACATAATAACCTCTATAACTCCTGAACTAATAGAGTTATCGAATTCGTTATAGTTTGCTTTGAAAGTTATAAGTTATATGGACTACCATTACAAATATTTTAGATTTTTCGAATTTAGAGGACCCCCCTCTCTAAAAAAATGGGGGGACGCTCTTTTTTTACTTAAAAAATTTGCTATAAAGTTGAATATCTCGCAAACGAATACTTAAATAAAAAAATCGTCTTGGCAACCTCTCAATGTTTTTAAAAGATCATTTTTTTTGAGCACTTTGTCCACACAGTAAAATGCAAAGTTTCATGTTTCTAGCACTCGCCGTTGAAGAAAGCCGAAAAGAGACGGATGGACGGACATGACAAAACTATAACGGTAACATAAATATACATTTGCAACTTCCATACATTATGTGACGTCATACTTGGATTCTTTTTACATGATGGAATAAAGGGAAAAATACACGGTTTAAAACGGCTGTTTGAAACAGAGATTTATAATCGTGTAGACGGGTGTTTTAAACCAAATTACCGACATACATGTACGAGGTTCTATTGAACACCGTTTGTTTTTAATCGTGTAGCCAACAAAAATGTAATTTAAACCGTGTATTTTTCCCTGAACGCCCTAAACGTACCTCCCAAGCGATATTTTCCACAATACCCCTTGCCTCAGCTTTCGAGTCTGCATTTGCTTGGCACACAATCCTATCGTTTATACTTAAAGTCATACGTCCGTTATCATACTTCAAGTCCAATTTCATTTTACATATTTGACAGCTAGCTGGAAAACAAATCAGATGGCTATTTTGGCATCATGTTATGAGAAGTCAGGGAAGTAATGTCGTTAGAAAGGTGCAAAGTATGAATGTAGAGGGCTTTAGAAGTAGAGGTAGGTAGGTACAAGAAAAGGTGAATGAAATACCAAATAATAGGGTAGATGGTTGTTATGTCAAATCACCTTCTTTTTATTAAATGTCAAAACGGAAACCAAAGACTTTAAATACATAGCCACGAAAGTAGTACTGAAAATTGCTCACGTCGTTGTTGCCAATTGGCAACAAACAACTCTTAAAGTAAATTGAATTAATTTTCCACGACACGCTTTTTATTTGATACTGCCAGCCAGTCTACAGGTTGGAGGTCTATGACTATAACGTCACTTTTATTTACTGTCAAATCAGAAACTATTAGTACTTTAATAGATGATCTATATCTATCATCATTCACCGAACCTTTTCCCAAATCGGCCCCTTTTCGGCTTTCCAGTCCAGATGATCTATATCTATATATAAAACAAAGTCGTGTTGGTTAGGAGATTAATGGTTGTATTTTGAAATATAAGTATGTTGAATTCCCTCCCCCTTTGGGAGAGGCCTATGCATGCCCAGCAGTAGGCGTCAAATAGTATGATATGATGATGATGACCTACTTAGATGCTCTTTACTTACTAGTAAACTTTACTTTACTTACCCTGTATATTCCATAATTTAGTCGCCCAAGGCCTTACATATAACACCATCCGACCATATATAGAATCATACATCTCATCTCTAAATCTTCTAACGTCGACACAATTCAACTTGTTTAAATCATCTAAATATTCATTTAACAAATCTCTCCGTTGCTTACAAACTTCATTTTCACTTGTATTAATTTCCGTTTCATTACTTTCTATTCTATTATCAGTTTTAATATCTTCAGTATCTGATTCATTATCATTTTCCTCCCTATCTATTTTGGCTCCGGGTTCCACAAATTGTACTTTTACTACTTCTGGTGTGCCATCCATGATATAATCACTTTTACGTTTGATACTTTTGACTTTATTCTCAGCGGCCACCGATGCTGAGACAAATGTTCGCTGTAATTTTGTTTTCTTTAGTTGTCTGTACGATTGGGCAACCTGAAATTATGTGTAACGTAAATTTATGTCTTATATTTACTAGTAGTTCTGCGAACAGTAGACCTCGCGTTATTTTCGTTCTTCCCCATTTTTCCCTCTTTTTCCCCCCAATCGAAAAATCCCTTCGACAAAAGTTGCGCCTTAAAAGAACACTTGTGCCAAATTTCATGAAAATCGGCTGAAAAATGCGGCCTGTAGACTGGAACTGACACACATACATACATACAGACAAACAACGCCAAATCGGCCAGTCCTCGAGTTGAAACCGAGACGCTTCACTCGCTCGGTCAAAAAACCTTTTATAGCTAATATAAATTTCTTGTTCCAGATTCCAGTGAGAACGTTGTACGACTTAATATTACTGGCCGTCGTTATAACCGGATTCTTCTGTAGTTACATATCAATTCAGTATTTAGGGAGTCTATTCAATTCAAACAATCAAATCCTTCCTCATTGTAATATTAATATAGATTTCAAGATTAAATAAAACTACTGTTTGATACTTAGGTGCCCTATCAACATTTCCTAAGCCCAAGTGATCCATAATAAACGCCCGTCAGTGATCCATAATAAACGCCCGTCTATCCCTTTGAGAATTAAGGTGTGAAAAAGAAGAAGAAAAAGTTGCAGAGCCATTTTACAGTCTGATTGTTTCTTTAGTTATACAACTATAGTATCAGTTGGATAGTAGTAGTTGGATTTGCCTGAAGACAGAAAGGCGCCAAAAAATATTATAAATATATGCACCTCTTGAGAGAGCCTGGAAGTCTCGTTCATAACTTGTGGTGGATATCTGCATCCCAGTAGTTCAATGTTAGTAAACACTCTGGCCAAACAAACCAGTCGTTCCTCTGGATACTCATTCTTCCATTTTGCCATGAAAGCTCTACGAAGCTGCCAATGGTCCTCACTTTCGTGGGCATCTCTATATTTATCTATGTCCCAATCTACATTGAAAGACATTTTTCGCTTTATTAGCTAGCACTCCTCCTGAGCTGTAATTGGGAGTTTTAATTATACTTGAACTTGATTTCAGTCGGTTTCAGACTTTCAGACTTCAGTCGGATTTATTATTTCTTTTGACAGTGGGTTTGATGGTTTGATTTTTTACATTGATTGAATGATTGAGCTTTGTTTTGACTTTGACGTTTGTTACAAAAACGTCCATATTACAGACCATATTTTTATCGATTTAGGTACCTACTGAAAATGCCTAGAGCATTAAGCGCTGTTCACATCTTTCGGACATGCCATAGACTATAGTGTCAAAGACTAAAAAATTTTGATCCAGTGTATAGAATTCCATTGTTCCGTTCACACCGGTCGGACAACTTCAGACCCAATATAATAGAATAGAATAAATCAAAATATACAAGTGATAAAATTCTCAATAGTTTTTTTAATTTTTTTATCATGTTTATGTCGTAACATAGTAATAATATGTTACTTCATAACTATAATTACAATCTAGCCTTATGACTAATAAGTAATTTGTATCTAACTTACATTGCTAAATAATTAAAATATAAGAATGTGTCCATTGGCACGTTTCTTATTGTCTCTAAGTATATGAATGAATAATTACACAATGTTCTTGTTGTCTTAAAGTATAGCACTCACTGCACTATAACACTACACTAACTCGTAAGGTTTAGTCCTTCTCAGTCTTCTCACTGTGTCCGTGGTATCGAGGAGCTGGATGGCCTCGACATTCACATGGTGTATAAGTCTATTTTGATGAGCTTCTGCGTATTTTTGTATAACGTTCACGACGAGGTCCACACCTAGATCACGGTGGATGTCCTCATTTCTCACATACCAAGGAGCGCTAACGATACCCCGGAGTACTTTATTCTATTATTTATATGAAGCATTTGTATGATCTGCATATTGGTCTCTTTGGTACAACCCCACAACTGTATACCGTATGTCCATACTGGCATTAGTACTTGTTTATAAAGAAGTACTTTATTCTGCACTGACAGTTTAGACTTTTTGCCAAGGAGCCAGTACAGTTTTTTTTATAGCGAAGTTCTAGTTCTTGACGCTTCTTTTTCACATGAGCCTTCCAGCGAAGCTTTGCATCTAACGTCATGCCGAGATATTTTGCTGTGTTTTCGTGTGGTACTATTTGACCATTTATATATACCGGTTCAGAATCCGATCGCTATGTGGATCGATTTAGACTCATTTAGTTTGATTCGCCACTTTTTTGTCCAATTGACAATGGTGTTAACAGCCAACTGCACCCGGTGGACTGTTTCTTTACGAGTGTCTTCCACAGCTGTCGGGATAGAGATGGGGAGTGTTTACATACTTGATATTTAGTTTCTCATATTGCCCGGTAACCAGCTTATTCAAACATCTGCCATTCATCACAGGTCGAAGTACACGACGCGTAGATAACATAACGAAGACATACAGCATAAATTCACCATCTGAAATGAAAGTATCCGTTGATTCCAATTGAATGGAATCAGCTGGGTCTTCCTTGTATCTGCATGTAACTCGTATGCAGAGAAATAATTTAGATGAGGTACATTCCGTGGCGTAGGTTGTTAATCGGTCATACACTAGCTATTCTGGTCATATGCCGGTCCTACTAAACAATGTGCATCTCATTGCTTGTTGCAACCCAAGGGAATTATGACCAACATATATTCTATGGTGACGCAGGACCATAGAACGACAGAAAGTACCAGGCTCTACGTACTAGTTGAGCCGTGATGCACGCTTCACACTATTAGAAGCAAGCCAACCGCTTTACTGGACTCTTTCACCAGCGGTCCCCTTTGGCATGGGCTATAATTACCCTTTCACACAGACTCAGGCCTTAGAGAATCGTGAAAGGCGTTTACACACAAATTATAACAGGTTCAGATTTAGACTAGTATTAATACAAGTGAGACTCAGCTTTTTCTAGATCAGCCGTTGACAACGGCTGCAACTGTAGCAACTCAGGACTGTAGCTGCTCATACGGCATCAACTACTCCGTGGAATCAAGCTTCTTAACACTCGTGCAACTATTGTACTTATTAGCTTGTGCTAATACTAAACGGTTATATACGTAGCACTAAATACGAACTTTTCGTATTAGAGAATTCCTGAATTGTAAGATATTTAGTAATATTCCCATGCGAGACTGACATTTCCCACATGACATTAGGAACCGAGATAAGATTGAATTTACCTTAAGAATTAAGAATTTATTTGTGGTCAAAGATCTTACCAAAGAGTCTTCAACATTGAGTTTATGTCTCGCGTTGGGAAAATACGCGACAACAGCCATAACAGCCGTGTCATCAGCGAAAGTGGCGATGGTGTTATTTTTTTAATTCAGGGACGTCACTTGTATAAAGGAGATACAATATAGGTCCAAGGATACTGCCTTGTGGTACACCGGCTTGAATACACTTCAGTTCCGAATATGCATCCTCATGCCTCACTCTAAATGTCCTTTCTGTTAAATATGATTTTAAAATATCTACAAAATGCTTAGGAAGCATTTGTCCTAATTTGTATATGAGGCCTTGGTGCCATACCTTATCAAAAGCTTGAGCAACATCCAGAAAGACTGCGGTACAGACTTTCTTCTCTTCTAGAGCTTTTTCTATCACATTGGTTATTCTATGAACCTGGTCTATCGTAGAGTGTTTTTCTCTAAACCCAAACTGGTAGTTAGGTATCAGATTTCTCTCTTCTATGATGGGTTTTAACCGTCTTAACAGTATTTTTCCAAATAATTTTGAAATAATTTTTTCGTTACTGCAATAGGCGGCTTTCCTGGTTTGAGAATCATGATCACTTCCGCAACTTTCCATAGACTTGGGACGTGTTTAATCCGTATGGTAGCGTTGATAAGGGTTGTTAATTAACTAATGCTCTTCGCGGGAGATGTTTTAGGATGTCACCAGTTATAAGATCGTATCCAGGTGTTTTCTTATTAGACAATGTCTTTATTTTGTTATAAACTTCTTTTGGTGAAGCAAGTTTTATGTGATGGTCATCGCATGAGTCTTCACTAAACACAAAAACTTATTAAAAGACAAAAAAGTATGTACAAAAAAGTCAAGTATATTATGAGAGAAGGCAACTAGGCGATGAACTTGACATGTATTCATTATTAATTGAAAATAATATCTCTGATCATAACAACAATATTTTAAAGTTAGAAACAGAAATTAATAATTTAAAAAATTCACTAGACATAATGACTGACAGGTATTGTAATGTTAAAAGTGAGTATCAGGAATACATTCTGGCCATGAAGGATCTTATGAGTCCAAATTCCACATTGACATCAAACAACCATTTAATTAGTCCTGAGCCGGTCTGTAAGTCCTCGCTGACTTCAAACATAAGCCCTTCACTTGAGTCAAACAAGAAACCCAGTAGTTCCTTCACCAAACAAAATATGATTAAATCTGAAATAGTGATGTTTTGTGATGAATTAGGGAAATCAATGGGCCAGTTACTTAGTTCATATTTAGAACAGAATGTTACTATTGTATGCCGGGATTAACTTACTGTAACATTATAAAAAAAATTAAAAATTGTAATTTAAACAGCAACTGTACACTTTTAATTTTGGTGGGAGATAGGGGAAATGCAGACAGAAATGCAATTGTAAACTGTTTAGAATTACTGAGCTTATTAGATGTTAAAAACATTATTTTATTCACATTTCCTTATAGCCGTGGCTTGTCACAGGCCGAAAACAATCTTAGACATAAGCTAAATCAAACAATACATACATTGACATTTCATAATCCAAATAAATTCCATCTGATTGACATTAACATGTATTTAGAAAATAAATTGTTATTGACGGAAGATAAATTCTATTTGAATAGATATTTTAGGAGACAGACAGCATATTCGCTTTCATATTTTATTAGTTATTCAGCCAAAAACTTGGCTAAACAATCTGCTTTTATTGAGCAGAAAAGTGACAATGTTTGTCTTGTGACCTTGGAATCTGTTCCAAAAAAGGGTGACAATAATTTAAACTTAGTTGTAGGACAATAGAGGAAATCCCTAGCAAATTAAATTTAAGGACAAAGGAAAAGTCTATGTTCATGAATATTATTCATCAAAATATTGAAGGCTTTTCTGGCAAAGAGTTAGAACTAGAATTATTTTTAAATGAAAAACGTATCCATGTACTTTGTTTAACTGAACACTGGTTAAAAAAACATGAACTCTTAGTTAATATTGATAATTATAAAATCATTAGTGCGTTTACTAGAGATTCCGCTATAAGAGGTGGGTCTCTCATTTTAATTAATGACAAATTAAAATCAAAAGACCGAAAAGACGTAGTAGCACTCACAAGTGAGCGAAATATTGAACTATCATGTGCAGAGCTAGAACAATATATTATTATTAGCGTCTATAGACCTCCTTCTGGAGATTACTACCTGTTTGAGTCCATTATGGAGGAAGCCTTAAAAAGGTATGTAAATGTAAGAAGACTATAGTTGTATGTGGCGATTTTAATATTAATATTTTAGAAAACTCTCATAACGCGCTAAGGTTCCTCAACCTTTTTAAATCTTTTAACTTACAAAATCTTTTTTGTGAACCAACACGCACCACAGCCACATCAGCTACCTGCTTAGATAATATTTTTTCTAACAGCGATGTAGATGAGAAATCTATAATACATTTTATAAATTCAGATCATGCAGGTCAGTTAGCTAGATTTAAGTTCGAACATGTTCCATTATCAAAAAATATTGTTTGTAGACCAATCACAACTTATAGATTAGAAAAATTTAAAGAAAACATTAAGAATAAAGTACCTCTTTTGGAGTTGAATAATGATAAACACCCGAATGATCATTACGGAGATTTGTTCGGAGTAATCAAATACGAATGTGATAACATTTTCACTAAAAAAACAATAAATGTAAATCAATTTAAAATAAAATTTTGTGATTGGGCTACACCTGGAATCTATAAAAGTAGAAGGAAATTATATGAATTATACGAGACAAAGGCATCTACTAATGAGCCGCAAGTAATTGAACAGATTAAAAAGTACTCCAAACTATTCAAAAAAGTATGTTCAACAGCTAAATCTAATTATATACGGGCTAAAATTGAAAAATCTGATAATAAAACGAAGGCAATATGGAATGTTATTAACAAAGAAACTTGTAAAGCAAAGTCACGTGATCGATCCTTCGAGTTAAAAATAGATGATAAACATATTAAAACTGATTCTGAAGTGGCCAATGCATTTGAATCTTTCTTCACAAATGTTCCAATCACCACTACAAATAAGTTAAATTCGTCAAAAAACGTAGCCAATTCTCTTCTTAAATCTAGTGTTGATAAATGTAGAATTAACTTTGATTTTCAGTATATTGACTCTGTCACTATACTTAAAACTTTTAAACAACTAAATATAAAAAATACCGAGGATCTTTGGGGCATTTCAACTAATATAATAAAATCAATAGTGCCCGCTATAGCGCCACACCTTGCATTCATATTCAATAAATGTATAGATGAAAATCAGTTTCCTCATCTTATGAAGTACAGTAAAATCATTCCGTTATTTAAAGCAGGAGACAAAAGTGATCCTTCAAATTTTCGACCTATTTCCATACTCCCATCCCTCAGTAAAATTTTTGAAAAAATAATATTTAATCAATTGCTTTCACATTTTACAGACAATAAGTTACTTCATAACAAACAGTTTGGTTTCACTAAAGGCAGGAACACAACGGATGCAGGAGTTGCACTTGTGAAACATATATTTGATGCTTGGGAGGAAAAGCAGGATGCCATTGGTATATTTTGTGATCTATCAAAAGCTTTTGATTGTGTTGATCATGGGACTTTGCTACTAAAATTAGGTTATTATGGTGTTTCGAACAGCTCACTTGGCTTACTCGAGTCTTACCTCACTGGTAGAGTACAAAAAGTAAAGATTAATGGCACCGACTCTTCTGGCGCCTCATTATTCATGGGAGTACCCCAGGGCTCGATATTAGGACCCCTTTTATTCTTAATATACGTAAACGATCTTCCTTATTTCACTAAAAATCTTTGTGAGATAGTATTATTTGCTGATGACACATCATTAATTTTTAAAAGTGATAGACTAGAAGTAGCACTTGACGATGTAAATAATACCCTTTCGGAAATATTGCATTGGTTCACAAGTAACAACTTGCTGCTCAATGCGAAGGAAACAAAATGTGTAAAATTTACTATGCCCAATGTTAGACAGGTGGATACTCATATTACTATGAATAATGAATTAGTTCAAATAGTCAATACCACAGTTTTTCTTGGGATAACTCTAGATAGTAAACTACAATGGGTCCTCATATCACAGCCTTGGCAGGAAGACTTAGCTCAGCTGCCGATATTGAGACAATATTCATATTACAGAAACGAGCTATACGAGCAATCTATAGACTCGGACCCCGTGACTCGCTGAAAGAATTATTTAAAGAAATTAATATTTTAACAGTTGCTTCTCAATATGTTTACGACAACATCTTATATGTACGGAAGAACATAGATCTCTTCAAAAAAATCCGATAACCATAATTTTAATACAAGAAATAAAAATAAACTGGCAATGACAAAAATTAGACTTCATAAAGTTGGTAATTCGTTTGTTGGCAAATGTATAAAAATTTATAATAAAATTCCTCAGGATTTGGTTGACATGCCTCTTAATAAGTTTAAAATAGTAGTTAAAAAATGTTTGATGATGAAAGGCTACTATAATGTAGACGAATATCTTAATGATAAAAATGCATGGTCACCCTAATCTTCTGTTGTTGGCCACTCGTATAATACAATATAAACTAATTGTAACAATGTAAACAAAACAATATTAAAAAAGAAAATGGATAATCTACCTGAGTTTCTTGCTGGTCTCTTCTCAGGAGAACCAAATTACCGAACCAGCGAAAGAATCATTTTCTAATGGTTATTTATGTACTTACTTAATTTAGTATTTTTATAATATTACTTGACAAAATTGTAAAATTTTGACATTCATATGTGCTCTTTATGTGCCTAAACTGAATAAATGAAATTGATTCTTTGATTCTTTGATTCTTGACTAACTTTGTCTTCAAGCTCTTCGTCTCCTACTGTTTGAAAGGTTTTCTCTAAATGTTCTGCAAACCTGGAGGCTTTTTGCTCATTATTAACAGTCCACTTTCCATCTTATTTTTTAATGGGCGATGCTTGTAAAATGGGTTTGTTTGAATTTTTATTGGCTTTCCATAACGAGTACTCTGCTTTTTTTTTTTTTTTTTTTTATTTTTTATTCCGTAGCCCTGGGCCGCGGCCGCACCTACGTCCATTGCCGAGCGCCTCCGGTAGACACTGAGAGAATTCCCAGTGGCACCCGGCGGACCTTGGCCCCCATTGTGGCCACTGCGTGGTGGTAGGATGTTACCCCGCATCCTTGGGGTCGGGTTAAATCCCGCGTCGGTGAGTGAAGTCGTGCGTGGAGTGAAGCCCCACATCATGCAGCCCTTCTAGCCTGCTTCTGTAAGGACGGTGGGTTGCTAATCCATCGTCCTCAGGCCCCGATCATTGAGGTCGATAGTCCTGGGCGTAGTCACGTCTGCGGCGTCCTCGCCGCACACTTCGGAACTCAGCGGGGAGGGTACGCTCCCTCACCCTACCGGCCGCCTCCTTCACGAGCATTACCTGCTCGCAGAAGGAAACGGCCGCGTTCCACTGGCTCCCGCTAGAGACCATGGCTCGTAGCATGGTCTCCAGCGAGAGCGTATCTACGTCCAGACCCACAAAGAGGTCCCGGCGCTGACTCGCCCATGCTGAGCATTCCACCAACGTGTGGAATGCCGTGTCTTCGCCGGAAGCCTCACAGTGTTGACACGCGGGTGTGACCTCACGATGCATGCGAAACAGATACTCAACGAAATTTCCGTGCCCAGTGATGATCTGTGTCGCACGATACGTGAGGCCACCGTGCTGCCTCTGCAGCCACTCCTCCATGATCGGTCTCACCGCCGCGATGGTGGTGGTTCCCCACTTTGGTTGCTGAAGTCGCACCTTCCATGTCTCCATGAGATCCTGTCGGAGTTGGGACCGCTGGGCCTCGATTTCTCGAGACGCAGGCCTGTGGTCCCGCTCCAGCGCCTCCTTGTGCCATTGAAACAATGACGCAAGGGCTCTCGCTTCCAGGTCCCATGGAGGGGTCGCGGCTAGGAGACATGCAGCCTCTAGGGAGATCGTGCGGTACCCTCGTATTGTCCTGACGGCCAAGGTCCTCAACGATCTGTGTAAAATGGCAGCGTTGTTGGCCGTCAGTCTCGGCGCCCATACGGGAGCCCCGTACACGGCCATACTCCGCACGATCCCCAGGTACAGTCTCCTGCAGGAAGCGTTGGGTCCCTTTAAGTTGGGCATCAGTCGCGAAAGCGCGGCTGTCGCCCCCGTCTTCGGAAGTGTGGTCCGAAGTTCCACCGGCTATCGAGTACAAGCCCCAGATACTTCATTGTGGGCTCGATGCCGATGCTAACGCTCCCTACATTTATGCTGGATCCCCGGTGGTGGCCCGCGCCGAGGTCCGTGAAAACACAGAGCCTCGGACTTATTCAGTGCCTCGTCCAGTCCCAGCCGCCGTATCCGACCCACGACTTCAGCAACCCCAGTCGTGACCTTGAGTGTTGCCTCCTGGTGCGTTACTCCCCGCGCCGTGACGAGCGTATCGTCGGCGTAACAAGTTACGCCTACGCCCTCAGGCAACGCACCCCGCAACACCCAGTCGTATCCGATGTTCCACAGGAGAGGTCCTAGGACCGACGCCTGAGGAACACCGCACGACACATCTCGCCGAGCTGGCCCTAGCCAGCTAGGGTATGTTATAGCCCTCTCGGATAAATATGCCCCTACAATACGACGGAGGTAGAGAGGCACTTCGTGGTATACCAGTGCCTCTCTAACGCAACTCCAGGGTAAGGTGTTAAAGGCGTTGGCGATGTCAAGAGACACCGCCAACACCACCTCGCCCCGCGAGACTGCTTCCTCCGCCAGGGTCTTCACGCGCATGATCGCGCTCACGGTGGACCGTCCCCGACGAAAACCGTACTGGTTGTCCGCCAGGTCTGGGCCCACACGCGTGAGATGCTCGACGAGGCGTTCCGCTCAAAGAGCTTACACACCTCGTCGAGCAGTCCGGTTACCGGCCGATCGTGCGATCGGCCGGTAACCGGACGGTGAGTCCACCGGCCGCCCCGCTTTCCGGATCAGGACCAGTTTCCCCGTCCTCCACACCTTGGGAAACTGGCCCCTTTCGAGGCATGCGCTGAAGAGCCCCCTCAGTCGAGGCCCGAGTTCCTCGAGGGCCAGGACCCATACACGGCCCGGAATGCCGTCGGAACGAGTACTCTGCTGTGCCGTTATTTGTTAACAAACTGAGGTAGTATTTGTGTTATCGTCGTGGAAGTTCTGAATAGTCATTCTTAGACGTTTTGTGACATTGTTTAAAATTGTTTTGTCTGGCGGATATCGCGAACATTGCCACTTATGTCTTTGTGCTCGCTTTTTTGCAATGAGATCTGTTATTTCCTCTGGATAACTGTGACTAGCTGGCCTTAAGTTTAGTTTAGGTGTATTTCTCCAGGCACTTAGTTGGATATCGTTAATAAATTTTGCTAATTGGTTATTTAATTGATGTCTATTTTTGAGTGGCACTTTAAGGTCAGTGATGTTGTTTAAATCTATTTGGAAGCTTTCCCAATCAGTGTTTTTGTTAGTTAGCCTTGGAGCACTTTCTTTTTTCAGAATAGTCTCACTAAGGGTTAGTATAATAGGTGAGTGGTCCGAGTTCATATCATAACCCTCTACTATGTCAATATATGAACAAGATAAATTTTTGTAGATAAAAAAGTCGATCAGATCTGGTATTTTAGAAACGTCTGTGGGCCAGTAGGTTGGCTTTCCCGTTGATATTACTGTACACTTGGCTTCTTTAACTGCACAAAGTAGTTCCCTTCCTTTGGTAGAAGTTAGCCTAGAACCCCAGTGAGTATTCTTTGCGTTAAAATCACCTCCTAATATAAATTTATTTCTGAATGTTTTAAGAATTCTTCGATACTGGTCTACTTTTAAGGCATGCCTTGGTGGACAGTATATAGAAGCTATAGTTATATTATAGTGTTTAGTTTTGATATCAACACCTACTATTTGAGCATAGTCTTCTTCCCATTTAAATTCCAAGTTATGTTGGATGTTTTCTTTAATAACAACACTACTACCACCTCTAGCATTATTGGAGGGGTGAATAGCATGGTATGTGGTATAACCGTCTATCTGAATGTGAGATTCTTTTGTAAAATGCGACTTTGATATAAGGCACACATCAATTTGTTCGGTTATTAGAACGTCCTGCAACTCGTTTCGATGCTGCAGGAGTCCGTTTGCATTCCACGCCATAATTTTTAATGTATTCTTCATTTTGGGTTTGAAATTGATAACCGTCTGGTGTTATTGGACTCTAAGTTTTTCAATCTCTTTTCAAATGTGGTCAAAATGCTCAAAATCTTGGAAATATTATTATCTGTTGAATTTTCTGTCTCTGAAGACGGTTGTGGCACAGGTCTTGGTTGGACTTGTTTAGTTATATTCGCGAATGACACGTTACTAGTAACTAGCCGAGTGATGCGTGGCTTGTTGTTCTTTGAAGTCCCGGCCAACTGGGGTATTGGAGGAGTAACCTTTTTTCTCTGGTTGTTTCTTTTTAGGAGTTGCAGTTCTTTTGCAACCAAACACCCTCTGTAATTAGCAGGGTGGGGTTGACCACAGTGAACGCACTTAGGCTTAGCTTCCGCTGGCTTTGTGCAGTCTTTGGTGAAGTGCTCACCAGTGCATTTGACACATCTTGGTTCCTTGGCGCAATACTTTTGAGTGTGGCCGTAGGCTTGGCATCTCTTACATTGTGGGATTAACTTTGATGTTTTCAACGGCTGTACATCAACTTGAAAACCTAGCATGGACTTGATACGGTATATCTTGTCAGTGTCTTCCTCTTTGTCAAAGGAGAGCATAAACATGTTAAGAGGTTCTTTGTTCCTCCAACTTAATTTGTTAACTGCCTCCAGTATTTTAAAACCCTGGCCCTTAAGGTCTTCGACTATTCTATTTGGTAGACAGGTCGAGTGTAGGTTTTTAACCATCACCCTGACAGCTGACCTCTGGGGCATCTCTGTGTATTTAGTAAATTCTTTTATTGAAATGGTTGCTCCTGAACTAGTAATAATATTTAATAATTGTGTTGATAGTGGTGTGTTCCCTGATTTAATGAAATCTAGTAAATTAATTCCCCTGTTTAAATTGGGTAGTAGTTCAGATCCGTCCAATTTCCGTCCCATTTCTGTACTACCTACATTTAGTAAAATTTTTGAAAAAATGATGCTTAATCAAATGCAATATCACTTTAACGTTAATAAACTATTACATACAAAACAATTCAGTTTCACTCGTGGTCGGTCCACCACTGATGCCGGAATTAAATTATTAGATTGTATATACAGGGCCTGGGATGAGTCATATGATGCTTATGGTGTATTCTGTGACTTATCTAAGTCCTTCGATTGCGTTCAGCACAAGACTTCAATTAAGAAACTTGATCATTACGGAATCCGGGGGACGGCCTTGAATTTCGTAAATTCTTACTTAAGTGATAGTATCCAGAAAGTAGTGATCAATGGTAAACAGTCACCTGGTTCTCCTGTAGCAATGGGGTACCGCAGGGTTCAATTTTGGGACCTTTTCTTTTTCTAGTATTTATTAATGATCTCCCTCACCTCTTAAGAGACGACCACGAGGTAGTTTTGTTTGCTGATGACACTTCTTTAATATTTAAAGTTAAACGTGGACAACGCGAACGATGTAAACATTGCCCTCTCTAGGATAGTCCACTGGTTTTGTACTAATAATTTATTATTAAATGAAAATAAAACTAAATGTGTAAGATTCACCTTACCTAATGTAAGACTTGTTAAAACCAGTGTTAAGGTTAGGGATGATATATTAGAATTGGTCGATGACACTGTCTTTCTGGGCATAACGTTAGACTCCAAATTGCAATGGGGGACTCATATCGGGAAAATTTCGGCCAGGCTTAGTTCAGCAGCCTATGCTGTCAAAAAGATCAGACAACTTACAGACATTAAAACGGCGCGTCTTGTCTACTTCAGCTACTTCCACAGTATCATGACATATGGCATACTACTGTGGGGTAACGCTGCCGATATTGAATGCATCTTTGTGTTGCAGAAGAGGGCTGTCCGGACTATCTATGGAATGGGGTCTCGGGAGTCATTAAGAGATAAGTTTAAGCATATTAACATCCTTACAGTGTATTCACAGTATATTTATGAAATTTTATTGTATACCCACAAGAACAAAAGTAAGTTTGTGAAAAATAGTGATAATCATAATCTAAACTTAAGAAATAAGGATAAACTGGCTGTTCCTAAATTTAGGCTTCATAAAGTGAGTAATTCTTTTGCGGGGAACTTTATTCGAATGTACAATACATTGCCAACCGAAATAGCAAATTTATCTGTCAATAAATTTAAAAAACTAATAAAAAGTAAATAGTGCCATAATGCTTATTATAGTATTAATGATTTCTTAGATGACAAGGCTGCCTGGTTGTAACACGAATTGCTCCTTTCTAAATAACTCTGTATTAGATTTAAGATGAAATATTTTGAAAAAAGCCGAACTGAGTTTCTTGAGGGCTCTTCTCACTCGTTGCATTTTGGAACCCTCGGTAGAGTCACACCAACTTTTGACGAATCTAAATAATTTGCTAAAAAATTCAAAGATAATAAACGTTATTTTATTTTATTTTATTTATGTCACTGTTGTAAATTAATGGATAATAATGGATTAATGTATGACGGTCATACACTACTGTCTTCTATTACCACATTCTGGAAACTTTTATACGGTTTTTTAATGTTATGTATAGTCCTATTATCCCTGACGTCATATTATTTGCCCAAATTTCACCAATTGATTGATTTGTCCCACATAATAGGCTTAGGGGGCTACTCACATACTAAGAATCTCACACAATGGTAGGACTTTTGCAGCTAACTACAACGGTTACACTTTCCTCTTCTCTCTTCAGTATTATCTATCTCCTCTAAATCTCTAAGGTTTGCTGGAAGAAAAGCCATTACTGGCTTAATCACGCCTTTGTACATATTGTTATTGTTTGTTATGTGTTTTTTTTTATTTGTACAATTTATTAAGAATAAAAAAAACTAGTACTTACCTAGTTTTTATGTTAGTCAGAGCCTTATCCGTTCACTTGTAGGTGTTTTGGGCACTCATAAACTTATCATTTAAATTTCGAACATTCCTTCTTCGTTTCATCTCTTTCATAGAATCTATGCAAGCAAAGATAGAATAGCGATGGAATTTCCAAAATTTGAAATTTTATGTAGAACCGATAGAATGAGCATCCGCTCGTTTGGTCTAAAAGTCTAAACCCACCTTTAAATACAAGTAGTTGGAGTTTGGCTGTTTGTGTTCAGTAAATTGTTTATTTACACCTGTAAAGAGAACAAATAAGGATTTTGGTCCATGCGACAACTCCATATTCAGTGTATAACAATTTAGACAAGCGTTTTTGGGATCCCCAGACAAGTTTTATCCAGCCACAAATTATTTAGGTTGGTCACGCTCTTGAAGAACTTGGTCACACTATTAGTTCACCCATTCATTCAATCGGTCCTAATCGGACAGTCTGATAAGCGCTGTTCACATCGTTCGGACATACCATAGACTATAGTGTCAAAAACTATAGAAATCTGGAACCAGTGTAGGGAATTGCATTGTTCCGTTCACACCTGCCGGACAACTTTAGACCGAATGACTTTAAGTCTATGGAAGTCCGATGGCGATCACGGTAAAACTTTTTAAATGATTGAAACAAGTCTTTTAAGCCCAGAAATCATTCATTCATTCTCTGATTTATAAGTTAGGTACAAGTCTTTATGTCCATTTTATTTCTTTATTGGTTGGTTAGTATTGGCTAGGCTCCACACAATCAAAAACAATAATCTGTCAGTCAGTGTCCAGTGACGTATGAAGAATTGTAGACAGATAAAAGTATTGAATAATTAAAATCATTATGGTAGATGTCGAACTCGAAGAACATACGACCAAACATGCAAAGATTATAAAAAATAATGCATTGTAAGAGCAGTTTTGGCGTGAACTAGGCGTTCATACAAATTTATCACGTACTGACGTACATAGTAGTCTTTTGTGACAGTATAGAATACATACATTATTTTCCAGCATCAGAAATTAGAGAGATTAATGTGACAATGCGCCAGCATTCTGAGCATTCGTTCAACGTGGTACCTTTGCATGCATAGTGCCACTACTTGTACTGTGTTTTCTTTCTCACTGTTGTAAATTAATCGATAATAATGGAATAATGTATTTTTTTTAATCTTCTGCCTTGGGCCGCAGCCGCACCTACGTCCATTGCCAAGTGCCTCCGGTAGACACTGAGAGACCCTTGCGGCGGACCTTGGCCTTGTGTGGCCACTGCGTTGTGGTGGGGTGTAACCACGCATCTTTTGGGTAGGGTTTTATCCCGCGTCGGTGAGTGAAGGCATGCGTGGGGGTGAATTCTCACATCACGCATCCCTTCTAGCCTGCTTCTGTAAGAACGGTGGGTTGCTAATCCATCGTCCTCAGGCCCGGATCATTGAGGTCGGTGGTCCTGGGCATAGTCACGTCTGCGGTGCCCTCGCCGCACACTTCGGAACTCAGCGGAGAGGATACGCCCCCTCACCCTACACCTCCCCCTCACCTCCTTCACGAGCATAACCTGCTCGCAGAAGGAAACGGCCGCGTTCCACTGGCTCTCGTTAGAGACCATGGCTCGTAGCATGGTCTCCAGCGAGAGTGTATCTACGCCCAGGCCCACAACGAGGTCCCAGCGTTAACTCACCCACGCTGAGCATTCCACCAACGCGTGGAATGCCGTATCTTCGCCGGAAGCCTCGCAGTGATGACACGCGGGTGTGACCTCACGATGCATGCGATGGAATAATGTATGGACGGTCATACACTACTATCACCACGGAAGAACAGCAGGCACTAAAAGAGTTACGTTCTAATACGAATATTTTAGTGCTGAAAACTGACAAGGGTAATTCTACTGTGGTGATAGACTCGATGGACTACGATGGGAAAATAAAAAACCTACTTAGTGACGCTGCAGTTTACAAACCAGTGACTTATAACCCGACGGCCAGAGTCACCAAACGTATACGTGCGGTTATTAAGGACCACAAGGAACTGTTTGACAGGGATGTGTTTGAGCGTCTACATAGACCTATGGCGGTCCAACCACCAAAGCTATATGGTTTGCCTAAAGTCTATAAGGAGAATGTACCTTTGCGCTCTATTGTGAGTCAAATCAACTCACCAACGTATTATTTGGCGAAACACATAGCCAAGGTACTGCAACTATTAGTAGGTAACACCACATCCTTCGTTAAAGACTCTCGGCATTTTGTGGACATAATCAAGAGCGCGAAAGTGGAACCGGATGATGTGATAGTGAGTTTCGACGTGGAGTCACTCTTCACCAACGTTCCCGTTCAAGATTGCCTTGAGGTCATCGAGAAGAAACTGAAGGACAATGGTCTGTCCAACAAATACATTGTTCTACTTAGACATTGCCTAGAGGGTAATTATTTTCTTTATGGTGGACAGCATTACCTCCAAATCGAAGGAGTGGCCATGGGTAGCCCTGTAGCACCGGTGATGGCAAACATTTGGATGGAACACATTGAAGATTCCATAGACATGCAGTTAGCACAGGTGAAACTGAGGAAGCGATATGTGGATGATGTCTTCTGTATTATGAGAGGGGGCCCAATAGAAGTAGAACAATTTTTAAGCCACTTGAACTCCATACACCGGAACATCCGATTTACTCATGAAATGGAGTTGGACAGATCATTGGCTTTTCTCGATGTCAAAGTAACAGTGAGAGAGAGTGGTTCTCTCGGACACACTGTGTACCGCAAACCCACACACACGGACAAGTACCTGAATGCCGGTTCACATCATCATCCGCGACACTTGAGATCCGTTGCGGTGTCGCTGGTAAGTCGAGCCTATGATCTTTGCAACCCTGAACACTTTCAGAAAGAGCTCGCTCATGTTCAGGAAGTGTTGAAGCAGAACGGGTATCAGGGACATACACAACACCGTGAAAGGAACAAGGTACAACCCTTGGGAGTAAGCAGAGCACCAGCATTTATGCCGTACGTGAAAGGAGTGACGGACAAAATTGGAACAGGACTACAAAGATACTCCATTAAGACTGTATATAGGCCACACTCCAAAGTCGTAAACCACCTGCGAACCCCTAAAGATACCATTCCTCTACAGACACCGGGTGTTTATAAGGTAGACTGCAGCTGTGGTAGTTCATACATCGGACAGACCAAACGTACTATCGCTGAGAGGGTCAAAGAACACATCACAGCTGTAAAAAACCGCCAAATAAACAAGTCTGCGATTGCCGAGCATTTGTTGGAATCGGGTCCCAACCACTGGATTGAAGTCCACAAGCCACAAGTCCTATCCACTGACGGACACTATTACTCCAGGATAGTGCAGGAAGCCGTCGAAATAAAAAAGTATCCCAACTTTAACCGGGAAGATGGATATCGACTATCTACGTCGTGGAATCCGGTGATCAGCAAATGTTCTCGCCACCTCACCAAACGCCCGCTTGCTGATACTATCAGTGTGGTATGCCGTAGTGGCTCTCCGAACACAATAGTTAGTAACGACGAAGTGAGGGTAGTTGAATAAACCCGCACTTCACGAAGACGACGATGAGCTGAAGCCAGTCCACCCGTGACCACGGCTCTTGTAACAGGGCCGAAACGTCGGGTAATAAAGAGGTATGTATATAACTCAATAATCGCGTAAAAGACCCGTTAGTCTTAAGTTTATAATGTGTACAAAACGCGAAAGTTTAAAGAAGTACATACACTACTGTATTCTAATACCACATTCTGGGAACTTTTATACGGTTTTTTAATAACATTAATATATTATATATATATATATATATATATATTAATGTTATTAAAGTATAGTCTCATTATCCCTGACATCATATTATTTGCCCACATTTCACCAACTGATTGATTGGTCCCACATAATAGGACTATTGCAGCTAAGTACAGCGGTTACACTTTCCTCTTCTCTCTTCAGTATTATCTATCTTCTCTACATCTCTGAAGTCTGATGGAAGAAAAGCCATTACTGGCTTAAGCACGCCTTTGTACATATTGTTATTGTTTGTTGGGTTTTGTAAATTTGTACAATTAAGAATAAAAAAACTAGTACTTACCTAGTTTTTATGATAGTCGTAGCCTTATCCGTTCATCTGTAGGTGTTTTGGGCATTAACATTAACATTAACGTATCACTTATATTTCAAACATTCCTTCTCTGTTTTATCTCTTTCATAGAATCTATGCAAGCGAAGATAGAATAGCCAAGGAATTTCCGAAATTTGAAATTTTAAGTAGAACCGATAAAATGAGCACTCGTTCGTTTGGTCTAAAAGTCTAAACCCACCTTTAAATACAAGAAGTTGGAGTTTGGGTGTTTTTATTCAGTAAATAGATTATTTACACCTGTATGGAGGACAAATAAGGATTTTGGTCAATGCGACAACTCCGTAAAGCTTTTTTTTTGGGATCCCCAGCCAATTTTTATCCAACCACTAATTATTTAGGTTGGTCACACTCTTGAAGAACTTGGTCACACTGTTAGTTCACCCATTCATTCAATCGGTCCTGATCGGACCGTCCGATAGCCCGTTCACATCTGTCGGACAGAGTTTTCTTGTCTATGCGCGGACATCCGAACGATGTGTACAGCGCTATATCCCGTTCATCTGTCGGACAGACTTTTCTTATCTATGCGCGGTTATCCTAAAGGTGTGTACAGCGCTTCATCTACATTGTATAGTTATCACAACCATCAAAAATGGTAGATTGACCTGTCAATTTTGACAGCTGATGGTTGCGAAAACCAAATGGGTTACATGTTGAATGGGGACCT
Organism: Nudaria mundana; assembly: GCA_963556515.1. Taxonomy (NCBI): domain Eukaryota; kingdom Metazoa; phylum Arthropoda; class Insecta; order Lepidoptera; family Erebidae; genus Nudaria; species Nudaria mundana. The sequence goes on from OY748315.1 coordinate 6,845,317, forward strand.
TTATTTGTCAGTGTCACTGTCAACTGTCAAACGGAGAAGCTAAGGAACTTGTTTGTAGGTTGTTAGATTATTGATTTCGGATGTCCATCCATATTGTCCAATAAAAATGAACGCGCGGATTTTGTGAATTCTTTTGAATATTTTTTATTCATGAATTCGTAGTGAATATAGATCAAGATTTCAAGTTGTAATAATGGATATTCCTACAGAGGACAGTATAGAAGATAACATTCCATCGGAGCTGGTCTCCCTTTATACTCAAATAGATTTAAAAACTTATAATTTCGACTGCCTGCTGGAAAATGTTAAGGGTGAAGAGTTATCACAAAAGTTATACGCAATGTGCAGATTTTTGTTAGGCAAGAATCATGAACTCCTTTGTGATAAAATAACGGGTTACTTAGAAGAAATTCTGCGTCGAATAGTTGTCGAAGCCGACGAAAGTCTACTTCAGTCGCCTAAGCTTAATAACAGCAGTCGCCGTCATACAAAGGCAATCATAGACATAATTAAATACTCTATAAGTTATCGATTGTATGAGGTGATTATTGTTCAGCAAGATGAAAAGTTTGGGCTAAAGTAAGTTAAATTCATCTTTTTAATACTTTAAGGATGCATAGTGGTCTTACCAAGATCTTAGAGACTCAAGCCAACCTCAGGCTGGCGAAGATAACAGTGCTCAGTTACTTGCAATAGTTCGGCCATCAATTACTTGGGACCAACAAAAGTTACTGGTGAGAAGTGGGTGAATAACATGCCTCTGCCTACCCCATTCAGGAGTGATTATACGTCTGTATATTATTTTTACCCAACTTATCAGATAAGAGGGTCATGTATTTTTGATCCATTATGACTTGGAGTGTTTGAGTGATTATGTATTTGTCAATCAAATTGTATTTGAGCTTAGAGAGGAATAGAGATGTGTTTTGAACTTCTAACATTTTGAGTAGGATCTTTTTTTTTTTAATTCCGTGGCTTAACGCCGCCGCCGCTCCAACGTCCGTTACGCCGGGCGTCTCTGGTATGCACCAGAAGGTATCACTCTGGTATCACCTGATCTTCGCTGTCTGAAATTAATACTTTACTAGCTATTTCTTAAATTGATAAACAATGTAAATCACTCATTATCCACTGAGCCTTTTCCCAACGCAGTTGGTGTCGGCTTTCCAGTCTAACTATGATTCGGCTGAATTCTGATATTTTCCGTGAAGCTTCTGCCATCTGACCTCCACAACCCATGGGCTATATCGAAGTTCTGTAATTAGACCGGTCGGATTTTTGATGTAGGGATGAACTACCCCTAACGACTGCCCTAGCCCTGGAATTAAACTCATCAGGGCTAGTAATTCCTCATAGGTCTTCTACCTTCTAACTATCAAGGTAAAATGTATGTGATATACATCCAATACTTTTTTATTTTCATTTCAGGACTTTAATATTCAAAAAAATATATTGTATGACAAATTCAGAACCAACCTCAGATATGTAAGTATTATTTTTATTGAAATCGTTATTCCATTGCAAATATCTTCATAATCAAAAAGGTAGTACTGGGTACATCAGATCAAATATATTTGTAAGGATGCTTTTGGAAAATGTACAACATCATGCGATAATAGTGTCCCAAACATACCACATGAGGGGAAACTGTCTCCTTCCAGTAAAATTCTGTATCTACAATATTTAAGGTACTTTCATTCCATGTGGCATGGTCTTCGGACACACTGTATAACATATTTTTCTCCAACGGTTCGTGCTTTAAGTATTTTAAATGAAGTTTTCCAACGTCTGAACATTTATGTGTGTATTCATTGACGGAATTTGAAAGGGTGATATAGGATTGCCTTAGTATAACCTGGTAAAACAATGTGTGCTTAATAAATAAATAAATAATTAATTTCATAATGTCAATATGTAAACGCTGGGAAAAAAACCACACTGACTGACTACCATTTCTTGGCTTTTTTTTTCATATTGACTATGAAATAAGTATTTATACTATCGATTGATGGTACTTGTTGGATTTTGCTACACATATTGCACAAAATACTTGTTCTTTCCACTGGTTAACTGGCAACCAGCAGAGGGTACCAGTGTTTTTGTCCAATTTATGAAATAATATTTACTAACCCCCCTTATTCATAATGAGTTTTCTGATGTTTAAAATACTATTAAAATCGGTGTTATTCATTGTCATAAAAGAAAGGGACACAATCTTTTTCTCTTCTACACTGACAGAGACAGAATATTCTCTTGAGCTCTTCTGGATCTAAGCAGATTCAATTTAGCATATTTAACTAATAAGGTTTTTGCCAATAATAGGTGTACAAAGTGCTTCAACAATTGTACATACTTTTAAATTACACTGTATACTTCAGTATGCAGTTATATTTATAATGTGGTATGTCAGGTTTCAAATGTATTATTAAATATTTCAGGTTGAAACGGTCGAACTCTGTAAAAAAGCATCTCAAGAACATTCAACTTCTATCAACCGAATTCATTATCGATAGTCTGAACAACATGAAATTTTTTTTATCTAAAGATTCCGGAAACAGGTTAATAATATCTACAAAGTCCATCGAAGAGAAGCTGTTTGCAGAAAATATATTGAATTTTGCTTGTATGGCCAAATATAATATAATTTTTGATGGTGAAGCCTTAAGTATTCTAAAAGAACTGCGAGTGTTGCAAGAATCACTTTCAAATAATTACAAAATTAGACCTTCAAGAAAGAATAAAAATTTGAAATCGTTAGTATTCTTTTTTTATTGTTTTTTTTTTTCATTTTATTTCTTTCATTTCTGTTGAGTAGGCTGGCACGTAAGATTTTGTTGCCTTTAATCAACATTTCATCACAAGGCAACGGGTTTAATTTTTTTCTAAAATTACAATATAGCTGCTACTTTTTATTAAATTCCTTTGGCCATTTTGGACATAATCCATTTTAAATGTACCCGGTGACGGCACTAGGCTTGCCCCCTATTACGTGGGACTAAAATACTGGCAAATTGTGGGTGTGTAATGCAGGTGTCTGCCTACCCCTTCGGGGATATATGCTTGATATGTGTGTGTCTTGATGAGTAGGATATTTATCATATAAGTAACTAGGTAGTTTATCATCACTCCCAGTTGCATTAATATCACGACTCTTAGTACTAGGCATAGCATTAAAAAATAAAATACGAAACATATTTTATGTGCATAAAATATACCTCAAAATGTATCATAAAATTAAAAAAAATGATTTTTTTGCAGGGATGTGCAATTTGTGAAGAGTGCACGCATTCATCAACCACAAACAAATAAACCTTGGTAAGTAATACTGATCTCTACTACTAGAGGACGACCTCTGCCACAAATAGCGTCCCGCGACGGGTAAGAGAGCAAATGTGGGCCGAAAAACATCCAGTTCCGGCAGGTTTTATCACACCGAAAGAAAACCGCCTGCTGCCGCCTGGACATCATCTCCAGTGGCCAACTTGGAAGTCATTGAATCGCCTGCAGACACAAGTTGGCCGTTGTAAGGAAAACATGGCAAAGTGGGTCTATATTGACCAGTCGCGAGTGTCCTGCGATTGCGGTGCCCCATACCAATCCATGTCGCACTTGCTCTCTTGCCCACTGTGCCCTTCCACCTGCACTGTCGAGGACTTATGCGAAGCAACGGATGTTATATGTTATGTTATGACTCGAAGAAGAAGAAGACCACAAACATACATAACCAGGTAACCAGGGATGCAGTAAATGCTTTTTCCTAAAAAAGAAAAAGCTTATACTCCGCTTGCGTCAGTTTCGGCTCGCAATCACAACTATCCTACCACCTACATCTACCTGCCGGCGCAACATGTCTTGCTCCTCGACACATTCTTGTCAGACGTCACCTCCTGAAGAAAGAGGATATTACAAGAAAAAGAGTGATCCTTACATATTTATATACATATTTACTATTATTATTTATTATTCTCTTTTTAAAAACTTTACACATTGATTATATTTTTAAATAGATTTATAAAAAAAATATATTTAAAAATATAAAAAACAGTAACCTACCGCCATCGAGTACAGGGACCAAACAGGAACTTCCGCACAATATGGGCCGTATTCAACAGAACCGTCTTCTGCATTAAGCCCTTGACCCAGCTGCCTAACGCGAGCCTCTGTAGGTGGAGGTCGAGGCTCTTGGCTATTCGACCATGCGCAGATACGACTATCGGAACAAGAATTGCCGAATCCATATCACACGTGTTGACAATCTTGAGCTAGGTCCAAATATTTACTTTGTTTATTTATTATATTTGTTAGTAACAATAATTAAATATTATGATATTCGTATACATCGTGTTCAACCAAGGTTTCATCAGTAATCATTTGATTCAGGGTGACACTTCTCCATCATGGAACAACCAACAATCGGTCACTTTGAATCTGATAGTGGGCACCTATTTGACCTTAGCTCTTTATTTACAACAACTGACACCTGCAATTAAACTAACGAAAATACTGTTACGAGCCGGGGTTCTACGGAATTAAAAATGCCGATCAAACTACCACAAAACACTTTATTTATTACACCACTAATTTACACTTCACTATAAGCTTCACTGAACACTTTTAATCGCACTTGAACTCGCAGGTATAACTCGTATTATCGCTCTGGAAATACTGATCATCCGCCACCGAAGTGCTCCGCCTTTATAGTACGGTCATTACTCTAGATTACTCTAGAATCTTCACGGAAGAATTATCGCGAACATTCCACACCTTCGAGATGCTTCTAGATAACTCGTTACATAGAAGTACCTTGACAGAACATTCCAGAAAGACGTTACGTAGTAGTACTGCGATTTGCTACTAGATGGCGCTGAATTTGGTAGTCTTATTACTCGCTACGAGATGGCGTTACAATACGAACGAAATTTAATATGGGATATTATTTATTATAGCATTCCCGAACCTCAAATACCAAAACCGAATCCGAATAGTGTACCTTGGATTTTACCTACACTATCAAGAAAGATGAGTATTGATCTCATGGATGTTTCAACCGTTTCATTGAAGGAAGAAGAAGCTAAAAAGTGAGTTTAGGACATATCCCTTTCCATGTTTCTTTGAAAAGCAGCTGAAGTGTTACGTAGTCCAAAAGGCATGTCGGGAATCACGCCAAGACCGTCGTCTGATTGAGGCTTAAGTCTATTAGCAACAGCAACCATATCACAAGCCATGTTACATCTTTATCCCGAGGGGTTAGACAGAGGTATATTACATGCTCACTTTCCGTCAGTAACCTTGTTTATCCCACATAATATGGACAAGAATTTTAGGAGGAGCCGAGAAACATAGTGTCGAATTTTTGCGTGACAGAGTGACAAACTTTCGTGTGCTTCAAGCTGTAATCCTCATATTTGAAATCTCAATGAATTTTGACAACGCTAAAAACAGTGCTTCACACACAAACTTTCGCCATCCAGTAATTATCTATTATAATATTTATAAAGGTGCATCGAATTTAACCAAACTTTCTTCAGTAATAAAGAGATCAACATTTCAGGGTGACACCTCACATAGACCAACCTACAATTGATCACATTGAATCTGATAGTACCGGGTAAGTACCTACTTGTCCTGCCCGGAATACATCGAATTACCAATATCCCTGAATATGTATAAGAATTTATCTTTCAGATCAATGCCTCCAGAAAATCATCCTATAATGACTGACAAAGATTCTGTCACCACGGAGTAAGTGCTTTATGTAAATAGGCTTGAAGTGAATAGGAATTAAAAAAAGATCTTTTTAAGAATTTTTCCCAATGGGTTGATGTGTATTATATGGGTCCCTAGTTCCTGATAGTTGCAGTCAATATATTTCTTGTTTTTTTTTATTTTTTATTTCAGTCGGTTTTTTTATTATTTTAATTTATTTTCAAGTTTTTTTTAAATGACTACTGGTTTATGGGTCCCCACTGTACACAAATCTTGTTTTTTTTTTAAGTTTTTATTTACGAAGTCAGGTTTTATATTTAGTATTATTTTTACAGGGTAACAGATGATATAACCTGGTATGTTAAAAAACCAATATCCTCGCAGTTGAAACTACCGAATGATGTAAAAAGGCACCTGAGGAACATTCAGCTCCTATCAAACGAATTCATTGTGGATAGTCTGAAAAATTTCAATTTTTTTTTATCTAATGATACCAGAAAAAAGTTAATTATTTCCACCAAGTCCATAGAACAGAAGTTGTTTGCAGAAAATATAATGTATTTTGCTCGAATGGACAAGTATAATCTAATGTTTGATGGTGAAGCCTTAAAGATTCTAAATGAATTGTCAGTGTTGCAAGAATCAGTTTCTAAGAATTTCAAAATTAAACATTCAAAAAAGGGTAAAATTTTCAAATCGTTAGTACCTACTCTTTTTTTTTGTTTTCTTTTATTTTAATTCTTTTTAGTTTTTTTTTTTTTTTTTTTTTACATTATTATACATTTATTTACAATAAGAATTACAATATACAAAATAAACATAATTATAGACTAAAAATATTTACATTACAAAATATCATTTAAAAAATCCTCCGCGTCATTGCCGACTGGGAAGGTTCCCAGAATGCTGGCTGTGTTGCCACGTTGGATGGCGATACTTATTCTTTGGGCCAGAAAATAGCCAGCCTTCTGGTCTTGAGAAGCATCGATTAGACGTTTAGCAATGTCTCTATAAAGGCGGCGAGCACTCGGACCCCATGACCCCAGTGTCTCAACCCCAAACGGCTCAAATATGTAATCACCTGCTAGGTTAGCATATTTACGCCGTTTAAAGCCTTCAGCCGATGCAGCAGCAGCGCCGGCACATCCGGATGTGCTTGGAAGGTGTGAAGGTGCTAAGGTGTCAACGCATGTAGCGTCCCACACCAAAGGCCTTCCCATCTTCCACGGTAGCAACGACATACCGTCCGGTATCTTTCCATCGCTTCGTGCTAAACCATTTGGTTCGCGTACGGCCGGAAGACCTGCGGTGGAAAGAGCCCTACGAATTATGTCGTTTAGAATAGCGCGCCGAGGTATACGACCTGCGCTTCTGCTACAAGAAAGGCCATGGTGTCCCAGATTATCGACGGCTACTCCACAGGTGCAATGATGCGGGGATACACAAGGTGTACCCAGCCGAAGGCAAGTGGCAATGCGGAAGGTAGTGTCGTCCAACATTGTACCGATGTTGGGCGATGGGAGCACCTGGATCCATAACCCTGACTCCCATTCTCCAACAGCTAGTAGGCGTGCACGCTCTGAAATATTGACAGAAGTGTCAATTAGTGTATTAATTCTCAATTTACAGAGCGATGAATCCCACAGTCGCTGTGAGCCTAGGCGTGAGGGCAGGTCAGTGTCGGGGCAAGATATCCTCCAAGCATTTATGGCATCGGTCTTGCATCGCACCTCGGAATCAATCAGTGTATTTGACAAAATTTTCCTGACTAATTCTTCAGTGCTATGGACCGACGACAGAAATGCTGGCAGACTGACATCTGTGACTCTGCGAATACCTAGCCCGCCCAAGCGAACTGGAAGAGACGCTTGGACCCAGGCCCGGTCATTAATATTTATATTTAAAATTTTACACAAAGAATTTTGTATTAAGTTGTCTAGTCTGCCCAACATTTCTACATTTTTCCAAAATTGTCCTGAACGGAGGGCATGTGTTAATTTGGGTACGAAAAGACAAAAACGAAGAATAGTGAAAGCTGAATGAATACTGATATTACATAGACTATCAATAACCTGATCAAAATTTTGAATTTTTTCCTCGATAAAAGTGGAAAAGCCATCTTCTAAAATCGGCGACCCTAGGAGGCGTAAAGAAGTTTTGTCCAAAACTTTTATGTTGGGGGCCAGACAGTTGAATTTGGAGATTGTTGTTAATTTATCTGTGTTTTCAGATATAAAAATCTCACATTTATTCGGGTTCAGTTCTAAGCCAATTGACTGAAACTCGTTCTTTATTAGGGCTAAATCTTGTAAAACTGTCTCTACTTTTCCCCCTAAAGTCCCGTCGTCTAGATACCAAATGTTAAATTTGGATTTTATTTTTTGAATTATTGGGTTAATGGCCAAACTGAAGATGACTGTGCTTTTAGTTTTCTTTTTATTAATTATACTTTTATGTTGGGTAGGATATTAATCAATTCAATAAACATCCCAGTTGCATATCATGACCATGACATGAAAATTATCATAGCAACAAATAAGAAAATTAAAAACATATTTTATGTGCATTTGAAATCTCAAAAATATCATAAAATTAAAAGTTAAAAAAAATATTTTTTTGTAGGGATGTGCAATTTGTGAAGAATCCACGCGTTTATGTCCATCAACCACAAAATAATAAACCTTGGTAAGTAGTACTTGTCTCTATTACTTACATTTTTTTTATATTGGGTTCGTCGAATTGACTCCGTCCGCCTGGTGGTAAGTCGTGACGACGTCTAGCGATTGTGGGCCGCTTTCACAGCACACAAAACTATAGAGAGTGGCCCTCTTCCAACTTGAGGACTTACTGATGTGCCTCTTTACGCTCCGCTTAAAGAACCCAGGATTATATGTGGGAGGAAACACGTGCACAGGCAGGGCGTTCCAGGCCACTATCATTCGGCAGAGAAATGAACGTTTAAAACGTTCGGTTCTCGCGAACATGCTATCCACTGTGTGGGAGTGCCATCTCTGCCCGGCACGCGTTGTTCGGGAGCGGAAGGAAGAGGGTGGGATCAGGTTGAAGAGCTCTTCAGAACACTCGTCGTGGTAAATACGGTAGAATGCGGCCAAGGAAGCGATTTTTCGGCGCTGAGCTAGCGGCTCCAGGCTTCCCGTTACCCCCGGACAATCTATAATACATACATACATATAATAATTTCAACCCCGAGGGGGTAACCTGAGATGCATTAAATAATTTTTGCCTCTGCTTATCTGCTTGTACTTTGCTCCCATAATTTTCAGATCGCAATCACAACCATCTCCATCTACCTGCCCTTCTTTTTTTTTTTTTCGAGGCTGGCAACACTGTAACTAACAGCTGATTTTTGTAGCTCTTGCGAATTAATATACTTTTGTTCGTACAAAATAGCGCGCGACTCTTCTCCCGTTGGTTTAAAGCTTAAAATCTGTAAATCGCAAGTAAAACTGTTATTTTAGTAAATTCAATTAATTAGTGCACAAACTCGTGGAAGTATTGTGAAATTTGTCAATAACAGGATCGGTTTTTGCCGAACTGTCAGTGCATGTAATCGCTGGTTCTTTTGAATATTTCGTGGAATCTCAGACTAAAAGAATAACATAGACGGAACATGTAGAATAAACACGTGAAGCCAAATGACACTTTCAATGTGTGCGTGTGACTCCGATTTCCGTGTACCGATACCACTAACGGCGTGTGCGTAATGTTGCCAGCAAATTAAAAAATCTCCTAAAAATCTCTATATAGTGGACATATGGAAAATTAATATTTGTTATAGTAAATGTTATCTGCAATTATTTTGTCATTTACACAAATGATTATTATGATAAGTGCCTAAAATGGGGATGTGTTAAAATAAATAAAAACGTGATAAACACTGAGTAAACACACTTTAATTACTAGCTTTCAAAAAAATTCTCATAATTAAAATAATCCTTTTTAAGATGAATGAACAAAGCTTCATTCCAGTGTAAGTACAAAGTACAGTCAACAACAAAAGTTGATTAGCACAAAAATATTTATTGTTCTTTTTTACATCCCAATGCATGTGCCACAGCAATGTACAAGTAATTTTAGAATCCCCAAGGACAAAGTTAATATATTTCGTGTTTTGTTTATAATTTTGTGATCGGTTTAACAGCTATTAGTGATCAACAGATAAGAATTGTTGGTTAAGCTACTTTTGTCGTTGACTATACATGAAGTAGATATCAATAGTCGTTAGGTTAAGACTGAGGCCTTTGTAGTGTTAGACTGAAATTAAACTACTGACACAGTAACATAAATATATTGGATGGCTGGGAGGTCAGACAGCGGTCAATTCCAAGATTGCCGAAATAACCAAGCCACGTATTAAGTAGATCCCAACACAGATGTGATCGGGAGTTCGGGACTAACGCACGAATGATGATGATGATGATTAGAAACATCGAGGTTGTCAACATTGATGACACAGATTTTTTTTACTCAGTACTTTATAAATTCCCATAAATACTGCTAAATATTTTGTGGAAATGATGAAAAAATTATGGCAACTCTGTATGATATGGCGGAGGTTTTGTGTTCCTAGTTTGTGCAACTAAAATATTTAGAAAAATGTTATGAAATCTAATAAGAAATAGTTAATTACTTATGAAACGATAATTCAGCATTCTTTCTATGAATAATTGAAGTGTTTTAACACCTTTTCACCACACAATACGGCATATTTATAATATTTTGTTCAACCGTGATCGCACGTGCGTACACACTCGCTGCTCACAAAGGAGTGGCGAGCGAAATGGTATCCCATTGCTATATAGTATCCCTTTTGGCGGCTTCACTCGCTAGTTCTATTCGTTCCGTCTATGTTATTCTTTTAGTCTGAGCGTGGAATATTCTTAGTGAATGGTATACTGGTGAGTTTGATTACCTTTTGTTCACGTGTTTATATGTTACAGTATATTCCACGTTGCTAACAGGCAGGTATTTAATACAGATTCCTAGGTTTATATCGCATTGACATACCGGTGAATTCCAACCTACCTACTACTTAGGTATAAATAGTCTCCTAGGATTCTACAAAGTAAACCTTTAATTTGTATACTTGAATAGATGTCCACTCGATCTGCCACGGCACGTCAATTGCAAATACAGTTGAAAGAAGCCCTATTACAACTCAAAGTAGAGAAGAAAGAAAACCAGCAACTGATAATGGAAAGGGAAGATAATGAATGTGAATATGACTTAAGCGCGTTAGAAATTCTAGCTTAGAGCAACAGCTGTCTAAAAGTCAGGTAAATTGTGATGAGTTGACCGAGCAACTTAACCAGCTTAGATTGGAAATGGAATCTTTCCGCCAATGTAGTGATATGTTTGAGCAAATCCTCAGAAGTAACACAAAATTAGAAGATGTAGTCTGCTAGGATTCTACAAAGTAAACCTTTAATGTGTATACTTGAATAGATTATTTCTTTAGTTAGTCAGTTGGTTTTGTTGCTCTGCATTGTAGCTAGGTGTTCATTATCTTCTCAATTATACCCTACTAAGCCAATATGTCTACATCCACTCGATCTGCCACGGCACGTCAATTGCAAATACAGTTGAAAGAAGCCCTATTACAACTCAAAGTAGAGAAGAAAGAAAACCAGCAACTGATAATGGAAAGGGAAGATAATGAACGTAAATATGTCTTAATGCGCGTTAGAAATTCTAGCTTAGAGCAACAGCTGTCTAAAAGTCAGGTTAATTGTGATGAGTTGACCGAGCAACTTAACCAGCTTAGATTGGAAATGGAATCTTTCCGCCAATGTAGTGATATGTTTGAGCAAATCCTCAGAAGTAACACACAATTAGAAGATGAGCTGGGGGAGGCACACAGGCTTATTACTACTATCAACAGGATGCCCAGTCGCACCAATTAACAGAGGTGTCCATCCTCTACACAGAACTTATTGAAAGTAGCTGTGTGCCTGCCTCAACTAATTTATCAGTCATAGATCTCACAAATGATAGTAGGTGCTTAAATACTCCTAAACCAATGATTAGTCATAACAAAATCAAATGCCAAAGAAAAATAAACAAAAAAATTAAGAAAATTAATTTAAAAATGAAATCTTGTTTGTCTAATAATAGTAATTTAAATTTAAAACTACAGTCTGACCTGGATGTTTGTACTGGGCAGTTGGTTATATGCAGCAAGCAGTTGGCTGACAGTCAGGTGGCTCATGATGTTGTGAAGGTCACGTTAGAATCTCACATCAAGCAATTACAGGAGAATTATGATAGTTTATTCTTTAAATATGAACTACAAAGTAAACAGAATACTGAAAACAAGTTGGCATTGGACAAATTGATAGACGACAGTAGACACAACCAAGAATTACTTGATTCTATAACTCAGCATTATAACTCTGAGCACATCGACCAACACCCTATCAATGACTCCGTACCAGCTCTCTCTACTTGTGACAGTATTCTGGAAACAATTTCTGATCCTACCACCAACATTGAGCCTCCTAGTAATACTATGGTTTTTTCTGATGGGGTGGGTTGTAATATGGGCTATATGTTTAATAAATACATTGAAAACTGTGTTAATTATTCCCTGCCCAATGCAACTTACACTCAGATCATAGACAAAATTGTGTCATCCAAGTATAATAGTAGTACCACTATTGTATTACTGGTAGGTGAAAGTAACAAAATAGGTAAGAAAGAATTAATGTACTGTATACAATGCTTAAGTAGACTAAAAGTATTTAAAATAATATTATGTGCGTTCCCATATGCGTGTTGCCAGTCCTCATCCTATAATAAAAAAATACATCTTCTGAATAATTTTATTCATACTTTGACATGTCGTCATAGTGACACTTTTATTTTTTTTGACACTAATAATTTTATTAGCAATTATTGTTTTAAGACCAAAGATAAATCTTATGAAGTCAGACAAAAATAAAATTGCTACATTGCTAGCAAATAATATTAATTTTTGGACGAGTTTACATTGTAAACAAAGTAATATACCTACAGATTTGTTAGGTACTTGTAGTAATAATTTAGTATGTATAACAAATGATTTAAACTGAACATCCAGACAACAGGAATACCAGAGCTAAAGATGGCTCATCAAAATATAGAAGGTCTTTCTGGCAAGGAATTAGTAGTGGAGTTATTCCTAGAGGAATTAAATGTAGATATTTTGTGTTTGACTGAACATTGGCTCAAGGAGAGTGCGATGATGTTCAATATAAACAACTACAATATTGCAAGTTGCTTTAACAGGAAGTCTGCGATTAAAGGTGGCTCCATGGTCTTAATTAAAAATGGTCTCCGCAGCAAAGAGCGGTCTGACATAGTTAGACTTTCTGTTGAGCGATGTGCTGAGGTGGCCTGTGCCGAGCTTGACCAATATATAGTAGTTTGCGTATACAGTCCACCTAACAGTGATTTTAGTGTATTTACCAAGGTCATGGACCAGGTTCTAGGGGTTGCGTCAAATAATAGGAAGAAGTTAATTGTGTGCGGAGACTTCAATGTAAACATCCTAAAACAGTGTAAGAAAAGTACTCAATTTTTGAATTTATTTGGTAGTTACAATATGGAAAATATTTTCTGTGAGCCGGCTAGAGTCACAGAAACAGCAGCCAATTCCCTGGATATTTTTTTTACGGATTGTGAGTGCTTAAGCAAGTCTGTAATTAGTAAATTGCCATCAGATCACTGTGGTCAAATAGTATCCTTTCCCAAGAGTAATAATAGTCAGTATAATGAGAAATTTATGTGTAGGCCCATAACCTCTAATAGAATTAAAGAATTCAAAAACTTGTTCGAGAAAAAGCTTAATTCTATAGTTTATATAGGTAATAATCCATTATAATAGTTTATTTATGTACCAAATATCTGATGCTTTTTCAGACACATTCAAACAAAAATGCCAAAATCGTAGTGTTAAAACGAAATTTTGTGAATGGGCAACAGTAGGCATTTATAAAAGTAGACGAACGCTGTTTGATCTATATGCAGAAAAACGATACAGATTTGATAAAAGTTTCATTGAATATGTTAGGAATTACTCCAAAGTATTCAAAAAAGTATGTAGACAGGCTAAATCCATTCACATCAAAAGGAAAATAATTGAGGCTCCTAACAAAATAAAATAAACATGGAAAGTTATAAACAAAGAGTCAGGTAAATGTAAAGTGAGGGATACTGTTACTAAAATTAAATTAGAAAACAAGAATATAACCTCTCCGAAAGGTATTATTGTAAATGCATTTGAAGATTATTTTACCAACATTCCATTTAAAGTAACTTCTTCTGTTAATTCATGTGCCCACAGTGCTGTGGCCTTTCTCGAAAGTAATATTGGTTCTTCATCTAAATTTAACTTCAAACATATAGACCCCAGTGACATCTTGAAAGCATTTAAAAATCTCAAAATTAAAAAGTCTGAAGATCACTGGGGCATATCAGTTAGCTTAATAAGTAATGTAATTGATATCATTGCACCTGACTTGGCACTAATTTTTAATGAATGTGTAGATGAAGGTATATTCACTAACCTAATGAAAAATAGTAGACTAATACCATTATTTAAGAAGGGATCTAAGTCTGAACTTGGTAACTACCGCCCCATTTCTATTTTGCCAGCTCTGAGTAAGGTGTTTGAGAGAGTGATGCTAAATCAAATGCCACTTCACGACCAACAATCTTTTCCACAGCCAGCAATTTGGCTTTACTCGCGGAAAATCTACCACCGATGCGGGAGTAACCCTTGTTAGCTTGATTTACGACGCATGGGAGGGATCCCAGGATGCCATTGGGGTATTCTGCGATCTGTCTAAAGCATTTGATTGTGTTGACCATCAGACACTTGCTAAAGTTACGTCGGTATGGTTTTGACAAAAAATCCTTAGAACTATTAGGATCTTACCTGACAGATAGGCTGCAGACTGTTCATGTGAACAACGTTAAGTCAAACGGAACTAACGTCAAAATAGGCGTACCTCAGGGATCAATTCTGGGGCCTTTTCTCTTCTTGGTTTATGTTAATGCCTTGCCTTTTTTTTTTTTTTTAATTCCGCGGCCCAAGGCCGCGGCCGCTCTAACGTCCGTTGCCGGGCGGCTCTGGTTACTAGCAGAGGGTATGTCCAGTGGCGCCCGGCGGACTTTGACCACCTCTGTGGTCTCTTCGGGTTAATGACTTGCCTTGCATGATCGAGGCACAAGCTGGAATAGTAATGTTCGCGGATGATACATCACTTATATTCAAAGTAAATCGGCATAGTACAGATGCGAATAATGTTAATAATATTTTAAATGATATTTCAAATTGGTTTTCTACAAACAACCTATTGTTGAATGCAGAAAAGACTAAATGCGTTAAATTTACAATGCCCAATGTCAGACAAGCAAACGTCCATGTCGTGCTGGGTAGCCAAAGGTTAGAATTTGTAAATAACACTACCTTTTTAGGAATCACAATAGATTCTAAATTACAATGGGGTGACCATATCACCATTTTAGCTAATAAGCTTAGCTCTGCTGCGTATGCTGTGAGACGGATTAGGCAGTTGACAGATGTAGCTACTACTAGGCTAGTTTACTTTGGTTACTTCCATAGCTTGATGTCCTATGGAATACTACTTTGGGGAAATGCAGCAGATATAGAAACAATTTTTATATTACAAAAGAGGGCACTCCGTGCCATTTATTGTTTAGGTAAAAGAGATTCTCTTAGGGAGCGATTTAAAGATATTAATATTTTAACTGTAGCTTCCCAATATATATTTGATAACATACTGTATGTCAGGAAAAATATATCTAGCTATACTAAAGTAAGTGACGTTACAGACAGAAATCTACGTAATAAAAATAAACTACTCCCTCCGTGTTATCGGCTTGGCAAGGTTAGTCATTCTTTCAAGGGGGAAGGTATACGCTTTTATAATAAATTGCCTGAATCGGTCCTTTGTATGCCCGACAATAAATTTAAAAACTTTATAAAGACCACTTTATGTCAAAAAGCATATTATAAGACAGTTGATTACCTTAATGATAAAAGTGTCTGGCTTGAGCATGGTGCAGGCGCCTCCTAAAATGCCGTAATTGTAGCATATTGTACTTAGGCGACTATAATAGTTTTTTTGTTGTATTATACACTCTTTTTGATTTTGACACGAGACCAATGTACAGTCGTCCACATTTAGTCTTAAGAAAATGTGTAAATGAGTCAATTATTTGAAAAGAGTGACCGAGAGTTTTATTGCCAGGTTCTTTCTCTCGGTTCTACTTATTGCTTTGCGAATCTGGCAGTACATGTAAATATAGAAGCAATGACATTTTTTATTTTAAGT
The DNA here is from genome assembly GCA_963556515.1 of Nudaria mundana. NCBI lineage: Eukaryota > Metazoa > Arthropoda > Insecta > Lepidoptera > Erebidae > Nudaria > Nudaria mundana. Next base: position 6,861,384 of record OY748315.1, read on the forward strand.
ACTTACTGACGTTTGTAAGAGCCATTTATTGACCTATACAAATAAATAAATAATTTCAATTTCAATTAATTTCAATTTCAATTTCTTCCCCTAATTATTTGGGATCGGTGCAACGTGTCCTCCTCCTCCACACACCGCTATCAGACGCCATCTCCTCAGTCATTCCTTTCCATGTCATATCTTTCACGCATTATAATATTGATACACATAATATTGTAATATTCATATACGTCAAATTCAACCCAGCTTTCTTCAGTAATCATTTGATCAACGTTTCAGGGTGAACAATGAACAACCTATAATCGAAAACATTGAATCTGATAGTACTGGGTAAGTAGTACCAACGTTAGCTGTTTATTACAACAGCTGACACTCGCAGTTCCGACCAACGAAAATACGAACGATATTTAATATGGGATATTATTTATTACAGCATTCCCGAACCTCAAATACCAAAACCGGATTCGAATAGTGTACATTGGCTTTTACCTACTCTATCAAGAAAGATGAGTATTGATCTCATGGATGGTCCATTGACGGGAGAAGAAGCTAAAAAGTGAGTTTATTGCCGTTTTTTCTCTGAAAAGGAGCTGGAGTGTTACGTAAACCAAAAGGCATGTCTGGAAATTCCCAAAGGACTTGTGACCGTGGCTAAAGTCGATCATCGAAGATATACACAAGTAAACTTTATCCTGAAGTTGTAGGTAGAAGTATGCTATATTATGCCACTTTCCGTCAGTTTTATGTTGATACCACATAATATTAGCGAGGCTATAAGGGGAGGAAACCGATAACTTTTATTATTTTATTAGAGTGGTGTATTATTTGCTTGAAAGAGTAACAAACTTTCGAGTTTTTTATATGATTAGGGGTATATAATTCAGCAGTTATCTATTACAATATTAATTTTACATTGTATTCGACCCTACTTTCCTCAGTAATAATTTGGTTAACATTTCAGGGCGACACCTCATATAGAACAAGTTAGAATTGATTACATTGAATCTGATAGTACTGTGTAAGTACCTACTTGTCCTGCTCGGAATTCATTGAATTACCAATACCGCTGTATATGTATGAGAGTTAATTTTTCAGATCGAGGCCTCAAGAGAAACAACCTATACTGACTGAAAAAGATTCTGTCACCACGGTGTAAGTGCTTTATGCAAATACTTGTTAATCATTTTAACTCACTTTGAAATTGGAGGAGGTTCTCAATTAGACTGTATTTTTTATATTTTTCTTTGAAAAATATCTGAAGTGTTACATAAACCGAAAGGCGTGTGGGGAAACAGCCAAATATGTATGACCGTGGCTTTAGTCAACCAGGAACCATATTCACGAGCAGTCACATTTTTATCCCGAAGTAAGAGGCAGAGGTATATTATATGCCCACTTTCCGTCAGTCATTATTATGTTGGTTCTACATAATATAAATACAATATTTATATTCATCGTATTTGACCAAGCTTCCTTTAGTAATCATTTGAGGGTGACACCTCACATGGAACCTACAATCGATCACATTGAATCTGATAGTACTAGGTAAGTAGTACCGACGTTACCTGTTTATTACAGCAGCTGACACTCGCAGTTCCGATCACGAAAATACGAATGAAATTTAATATGGGATATTATTTATTACAGCATTCCTGAACCTCAAGTACCAAAACCGGATCCGAATAGTGTACATTGGCTTTTACCTACTCTATCAAGAAAGATGAGTATTGATCTCATGGATGGTCCATTGACGGGAGAAGAAGCTAAAAAGTGAGTTTATTGCCGTTTTTTCTCTGAAAAGGAGCTGGAGTGTTACGTAAACCAAAAGGCATGTCTGGAAATTCCCAAAGGACTTGTGACCGTGGCTAAAGTCGATCATCGAAGATATACACAAGTAAACTTTATCCTGAAGTTGTAGGTAGAAGTATGCTATATTATGCCACTTTCCGTCAGTTTTATGTTGATACCACATAATATTAGCGAGGCTATAAGGGGAGGAAACCGATAACTTTTATTATTTTATTAGAGTGGTGTATTATTTGCTTGAAAGAGTAACAAACTTTCGAGTTTTTTATATGATTAGGGGTATATAATTCAGCAGTTATCTATTACAATATTAATTTTACATTGTATTCGACCCTACTTTCCTCAGTAATAATTTGGTTAACATTTCAGGGCGACACCTCATATAGAACAAGTTAGAATTGATTACATTGAATCTGATAGTACTGTGTAAGTACCTACTTGTCCTGCTCGGAATTCATTGAATTACCAATACCGCTGTATATGTATGAGAGTTAATTTTTCAGATCGAGGCCTCAAGAGAAACAACCTATACTGACTGAAAAAGATTCTGTCACCACGGTGTAAGTGCTTTATGCAAATACTTGTTAATCATTTTAACTCACTTTGAAATTGGAGGAGGTTCTCAATTAGACTGTATTTTTTATATTTTTCTTTGAAAAATATCTGAAGTGTTACATAAACCGAAAGGCGTGTGGGGAAACAGCCAAATATGTATGACCGTGGCTTTAGTCAACCAGGAACCATATTCACGAGCAGTCACATTTTTATCCCGAAGTAAGAGGCAGAGGTATATTATATGCCCACTTTCCGTCAGTCATTATTATGTTGGTTCTACATAATATAAATACAATATTTATATTCATCGTATTTGACCAAGCTTCCTTTAGTAATCATTTGAGGGTGACACCTCACATGGAACCTACAATCGATCACATTGAATCTGATAGTACTAGGTAAGTAGTACCGACGTTACCTGTTTATTACAGCAGCTGACACTCGCAGTTCCGATCACGAAAATACGAATGAAATTTAATATGGGATATTATTTATTACAGCATTCCTGAACCTCAAGTACCAAAACCGGATCCGAATAGTGTAGCTTCGCATTTACCTACACTATCAAAGAAGTTGAGTATTGATCTCATGGATGTGCCATTGATGGATGAAGAAGCTAAGTTAGTTTATTACCCTTTTTTATCTGAAAAGTAGCTGGAGTATTACGTATACCGAAAGGCATGTGGGGAAATTGTCAAATGCCATGTAACCATGGCAGTGGCGAATGTTCCATACATGCACATAAGTCCGGAATCTCCTAAAACATTTCAAAATAATATAATAATAATATTGTACCATTGACCCTAAAATAATATTGTGTATTGTAATATTGACCCTAAAATCGAATCGAATGCGCCCAAAACGATTATTTCAAAATTTCGCGCGCTTAGGGTCAATCACCTATAACCGACGAACCGTTTCGTACGATATCTATGTTGTGTGTACTCTGTACGGCGTTGAGCGCGCGGATGCCATCTCGCTCGCACAAGTTTTAAGTTGACGCATTTCATGCCCGTATAATCGGGCTTGCATTTTCTCTTTCACACCTATGGATATTTTCACTATGCATACACTATACTTAATAGGTTGGTATAGCAATATCTTCTCGCTTAAAAGCCAGGCATACTTGATCCTAAACATCGTCGCACATCGGTTGCGTGGCGAGCTATGATCGCGTTTATTTCAGTTTCCGCGTAATTTGCTTTTACGAGTGGGTGATTTTTTCAAAATTGTTTTTATTGTTTAAAAGTTGTGAATTAGTTTGTTTTAGTGTTAAATATGGAAGAAATTGTGCCTTGTGATGATTTGAGGTGCTGTAACGTTTTATTAAAAGACCATAGGGTAAAATCATTAAGTTTATAAAAGAAAGTCGTTAGTTGTTTCTCCTAAACCAACGCCAGATTTGTGTATAGTAAAGTAAGTAAAACTCATAAACGTCAGTTTAATAGAAAAGTTTAGAAAACCACTTGGATTACTGGTTGTTCACATTCCAATAAGTTATATTGTTGGTGTTGCATATTTTTTTCGAACGATAATAGCGCATGGAAAAAAATAGAAAAAATCTGTTGTAATTTAACTTTGATTTTTAACCGACCTCAAAAATGGAGGAGGTTCTCAATTCGACTGCTTTTAACATTGATTTTTAATCGACCTCAAAAATGGAGGAGGTTCTCAATTCGACTGCTTTATTTTTTATGTTTGTTACCTCATATATCGGGCATGCAGTCCTCAGCTTATGAAGCTTCGCCCCTGTACCATGGCTATAGTCGATCATCAAAGATATCCATAAGCAAACTTTATCCTGAAGTTGTAGGTAGTAGTATGCTATATTATGCACACTTTCCGTCAGTATTATGTTGATATCACATAATATTAGCAAGACTATAAGGAGAGAAAACCGATAACTTTCGTTATTTTATTAGTGCGTTGTATTATTTGCATGAAAGAGTAACAAACATAAAAAAAATCGGTATTTTATATGATTAGGAGGATAAAATTCAGCAGTTACCTATTACAATATTCATTTTACATCGTATTCGACCATACATTCTTCAGTAATAATTTGGTTAACATTTCAGGGCCACAGCACACATAGAACAATCTAGAATTGATCACATTGAATCTGATAGTACTGGGTAAGTACCTACTAGTCCTGCCCGGAATTCATTGAATTACCAGCACCCCTGTATATGTATGACATTTCATCTTTCAAATCGATGCCTCCAGAGAAACAACCTATAACGACTGAAAAAGATTTTGTCACCACGGAGTAAGTGCTTTATGCAAATGCTAGTTAATAATTTTTAATGTTTGTTCCTTCGTTGTGGTACACCAGCTTTTATTTGTTTGATATCTGAATAAGCATTCTCATGTCGCACTCTGAATGTTCTTTCTGTAATGTAAGATTCTAAAATGTCCACAAATTGTTTTCGGAGCATTTTATCTAATTTGCATATGAGGCCTTTATGCCACACTTTATCAAATGCCTGTGCTACATCTAGAAATACTGTTGAGCAAACCTATTTTTCTTCTAATGTTTTTTGAATGACATTGGTAATTCTGTGTATTTGGTCTATTGTTGAATGTTTTTCCCTAAAAACGAATTGGTAGTTAGGAATCAATTGTCTATCTTCTATAATTGGTTTTAAACGCCTAAGTAGAAGTTATTCGAACACTTTTGCTATGATTGAAATAAAAACGAAAAACAACACGAAAAGTGAGTTTAGGACATACTCCTTTATATGGTTCAATGAAAAATAACTGTTACGTAAACCGAAAGGTATGCAGGGAAACTGCCTTAGACCTTATGACTGTGGCTAAAGTCAACCAGCAACGACATCCATAAGCCAAGTATGTTGATCCCCCATAATAATGACGAGACATTTGGGGGGAACTGAGACCTTTTATTATTTTATTAGTGTCGAATTTTTTGTGTGTAAATGTATCAAACATCCATACAAACTTTTGCGTTTATTATATGATTAGTAGGAATCCAGCAGCAATCTATTATAATATTCATATACATCGTATTCGACCGTACTTTCTTCAGTAATAATTTGGTTAACATTTCAGGGCGACACCTCACATAGAACAACCTAGATTTGATCACATTGACTCTGATAGTACTGGGTAAGTACCTACTTGCCTTCCTGGAATACATTGAATTACCAACACCTCTGTATATGTATGATTTAAACAGCCAAATTCTGTATGACCGTGGCTTTAGTCAACCTTTAGTAATTATATTCACGAGCAGTCACATTTTTATCCCGAAGTAAGAGGCAGAGGTATATTATATGCCCACTTTCCGTCTATCATTATTAATTTTGTTGATTCCACATAATATAAATATAATACTTAAATACATCATATTTGAACAAGCTTTCTTCAGTAATCATTTGATTAACATTTCAGGGTGACACCTCAGATGGAACAACCTACAATCGAACACATTGAATCTGATAGTACCGGGTAAGTAGTACCTACTTGACGTTAGCTGTCTATTACACCAGCTGACACTCACAGTTCCGACCGACGAATGAAATACAAACGAAAAACAACACGGGATATTATATGTTACAGTATTCCCGTACGCAAACTGAAGCCGAATAGTGAAGCTTGGCATTTGCCTACACTATCAAGGAGGTTGAGGAATGATCTCACGTATGATTCAACCGTTTCGTTGACGAGAGTAGAAGCTGAAAAGTGAGTTTAGGACATATTATTATTCCTTTCTATAGTTCTCTGAAAAATAACTGGAGTGTTACGTAAACCGAAAGGTATGCGGGAAAACTGCCAGAGATCTTATGACTGTGACTAAAGTCAATCAGCAACCACATTCACATTTTTTGCGTGAAAGAGTAAAACCCATCTAAACAAACTTTCGCGTTTATTATATTATTAGTAGAATAGTATCCTATTGTAAGTCCTATTTAACTGCTTCGGTGGCGTGGTCGGTAGTGCATCCGCTTGCGACGCCGTCCCAGGTTCGATTCCCAATCGAGACAAACTTTGTGTGAAAACAGATACGTTTGTTCCGAAGTCTGGATTTTTCCTATGTATAATATATATGTATTTACAAAAAGTATTTAAAACAATGGAGAATATAATGTTTAATTATATATAATTGTAATGATTTCGCTAAATAGAAGACGTAGATTTTTATCGTTGTGATGCACATGTGGCACCATGGTTTGATAATTAAATTGATAAAAATACCTAATTATTACTAATGGAACCACAGTTAATATTTCTACCCCCCGTTTTTTTTTGGCATGTCTGAATCTCGCTAACATTATGTTCAATGGTAAAGTACTTACATGTGAGACTTCCTACATCGCGCTAACAAAATTTGTACGTTCATATCTTAAAAACAGCTACGTTCATTCTTCGGATTTTGCTGTTCTCTTTGAGACAGTCTTGATAATGCCTCGTGAGTAGGTGAAACATATATCGACGTTATAATGTCCTCTATTTAGCGAAATCATTGCAATTATATATAAATTAAACGGGATCCCTCCTCTTGGCATAAAATTTTAAGGCATAATATAGTTTGGCATAACGTTTTCGCATAACTTTTATTAGCATAATAATACTACTGCATAATAATCCTTTGGCATAATGCAAATGTTAGCATAACTATCATTTAGTATAATATGTTTTGCCATAAGAAGGAGTTGCATAAATTTTAAAGGCATAATGTTTATTCGTCTATTAATTATGAGCCATAAATATAAAAGGTCATAATTGTTTATTTATTATAATTTGCGAATTACTCGATTGGAATAGGTTAAGGTGCGGCGAGGGTGGCCCTTGGGCCACCCATGAGCCGCGAACATGTTTGTTTTTGTATGAATTATAATCAAAAAAGTAGACAGTAAAAATTAAAAACTTACCTGTTCTCGATAAGCATTAGGTTCATGGTTGTGATTTTAGTTTTATTCTAAAGAACATTATGTGTTAATATCATTATGCGTTTCTAACAATATCCTACTAATATTATAAATGCGAAAGTTTGTAAGTATGGATGTTTGTTACTCTTTCACGTAAAAACTACTGAACGGATTTTGATGAAACTTTACAATAATATAGCTTATACGTCAGAATAACACATAGGCTACAATTTATAAAGATACGGCGACGGGAACAATAATCACGCGGACGTAGTCGCGGGCGACCACTAGTACTTTATAAAATTATGCTTCATTATTATTATGTTATTAGTATTTATGACAACAAGCATTGTACCAAAATATTTATTTTTAATAATATGATGCCTTATGATCATTATGCTTCATTTCGTTATGCCAATGTAAATTATGTCTATATATTTTATGCTTTTCATTAGTAAACCAAATTAAACATCATATTCTCCATTGTCTTATCATGGACTTTCGCCAGGTAACGCCCGGCCTGACTCCATTCAGTAAAAATATATTATATTTATATCAGTTTATCTTAGTACTCATATTACCAGAGACGCCCGGCGACGGACGTTAGACTGGCCGAGGCCTTGGGCCGCGGAACCAAAAAAAAAAAACAAAAGTACTCATATTATAAGCTTTGCTTAGTTTTAGATGGCGTTGTGTGAATTCGCCTAACATTTAATATTGTAATATTTACTTACTTCTTTTTTAACGAAGCTTTCTTTCTTCAACATTTCAGCTCGACATCTTACATGGAACAACCTAGATTTGATCACTTTGAATCTGAGAGTACTCAGTAAGTATTAAATCACACTTTTATGTAATGAATATTCGAATCTCTTGTGGAAGTATATTAATTATTTTTTTTATATATTTATATTTATATTTTTTATATAATTATTAAAAAAAATAACCATAAAATATTTTGGCATATGGTAATTTAGACTATTGATATTTATGCATAGTTTTTTTATCCATAACAAATTTAGCATATTTGTCTTAATCATAAATAAAATTAGCATAATCATATTTGAGCATAAAATTTATAAGCATATCTTTATAAAGGCATAAACGTATCAAACTATAATGAATATAGTCATAATCATCTTACGCAGAATAAGTAACTATGTAAAATAATTAAGAGGCGGCTTAGGGTACCCCCGCCGCACCTAAACCTACTTTGACACTATATAGTATAGGAAATACTGGTTAAAGTTGCTTTTTTGTTTTTCATTTATTTCATTAATTTATACCTATTCAATTTTAGTTATATATACTATTAGGCGACTGTACACTATGCCTAAAAACATTGTGCAAATTATAACTATGCATAAATATATTAGACCTAAATATAATTATTCCACAGTACATATGCTGCTAAAAATCAATTATGACCAAGTATAATTATGCCCAAAAAAAGTATGCCAAATTCATTGTGCCAAAACATTTTAGGATTACATATATAATGTGTTGGATTAGCTTAGGAATTCAGCGAAATAAAACGGCAGTTGAACGGAGCGTGTACTACTGTATATTGAGAGAGTTAATACTCAACTGTTACAAAAAATTAACTTAAATCTACCGACAATAATAACGGTGGTTAAACCTGGTGCATATTGGAAAGCAATTACCGCATCAATTGGTTTGCTATTAATTAAGGCGAAGGTGCCCTAACATTATGTTAACGAAATGTATACCGTATTATAGTCCCTAGTTCCCCACTGTTGCAGTCAACATACTCCTTTGTTTTCACTGTTTATTTCAGTCGTTTTTTTATTTATTTTTTATTTTCAAGTTTTTTATTACAGGATTACAGATGATATAACATGGTTGGTAAAACCAATATTCTCACCGTTGAAGCTGTCGGGCTCTGTTAAAAAGCATTTGGCAAACATTCAGCGTTTATCAAGCGAATTCATTGTCAATAGTCTGAAAAATTTCAATTTTTTTTTATCCAACGCTTCTGTAAACATATTAATAATATCTACGAAGTCCATTGAAGAGAAGTTTTTTGCAGAAAATATAAGGAACTATGCTCTTACGGACAAATATAATATAATTTTTGATGGTGAAGCTTTAAATATACTAAAAGAACTGTCAGTGTTGCAAGAATCAGTTTCTAAGAATTACAAAATTAGACATTCGAAAAAGGATAAAATTTTCCAATCGTTAGTATTTTATTTTCTTATTAGTTTTATGTGTTTCATTTTTATTTTTTCTGTTGAAACGTTGATCGATAATCATAGAATTAAAAAAACCGGCGAAGTGCGTGTCGGGCCACGCATAAGATAGGGTTCCGTATTTACTCATAAAAACCTCTATAACGCCTGAACTAACAGAGTTATACCATCCGTTATAGTTTTCCTTTAAAGTTCATTACATGGACTACCATCATGATTTTTTATTTACTCCTCAAAGCTAAATATCTCCCAAATGAATACTTCAATCAAAAAATCACTTTAGCAACCTCTCAATCTAATGATACCCCACACGATGGAGTAGAAACAAGAAAAAATATCATCCCCCTTTACGTGTAGGAGAGGTACCCCACTAACCGTTTAGGACGAAAGCCGAGGACGGACAGACGGAACCCTAAAAAGACTATCAAAAACGTATTTTATTTGCATCTACCCTCAAAAAAAAAACCATAATAATAATGTATTTTTCTTTTTGTAGGGATGTGCAATTTGTGAAGAATTCAATCGGTCATGTCCATCAACCACAAAACAATAAACCTTGGTAAGCAATACTAATCCTACTAATATTATAAACGCGAAAGTTTGTGAGTATGTATGGATGATTACCCTTTCACGTAAAAACTACTGAATGGATTTTAATGAAACTTTAAAATAATATAGCTTATACATCTGAATAACACCTAGGCTACAATTTATAAAGATATTGTGTGAATTACTTTATATACGTATTTATATTACTTAAATCCAAATTACCACGCGGACGAAGTCGCGGGCGACCACTAGTAATCTATACTTATAATAAATATGTAGAAGTGAAAATTCTGTACATTGAAAATACCAAAAAAAATAATGGCAGGGGGTGTTACTAGACCGACACCGAAACCAACAATGCGATTAAAATTTTTTTTGTCTGTCTGTTTGTTCAGGCATCCCGCAATAACTACCGGTGCGATTACGATACTATTAATCCTGAAAAAGTATATACAATAAAAAAAAAACTTAATTTTGCGGTTCGATCCCTAGACCCGATTACTGTACCAACCGCAAATAATAAGTTTGTCGTAGGTTACGTCTCCCGCAGTGGAGTTCACTAAGGAGCGCTGCACACGGCTAAGATACAATATTATTTTATCTTAAGATACAATATCGCTCGCCATACAATTCAATGGACTATCACACAAAAATATAAATAATATTTCATATTTTCGTATCTTAAGATAAATTTGTATGGTATAATAGAGAATATAATAGAGAAACTGTTGTATGTACCTACTTTATGAACGCAATAAAACCCAAAACAATGGTTTTTAGAAAATTTGTCTGTTTGTCTGAATGTTTGAACACGCTAATCTCAGAAACGGCTTAACCGATTTGAATTTGCCGTTTTCAGTAATGCGTTGTGGTTTATTCAACATAACATTTAAGGTTTGGTTTTCAATCGGTTCATAAATAAAAAAGTTATGTAGATCTAAAGAAACACGCAGGCAGGGCAACAGCTAGTAATATAATAATAATAATAATAGCCTTTATTTAGCTATTTTACACTAGTGGTTCTGTGAACCGTAGACTTCGGGAGCTTTGTTTAGAATTTTTTTTTTCTATTTTCTTTATTACTCTTTCATTTTTCATCCAATCCAAAAAATATAATTCACATGTTATTCATTGTAAGCAAGGAGTGTGTGTGTAAAGTTTCATGAAAATCGGTTGATAAATACGGCTGCAAACATGATCTGACAGAACCCGTAGATGTAGAGATGTAGAGGTAGGTACAGACGAAAGAAATTCTCCCCAGTCTGCAAGTTGAAACGGAGACTTCGGCCGCTTCGCTCCCTCAGTCAATAAGCTTAAACTTATCTAATCTAGTCGATATTGACACCAGTTTCGTGAAGATTGTCTTGCTTGCCAGCATAGGGCTCCTCTAAAGCTCGCCACAGTGCACGATTACGTGTTTTTCTTGTCCACGTGACACCTGCTATCTTTTTAATGTCGTCTTCCAATCTACGACGTTGCCTTCCTTTCCTTCTTTTATGTTGTCTTGGGCACCACTCTGTTACATTTTTGGTCCACTTATCTCTTTGACTTCGCATCATATGACCTGTTCACCGCCGTTTTAGGTTTTTAATGCAGTATGTCACATCTCTAATTTTCGTTTGTTGACGTATTGTTTCAAGTCTTACTTTGTCTTTGAGCTTTATATTGAGCATGCTTCGCTCCATGCTATGTTGACAGGTCTCGAGCATGCGTATATTCTGTTGTGTTAAGCTCCATGTTTGGCATCCGTACGTCATGATAGGCAGAATACACGAATCAAATACTTTTTTCTTTAATCTTAGTGGCACATTTTCCACAATTTCTTTAAGAGACCAATATATTTTCCATGCTGCGTTTATTGTGTTATTTATTTCTTTTGTGAGGTCTGTAGGAGATATTACCTGCCCAAGATACATGTATTCCTCGACATATTCTATGGAAGCACCGCTGACTACAATTGGAATTTTTTCTTTGTTTGTCATTGCTTTAGTTTTTGCGGTATTCATTGATAGTCCAACATTGAAACTTTCATATACAAGCTGTTCTAGCATTTCTTGCAGGTTAGTTACGTCACTTGAAATAAGTATTAGGTCGTCCGCAAACCTCGGGTGGTGTAGTTGCACTCCGTTAACATTTAGTCCATATTTGGTCTAGTCGAATCGTCTAAAAATATACTCCAGAACTGCTGAGAAAAGTTTAGGTGATAAAGGATCTCCTTGTCTGACCCCTGTCTCTATTGTAAAATCTTCACCCAATCTTTCTGTTCTTATTTTAGCTGTTATATTCTTGTATATATTGCTGATCAGGCGTACATACTTTGACTCCACTCGTTGTGTTGTTAATGCTTCCCATATTTTTGCATGTCTTAATGAGTCGAACGCTTTATTGTAGTCAACGAATGCTAAATAGTAAGTAAGACCATATTCATTGCATTTTTGAATAATTTGTTTTATAGTATGTATATGTTCTAGTGTGGAAAAGTCGCTGTGAAATCCTGCTTGTTCTTTTGGCTGGTTTTCGTCTAAGATGTATGTTATGCGATTTAGCAGTATCTTGGAAAATATCTTATATACATTGGACATCAGGCTAATGGGTCGATAATTAGATATATCGTCTTTGTTTCCCTTCTTATGGATTAAAGTTATTGTTGATGAAGTCCATTGATGAGGTATATATTTTGTGTGTAGTATTTGGTTGAATAAGTCTGTAATAGTGTTTATTGTTATAGCTGATGTTCTTAAAATAAGTTCGTTAGATATACAGTCACAGCCTTAGCTACTTCTTCTGCCATTATATTTGGAATCTCTTCTTCGGTATCATTAACATAGTATAATGCTCTGTTGGGGTAACGTTTCATTGTCACTGTATAGGTCACGGTGATATTCTGTGGCTACTTGTAGTATTTCGCTTCTGTTTGTTTTGTGTTTTTTTGTTTTTCGATTAGTCACATTTTCGATCCAATTCGTGTTTTCTCTTAATTGATGCCAAGCTTTTTTAACTCCACCTGTCTTTTCTATGTAATAATTGATTGTTTCATTCCTTATTTTCTGTCTATGTTTCGGATGTGTAAGTTGATTTCTTTGCTTAGCGTTACAAACTCTTGTTTATTGATTTTTCTGTTCTGAAATAAGATCTTTCTTTGTTGAATTAAATCTCTTGCTGTAGGTACTAATTTATCTTTTTCAGTTTTATTTAGTCTATATGTATTTTCGAACTCGGGGGCGACTCGAACGAAAGAGGGGCTCGTGGTCTAGTGGTAACCGACAATGTTAACACATTGCAAAGGTTAAGCAATATCGAGTCAGGCCGGTCTTAGGATGGGTGACCATTTCTTAAGACACTGAGACCCCTCCGTGTCTCGGAGAGCACGTTAAGCCGTCGGTCCCGGTTGTCATACAAACATCTATGGCAGTCGTTAGGGGTAGTTGGAGCCCTAAATCAAAAATCCGACCGGTCTAACTACAGAACTTCGATGTCGCCCATGGGTTGTGGAGGTCAGATGGCAGTCGCTTCACGGAAAATATCGATGTTCAGCCGAATCGCAGTTAGACTGGAAAGCCGACCCCAACTTTAGTTGGGAAAAGGCTCGGTGAATGATGATGTATTTTCAAACTCCTTTAGTTCACTTACTAAGCCATCATATTTTTCTTGTACGCTGTTAAGATTGTTTATTCTTTTCATATTTGTTCCTAGTGTCTTTAAAATATTTTCCGGAATCGGTAAGGGTATCGGGATTTTGTATTTTGAATGAGTTTTCTAGATATTATTTTCTGTTCTTTTGTATGTAACTAGTTGACCTCGAAGTAGTCTGTGATCGGAATTTAAATTAAATTGATTAACAACATCGATGTTCGTAAACCGGCTAGGTTTATTTGTTATAATATAATCTATTTCATTTTTCATCTTCCCGTCGGGCGATACCCATGTCCATTTCCTGTTATATTTTCTATTAAAGTAATTATAAGTAGTTATGTAAATTATTTTCCAAAACAAAATTAATTAACCTTTGTCCATTATCGTTTCGCTGTCCTGTTGTATATGGTCCCATTATTTTATCTTCATTCTTGTTCTTTTCTCTTATAATGATAACAGTATTATATATGTTTTCCATAGTTTTGTTTAGTTGTCTATAAAAATAATTTTTAATTTCTCCTTGGGAACTATTAGCGGGAGCATATACACTTGGACTGTTGAAGTATATACTTGGACTGTTGAAGTTGGTTCCTGGAAGTTTAATATTAAAAAGCGATCCTATCTGATATTCCTTGGAACTCTATTATTTCACTTTTTAGGTATTTCTTAATCATAAACCCAACGCTGTATGAGCCTGGTGTTTCATTTTTATAGTATAGTATGTAATTTTCGTAGTCTTCAATTCTTTCATGGTCTCGCATATTCCCAACATGTCCCAGTTAACGTTTTCTAATGCATGTTCTAGTTCTAATAGGGACTCCTGAGATTTCAGTGTTCTTGTATTGAATGTAGCCATATTTAATATATTTATGTGTCCTTGCGTATTGGTTTTGGAATATTCTGTAATATTTTTTTTCTTTGAACTTGTTTCTGCAAACATTCGTGGGTTGTGGTCTGTTTCCTCTCGGTGACCGGCCGTATTGAGAAATTGTTTGCTTTTTTGTTAGTTTTATGTTTGTTATCTTCACGTTTCCGGTAGTTTTCATGCTTTCTTTGGTTTAGGGTGTTTTTTGACAATGAGAAAGATCTAGTCCTCATATATGCAAATGCATCAGTTTTGTGTATCTTGGAAGGGGCTATGATGCCTTTTCCCTCTGTACAGCAAGGTGATTGTACAGTACTGGGTGAAATAGAGAGATCCCTTTTCCTTTTTTAGCTTCCTGTTTATCTTTTACAATCTGATTATTGTTTTTTTATGAATGCTATGTTCCCTTTCTCCTTTTCCTGTTTCATTTGCAGCTGTAAATTTTTACGTATTTCTATGGTTTCCTTTGAAAAATCTTCAGTCAGATAAGTGTTTTGTGGCATTTTTGTTTTATTTTCAGCACTTCTATCTTCTTTTGTTGTGACAAAAAGGTTATCAGTAAAGGTCTAATTTTTCCCTCTACGACCGAGTCGGTTAAATGTTTATTTAAAATTTTTCTACACCGATATTCATCTCTTGTAAAGTATTTTTTATTATGACGTATAGTTCTTCATGGTTATTCGCAGTTTCTTTTACTCCACGTAGTATTATATTATTATTCCTAAAGTTAATACTATCAGGCGTTACTTTTCGGAAGTCCATAGTTAAATTAAATAAATCTAACTACTTTGCAATATTCCGCCACATGCAAATTACCCAACTCTCGTATTTATTATGTCGATGGCTCGGCGCACGGCGACCGAATTTTTCGGTCGCCGTGCGCCGAGCCATCGACATCTCCTGATGATGCCCCTGGTTGGGGGCGAAACACGTGTCGAGGTTTTTATTATTTTTTGCACGATAACACAACTCTCATATTTGTTCTATTTTCAAAATTATTTTGTCTATTCTTTCGGCCTAAGTGGATTTGGAGGGCGGACTTGTGCATGAATAAATACGAGAGTTGGGTAATTTGCATGTGGCGGAATATTGCAAAGTAGTTAGATTTATTTAATTATTATTCCTATTATTATCCTCCAAGTTTTCAAATTTTCTTCTTCAATGTCTCCACTTCCCCCTTTAAGTATTTATTTTCTTTGATGATAGGTTGTATTTTTTCATCTATATGACGCATTAGATTTTCAGTAATGTTTTGAGTGATTGTAGTTGTTTGTAGCTCAAGTTCCTTTTTCATCATTTGAAACAACTTCAACATATCTCTCTTCTTCTTATCATACCACGGGAATATCAGAGACATTCCCGTGGTATCCATGCTGCAGTAACTAAACGTTCTAGTAATAGCGTGGAATGAAATGGAGCGTGATTTCGCTTATTATGTTGGTAGCACTGCTGATGTGTCAGTGTGTATTTGACAGTATTTGACACTGTCAAACGTAGTAATATTTTTCAAAATATGTAGGTAAGAATATGATTGTATTTACTTCATTTCTTATTGATAAATAATAACTTTTTCTCACCTTCAAATTGTAATAACGTAGTTTTCGAAATGCTCCTTTGTGTTATTTCTTGTTATAAGTCAAAGTTTACTGGTGCAATAATCAGAGTGCAAATAAGTTTTTTTTTGTTTTTGGTTGGTTGGTGAATGGTTTTCTGCAGACTAAATTAAGCGGTGTGCACTTTTTCCCAGGATTTTATAATTAAAAACTTTAACATTTTTATAAGAACTTTAACCTTTTGGACAACCAGCACCAGAAAAAAAAAGCAATACTAGTCACTGTCAATACATACATATAATCACATTTCTATTACTGAGAGGGTAACCAAGGATGAAATTAATAGTAGATTTTATGACAAAGGAGTAAAATGATATATTGTTGTTGAAGTTTTTGAAGCCAGAGCGAAGCGCCTTCGCTTCGCTCTGGCTTCAAAAGTCTTGGGTTCGATTCCCGCTCGCGACACACTTTGTGTGATGACTCAAACGTTTGTACCGAAGTCTGGGTGTTTCCTATGTATAATAGAATAAAAATAATAAAATAAAATAAAATATGTTAGGACAATCCACACAACGCCATCTAGTCTCAAACTAAGCAGAGCTTGTGATATGAGTACTAGATAAACTGATATAAATACTTATATACTTTTTTTTTTTGTAAATACATACATATTATACATAGGAAACATCCAGACTTCGGTACAAACGTATGTGTCATCACACAAAGTTTGTCCCGACCGGGAATCGAACCCGAGACTCCGGCGTCGAAAGCGGATACACTACCGACCACGCCACCGAAGCAGTCAAATAATATGTATGTATCTAAGAAAAAAAGTACATAAGTATTTATATTAGTTTATCTAGTACTCATAGCACAAGCTCTGCTTAGTTGGAGACTATATAGCGTTGCGTGAATTGTCCTAACATAATAAAAAAAAAACATTAGATGATTTCCTAGTATTTTTACAGCGTCGCAGATGAAAGATTGTTTCGACGAAGAATGGAACCCGAAAAGCGGATTAGGTATGTATTACTACGCCATCAAGGTAGTCAAATACTTTCCGTGTATATATAGGTAGGTATATGATCACAATGTAAATGAAAATTCAAAGAATCAAAGAATTAATTTCATTTATTCAGTTTAGGCACATAAAGAGCACATATGAATGTCAAAATTTTACAATTTTATGTCAAGCAATATTATAAAGATACTAAATTAAGTACAAAAATAACCATTTGGAAACTTAATTTAAAAAATTTAAAATTGACAACTTACGTTTGGTCAATCTTATATCTATACTTCACGCCAAGCGGACAGGTAGATAGGTAGAATTGGGGAATGTCCCCCTTAGCTCTCGAGAACTGCTTTTGCTCCAATGATGGTTGACCAAAACCTATGGCGTGGTGCGGCGCGAAGCACCTCGCAAGACCGTACAAGTTACCGTAATAATTGAGTATGTTCTGCTTATACATGCCCTAGATACATGGACCAAATATTTTTGGAATATAGGTAATGACTGGTTAAGGAGTTACGGGATTTAGAAATTTTAACCAACCGCTGGGTATGCAGTACTTCAAAGCCAATTACTAAGTCTTAAAACTGTAGATTAAATTAATTTAACCATTGGCTTTATTACTTGCTTTAACTGTATTTTTATAAAGAAAAAAAATATTTTTTCTTTTTATTTTTTCTTAGAAAATAGGTGATATTGCTAAGTTTTACTATGGGCGTGAAAGTGGCATAATAAAATAATACAAAAAAATAATAAATATGAAATTCTATTTTTTTTAATTATTTTCCACACCCGGAAAAAAAAAGTTAGATAGCAATTTTTTTCCACAAATGTTTGTTTCGGAGTTTGTGTGTTTACTATGTATATTATGTATGTATTTAGAAATATATAATAAGTACGTTTATCAGTTGTCTAGATCCCATAGCACAAGCTTATATTAGCTTAATTTGGGCTAGATGACGTTGTGAGAGAATGTTCAAAAATATTTTAATATATATTTTTAATTATATCAATCTTTTTTCACAGCATTGCAAATGGAAATTCTAATCTACAAATAGGCCCACAGCAGAGGCTAACGAAAAAAGCAAAAATGCATCTGGAGAACTTAAAGTTTCTAAAACCCGAATTTATGATCGGTAGTCTGAAAAGTTTCAAAAATTTTTTAT
Source organism: Nudaria mundana (assembly GCA_963556515.1). Lineage (NCBI taxonomy): Eukaryota > Metazoa > Arthropoda > Insecta > Lepidoptera > Erebidae > Nudaria > Nudaria mundana. Next base: position 6,879,628 of record OY748315.1, read on the forward strand.
CAGACCCTAAAATGAAGTCCGTAATAATACCCACGATGTACCCGGGACAGAAGATGTTTGCAGACAGTTTATTTAATTTTGTTATGAAACGCACATTGCATAAAATATTTGATGGTGAAGCTAGAATGATTATAAAAGAAATGTCAGTGTTGCTACCATCAGTTTCAATGTATTACGATGTTGTAAATTCCAGAGATGGTAACATTTTGAACTCGTTAGTATTTTTTTCCTTTTTATAGCGTTTGTTTATAATAATATATATACTGCCGTGCTAAGCGCAAAAGCAAACTACCGAGATGGAACCAAATAATTGGAAAGTAAAAGATTTCGGCTAAAAAAAATTATTTGAAAATCGGTTCACCCAATTGAAAGACAAAATAAAAGAAATTGTTTACGATAACATCATAATGGTTCGTTATTTAAATTAACTTGTAAAGAAATAATGCATTTCTATGGTTTTTACTTAGATCAGAAATACCTAGATTACCGATCAGTGTTTTAAATTTTATTTATTTATTTTTTTATTTATTCATTTATTATCAGGCTACGTCAGAAAAGTTACAGATCTTATATTAACTTATTCTACGGCCCATAGATATATGTATTAAAACTAAAACACATATAATTATATCTTACAATAGAACACTAAACTGTCTATTGTTTAAACGGGTGTCGTGTTACACTTCGCGTAAGGTAACGTGCCGCGAAACCGTCTATACACGACATCTTTCGGCCAAAACTCTTCCTTAAGGAACATGTCGAGATGATGAGTCGGCACCCTAATCACGAACGACTTAAAGTTCGTGTTGTGGCGCGAATCCAACCTCTCGACTCTCAAGGCCCAGTTGGTCTTCTCCACGATCTCGATTAAATAATTTAAAAACGTCACCACTTCACCTCGGTCATTGCACACCTGCGCACTTCAACCGCGCGCCGTACTAAGTTCCTATTGCGCTTGCTGACTCTCGAGGGATGCGACAACGGCGCTGTACATTGCACACCTGCGCGCTTCAACCGCGCGCCGTACTAAGTTCCTATTGCGCTTCTGACTCTCGAGGGATGCGACAACGGCGTTGTACATTGCACACCTGCGCGCTTCAACCGCGCGCCGTACTAAGTTCCTATTGCGCTTCTGACTCTCGAGGGATGCGACAACGGCGTTGTACATTGCACACCTGCGCGCTTCAACCGCGCGCCGTACTAAGTTCCTATTGCGCTTGCTGACTCTCGAGGGATGCGACAACGGCGCTGTACATTGCACACCTGCGCGCTTCAACCGCGCGCCGTACTAAGTTCCTATTGCGCTTGCTGACTCTCGAGGGATGCGACAACGGCGCTGTACATTGCACACCTGCGCGCTTCAACCGCGCGCCGTACTAAGTTCCTATTGCGCTTCTGACTCTCGAGGGATGCGACAACGGCGTTGTACATTGCACACCTGCGCGCTTCAACCGCGCGCCGTACTAAGTTCCTATTGCGCTTGCTGACTCTCGAGGGATGCGACAACGGCGCTGTACATTGCACACCTGCGCGCTTCAACCGCGCGCCGTACTAAGTTCCTATTGCGCTTGCTGACTCTCGAGGGATGCGACAACGGCGCTGTAAATTGCACACCTGCGCGCTTCAACCGCGCGCCGTACTAAGTTCCTATTGCGCTTGCTGACTCTCGAGGGATGCGACAACGGCGCTGTACATTGCACACCTGCGCGCTTCAACCGCGCGCCGTACTAAGTTCCTATTGCGCTTGCTGACTCTCGAGGGATGCGACAACGGCGCTGTAAATTGCACACCTGCGCGCTTCAACCGCGCGCCGTACTAAGTTCCTATTGCGCTTGCTGACTCTCGAGGGATGCGACAACGGCGCTGTACATTGCACACCTGCGCGCTTCAACCGCGCGCCGTACTAAGTTCCTATTGCGCTTGCTGACTCTCGAGGGATGCGACAACGGCGCTGTACATTGCACACCTGCGCGCTTCAACCGCGCGCCGTACTAAGTTCCTATTCCGCTTGTTGACTCTCGAGGGATGCGACAACGGCGCTGTACATTGCACACCTGCACGCTTCAACCGTGCGCCGTACTAAGTTCCTATTGCGCTTGCTGACTCTCGAGGGATGCGACAACGGCGCTGTACATTGCACACCTGCGCGCTTCAACCGCGCGCCGTACTAAGTTCCTATTCCGCTTGTTGACTCTCGAGGGATGCGACAACGGCGCTGTACATTGCACACCTGCGCGCTTCAACCGCGCGCCGTACTAAGTTCCTATTGCGCTTGCTGACTCTCGAGGGATGCGACAACGGCGCTGTACATTGCACACCTGCGCGCTTCAACCGCGCGCCGTACTAAGTTCCTATTGCGCTTCTGACTCTCGAGGGATGCGACAACGGCGCTGTACATTGCACACCTGCGCGCGTCAACCGCGCGCCGTACTAAGTTCTTATTGCGCTTGCTGACTCTCGAGGGATGCGACAACGGCGCTGTACATTGCACACCTGCGCGCTTCAACCGCGCGCCGTACTAAGTTCCTATTGCGCTTGCTGACTCTCGAGGGATGCGACAACGGCGCTGTACATTGCACACCTGCGCGCTTCAACCGCGCGCCGTACTAAGTTCCTATTGCGCTTGCTGACTCTCGAGGGATGCGACAACGGCGCTGTACATTGCACACCTGCGCGCTTCAACCGCGCGCCGTACTAAGTTCCTATTGCGCTTGCTGACTCTCGAGGGATGCGACAACGGCGCTGTACATTGCACACCTGCGCGCTTCAACCGCGCGCCGTACTAAGTTCCTATTGCGCTTGCTGACTCTCGAGGGATGCGACAACGGCGCTGTACATTGCACACCTGCGCGCTTCAACCGCGCGCCGTACTAAGTTCCTATTGCGCTTGCTGACTCTCGAGGGATGCGACAACGGCGCTGTACATTGCACACCTGCGCGCTTCAACCGCGCACCGTACTAAGTTCCTATTGCGCTTGCTGACTCTCGAGGGATGCGACAACGGCGCTGTACATTGCACACCTGCGCGCTTCAACCGCGCGCCGTACTAAGTTCCTATTGCGCTTGCTGACTCTCGAGGGATGCGACAACGGCGCTGTACATTGCACACCTGCGCGCTTCAACCGCGCGCCGTACTAAGTTCCTATTGCGCTTGCTGACTCTCGAGGGATGCGACAACGGCGCTGTACATTGCACACCTGCGCGCTTCAACCGCGCGCCGTACTAAGTTCCTATTGCGCTTGCTGACTCTCGAGGGATGCGACAACGGCGCTGTACATTGCACACCTGCGCGCTTCAACCGCGCGCCGTACTATGTTCCTATTGCGCTTGCTGACTCTCGACGGATGCGACAACGGCGCTGTACATTGCACACCTGCGCGCTTCAACCGCGCGCCGTACTAAGTTCCTATTGCGCTTCTGACTCTCGAGGGATGCGACAACGGCGCTGTACATTGCACACCTGCGCGCTTCAACCGCGCGCCGTACTAAGTTCCTATTGCGCTTGCTGGCTCTCGAGGGATGCGACAACGGCGCTGTACATTGCACACCTGCGCGCTTCAACCGCGCGCCGTACTAAGTTCCTATTGCGCTTGCTGGCTCTCGATTATCGGTATTTGTAATAATTACCTAATATAGTATTCGAGTGCCAAAATTCCGCGTTGTATTTGTACTGAATCCAATATCTATAGTACGAGGGTGGATTGAAAAGTAGTCGGCCTACTGATCCATTTAGTTCTAAAAATCAAATCTACCCACATTATTTAGTTCAGTTCAGACCTTTTAATTGTGTGAAGTTTGAAACGTGTACGATAATTAGTTTTAATTTTATAAATTTATTAACAAAGCAATCTGACATCATTTCCGCAAATGGAGCAAATCGAGCAGCGTGCCGTCATTAAGTACCTCCATAAGAAGGGGCTGTCATCAAAAGCCATCCATGATGATATGGTCATTACATTAGGGGATTGCGCTCTTTCATATTCATCCGTCAAAAATGGATAGCAGAATTCAAGCGTAGTAGAGAGAGTGTGAAGGACGAACCGCGCTCTGGAAGGCCTTCGACGTCCACTACTGACGAAAATGTTAAAAACTACTCGACTTAATTATGGGAGACCGCAGATTGAAAATTAGAGAGATAGCCGAGGTGGGCCTTTAGAGACATGTTAGTATTCTGGGACCCACCGGTGGGTCTGCTTTATGAACCTTGACAAAGTAGTCATTAGTGGGTCTTCGAAGATAATAAAATCTCAGTGGACCCACTAGTGGGCCTTTAGAGACATATCAGTATTCTGAGACCCACCGGTGGGTCTGATAAGTGGGTCCTTGAAGCCGAAGCGGAGATTATAGGCATCTCTTATGAACGTACTCAAAACATAATAGTCAACGTGTTGGGTTTCCACAAGGTGTCTGCGAGGTGGGTTCCGCGACTGCTTTCAGTTGAGCAAAAAAGGATGCAATTGACTATTGCACGCGACTGTTTGGAGTTATTTGAAGCTGATGAATGTGATTTTTTGAATCGTTTTGTTACTATGAACGAAACATGGGTTCATTACTGTACACCGGAAACAAAACAACAATTAAAACAGTGGAAAAGACCTGGTTCACCACCCCCCAAAAAGGCTAAGTCGATTTTGTCGGCAAGTAAGGTGATGAGTGGTGTATTCTGGGACTCGAAGGGTGTGATTATGGTTGATTATCTTGAAAGAGGTCAGACTGATTATTACTGCACCTTACTACGTCGTTTACGAGAGGAAATAAAAGAAAAACGTCCAGGAATTATCAGAAGAAAAGTCCTGTTTCATCAAGATAACGCTCGTGTTCACTCAATGTTCAGTGTCTCTCCAATCAATGGCAGAAATTCACAACTGTGGCTTTGAACTGTTACCGCATCCACCTTATTCGCCTGATCTGGCACCGTCAGACTTTTTTCTCTGCCCTAACCTAAAAAATCACTTGGGAGGTCAAAGATTTTTGACAAATGACGAGGTCAAAGCAACAGTAGACGCATATTTTGACTCTAAGGAAGAATATATTTTTTTCAATGGGCTAAATGCTTGGAAGGGAAGATGGCAAACGTGCATTGAACTTGATGTTGATTACGTTGAAAAATAAAAATATGTTTCATTTATTACATATGTATTTATTTTCTTGGTTAGGCCGATTACTTTTTAATCCACCCTCGTATTTTTGATCTAAGGGTTTTTATGACTTTTTCTCGAGTTTTTAAATAACTCCAAAACAATTATTTGAGCGGGAGTCTCAGTTAGGACTTTATTTCGATCATATCTGTCTAGTTTTGGCATAAAATCAGTATGTCCGCATGTCAGGGAAAATCACAGACTGTGAAGCGGTATCTCAATAAAAGTAATTTTCGATATAATTGGAGTTTTGTGGTCGTCTTTATTTGTTATTATTATATTGAATTTATATGTTATATTGTAAAGTGTATGTGGATAGATATACCTGTTTCATGAGATACTTAATTTGCGTTAATTGTTCTTAATTTTGCGTTTACACGTAATTTGCCGCTAATAAGCTTGGAAAATTATTTATCTTTTTGGCGCTATTCAAAATATACGGCTACGTAATATTGATATACATCTAATGCCGTTGGTGATTCAAGGCTTAGTTCATTAGATGCGTCTTTTTCCTTTATTTTCAGATGGTCAGATTTTCAAATGGTCCGATTTTCAGATGGTCCGATTTTCAGATGGTCAAATTTTCAAATGTCCGATTTTCAAAAGGTCAGATTTTTAAATGTCAGACTTTCAAAAGGTCAGCTTTTTAAATGGTCAGACTTTCAAATGGCCAGCTTTTCAAATGGTCAGTCTTTCAAATGGTTAGAGTATATTCAATAAAAAAAATCCTTTAAATATTTATAAAATCTTAATATTTAATTAAAATCAAACTGAACATAAAGGAAACAAACTTAAAATGAAATATTATGTAAAACTTAGATTTACTAGTCTGCACACACTCGAGTCGTGAAATTTTTTTGGAACGAACATCTGATATACCTAATCATATTTTTTTATTCATTCCTAGAAATAAATCGTTGGCGCTGTAAAGTCGTACGTATGTTGTCTCGGTTTTGTTAGGTAAGAGAGCGTAGAGCACTGGGACAAACTGAACAGTTTCATTGTCATTTTCATTGCTAAAATCTGCATGTAAAGTGTAAATGTCTTGATAGAACGCTATACGTGCGATTTATAAACTGAATGCACGAATTTCTCTTAGAGAAAGATTTAAAGAAATAGGCATTTTAACAGTTGCATCACAATATATATATGCGAATATTATGTTCGTTAAACAGAATATACATTTATACAGTATGAACAGTGACATACATGCAACAAATAGGTAGGTACTAGAAATAAGCATAAATTGGTTGGGACGTATTATCGTTTACAGAAGGTTCATGACTCCTTTGCAGGATTTGGTGTGCGTTTTTATAACAAAATTCCTCTAAACATTATGAACCTTCCTTTGAATAAATTCAAAGTGGCTGTTAAGACACACCTCTTAAAAAAGGCATATTATACTATTAAGGATTATCTAAACGATACAGAGAAATGGCAATGAGTTGCTTGCTCATCACTCGAGCTACATAGGGGCTACTTCTGTTTGAAATGTTGTTTTATTGCTGAAACTCACTTATTATTGTTAAATTATTATTATTATGATATTGTTAGGTATGGGTACTTTTGTGGGTGATTATGTGGCACTTTTAACTAGTATTTGACTTTTTTTGAGATCAGAGATCCATAGTTTTTGAGTTCACTTGGTCCACACATGGTCACGTACTGCCCTTGCCCTCTTTTTATTGTTGTAACAGAATCATTGTATTTACTGGCGAATAAAAAGAGTGGCCGTGAGTCCGAGTCTCTCTCACCGGCCGCAGCCGGTGAGAGAGACTTGCCAGGTTCTTTCCTCACAGGCTCTACCTATTGCCTTGTTCTTCGTAAATTTTTGGTATAGATTTCATAGTTACCCTTACTGATCTTTTGCATTCATCCATTATATTTCGTATTTTATTTGCCGATTTATCAAATAAACACGAATGTTTACAATTTCTTAAAATTTTGAACTGTGCATCCAGTGTAGCAGACGCATTGCATAGTTTCCGATTGCTGAATCGCCAATTACTGAATCCGCCCTTAATCTTTTTCGCAAGCGAATATTTATAGCCCAATATTAAAACAATATCTTTGCCTTTCTGACTTACAACCAATGAGACACTATTTTCACTGAGATGGTCCTCACTATCACTTAAATTCATAGCGGAAAAGCAGAGTAAAACAAACTAAATGTTTTATTATGCAAACTAGCAATATAATCAGAGAATATTATAGATTCCACAAATCTATCCACTCGTAGATAAACGGTAAAATTATCATGATTGTCATTTTGAAGTGAAAAGGTGAAAAGGATTTGAGTGGCCATTGCTATTCAATACCACAAAAGAGGTTTAACATCAACACGTTCCTATCCCTAATCCTTCCTAATTTATTTTGTTAACGTTATACCAATACCAATCATGATTCGTATCATGACCACATGGGTCAATCAGATAGGTACTATTTTCACTGTCCGATCAATTAAATGGCACCGTGATATGATGTTCATGACTGTACCAAAGCTGACTATTTGAAAGTCAGACCATTTGAAAATCTGACTATCTGAAAATCGGATCATTTGAAATTCTGACCATCTGAAAATAAAGGGTATTTTTAAAGGAAACCGATTGCATGAAAATCAACTTTTTTTTTTTGAGATACCGCGCTTGCGTTTAGTAAGTAAGTAAAGTAAAATAAATGTACACACTAGAGAAACAAATGGTTTATGACAAGTTTAAAAAAATATAATGTACAACAGGCGGCCTTATTGCTAAAGAGCAATCTCTTCCAGGCAACCTTAGGGTGGAATGAAAGTTACAAGAAATGATAGGGGCTATGTACAATGTAATACAATTATAATTTAAAAAAATATTAAATAATCATGAGAAACAAGTACTTACATATTATTATATTATATGTAATTCAATTCATTGCATGTTTAGCACGGCAGTATAGTACTAATGTGAGTTTTAATAAAAAATATCGTAAAATAAATTAAGAAAACTTTCTTTTGTAGGGATGTGCAGTTCAAGAAAATAGGACATTTTGATTTTTTAAACACAAATCAACCACCAAACAATGAACCCTGGTAAGTAAATATTTCCGATAGGATGGGCAGGGTGACGTTGATTTGAGGTGAACTGACTGACTTTCAAAAGTGTTACCTTGTAACCCATTTGAAAAAAACATATTATTAAGAATCAAAACCAGAATAAATTAAAAGAAAGGTTTATTCACAAGAAATAAATAAGTCAGGATTTTATACAAAAGTACCCCATTACTAGCTTTATTAGCTTTTACAGTAACAATTACACAACTTGTATTTGCAATATCTGATACTAAGGTAACCCAATCTAAACAGGGTTACATGACCTTTATAACAAATAGCAGCAATTACATGACCTTTATAACAAATAACAGCAATTACTTAAGACATGTTATCGCTACGAGAGTTGGAAAACGACTGTCCGACATATTCTTGACGCTACGTTTTTATAGGAACGGAGGGGGACACGGGACGGGGGAGGGGGGTATGCCGCGTGCAAAACTACCCCCTAACAATATATAATATATATTTTTTCTTTTCTCTTTGGCTCCACCCGTTGCTTAAAATGTAAATTCTTATGTGCTGACGTTAATGAGTGTTATTTTATAACCTTAATAAATATTTTTGAGTTTGAGTTTGAATTTTCGTTGTCACTAGTATTAGCGAGTGTAATTTTAACAACGATAAATATGTACGTTGAACCTGTTAAACCTGTTGCCTTGTGATGAAATGTGATAAAAGGCAACCAAATCTTACGTGCCAGCCGCTGTGGCACAGCCAATTAAAATCCTGGGCGTCTCGGACTAGCTGTATATGTTATCTTCATAAAAGTGACACCCAAAATATTTTCCCGCTAAAGGAGCTAATTTGTATTACATTACGATATGACAGACATAAAATTTCGCGCTTTCTAGTAACATTATATGCCTTTTTTATATATAATATGCAATATCGCTGTTATTTAATTAAGTGTTTGTTTGTTTATTTTAGTATTCCCAACACCATAAAAGAGGGCCCACACGACGTACCGAAACCTTCACACCCGAAGACACGATCAGACGTATCGCAACATCTAGAATATATTAACAATTTGACACGTGTCTTTATTAAAAACACACTGAAACAATTCATAAACTTTTTATCAAACGAAAGTGAGGGTAGTTTGATAATTTCGACCGACTCATTCGACGAATATATGTTCGCCAATAATATATTCAAGATACGTCACGATGAGAAAGTTAGAAGCCATACTGACATTGGATCTGGCTATATGTTGGAGAAGCTGGATGTGTTGTGGATTAACAAAACATATAGAGTTAAAAAGAGAAGCAGATTTGAAATTGCCAAATTGTTCGTATATTTTTGTGTTTTAAAGCAATGAGTTTGCTTAAACTATTTTTAAAATATTAAGAAAGAATTTATAAATAGATCACAAAAACTGATGTCATCGGCGGGACTCGAACCCACGGCCTTTCCTAAAAGGGGGAATAAGCTGAGCTGACTACGATGACCACTACTGACAACATCGAATTTTTGCTTCATATCATATTCATAATTTCTAGATCGCGCTATTAAGGTTAGCGTTGGATCCACCTACCGGAGTTCTGCCGAACTAACGGTATCAGTGTATCGTGTTACAACTATAATATATTTAAACAATGATTTTTTGAATCCTTACTACATCAATATATTTTTGTATTTTACTCGAACCCACGGGTTCAAGTCCTGCTGATGACATCAGTTTTTGTGATCTATTTATAATTTCTTTCTTAATATGTTAGTATATTATTTATTTATTTTCTTCTATTCAAAAAGTGGCGTTGTTACATCAGTGCGCCTAATGTGGAACTTTTTGTTCAGATACTTTTTAGATCTCTATCGAATTTAATTTTAATCGAATCCGAAGGTACTTTACACGTGAATCCAAAAAAAAAAAACAGACTGACAGCCTGTTCTTTTTGCATTTATAATATTAAATATGTATCAAAAATAGGCACGACTACCCTAAAAAAATTTTTTTTTTAGTCATGTCCACTATGTGAAGATGCCGCCTTTTGACAGCTTCATCGAACAAAGCTGGAGACCTCGGTAAGATACATTTCTAATTTGTATTACAGTATACATAATTATAGACTAAAAATATTTACATTACAAAATATCGTTTAAAAAATCCTCCGCGTCATTGCCGACTGGGAAGGTTCCCAGAATGCTGGCTGTGTTGCCACGTTGGATGGCGATACTTATTATTTGGGACAGAAAATAGCCAGCCTTCTGGTCCTGAGAAGCATCGATTATTTGTATTATTATCAGTTATTTTTATCATATTTTTATCAGTTTGTTATATAATTTGAACGTACCAACTTTTTAATATATTGGATTTTTAAGGATAGATATTATATTACATAAATTAATAGTTAGAACACTCAATATCTGATCTCGCTAAGTGAGCCAATTTGTACTACATTATGATATTACATACATAAAATAGTACGAATTGGATCGGGACTCGTGGTCTAGTGCTAACCGATAATGTTAACACATTGCAAAGGTTAAACAACATCTAGCCAGACCGGTCTTAGGATGGGTGACCATTTCTTAAGACACTGAAACCCCTCCGTGCCTCGGAGAGCACGTTAAGCCGTCGGTCCCCGTTGTCATACGAACATCTATGGCAGTCGTTAGAGGTGGTTGGAGCCCTTAATCAAAAATCTGACCGGTCTAAGTACAGAACTTCTATATCGCCCATGGGTTGTGAAGGTCAGATGACAGTCGCTTCACGGAAAATATCGAAGTTCAGCCGAATCGCAGTTAGACTGGAAAGCCGACCCCAACTGAGTTGGGAAAAGGCTCGGTGAATGATGAACATAGTACGAATTGGCTCGTTTTCCAGTCTTCACGAGGCGCACTCTAGTACCATATCTGCCTTTTTAAATATGCAATTTCTTTGTTCCACCGGGCAGGGTCGCCATATGATATAGGGAAAACACTAGCTTGGATGACAGAAAACTAGCTTATTTCATCGTTAGCAATAATTAGCATCTAATATATATTGCGTTACATATACGAGTCGAGGGCATGGATAAGAGAACGACGAGTCATATCATGAAACTCCCAAGAGGAAACATGAGACTCGCCATAGAAGTCATAACAGGACACTGTCGACTAAATAGACACCTGACAGTGATAGGAGTGAAAACCGACCCAAAATGCCCAGAGTGCATGGACAGCGATGAAACAAGCTTCCACCTGCTGGCTGAATGTCCCATGTACTCATGCTCAGATGGGAACTTCCAGGGTCGGACAGACTATACGAGGAAGACATTAGCAATCTGAAGGTGGAACAGATAATTAGATTTATTAAGGACACAAGAAGATTCGACGGGGTGCCGTGAGAGCTGGATCAACCACAATCTCCCCAAGGGGAGAACTGGGGAAATGGACGAAATGGCCCGCAAGAGTCGCGGGTGGATCGTCCGTCCGGCTGCCGGCGTCCCCGTTGGAAATAATAATAATAATAATAATCCTTCGAGATAACCGCCATGTGGGACGTAGACTCGACGATCATTGTCCCCGTGGTCGTTTCGGCAAACGGATTAATAGCGAAGAGTCTCGATCAACATCTCAAGAGACTCTCGTTAGATTGTTGGATCAAGAGTCAGATTCAGAAGGTTGTTATCCTCGACACGTGCCGTATTGTTAGGAGGTTTCTTAGTCTGTAGCCTCCACCGCCGGTAGTTTGGGTCCTACTCCGCTACTGGTGGGACACTATTTTTTATATTTTTAAATGTGTTTTTTATAAATCTATTTAAAAATGTATAAAATAAGAATGTTATTGAATAAACGAAATAATAATAATACATATACGAGTACATTCACACATCACTATGGAATGTTTAGTTTATACTTTCGATTTTTGGCACTTATAAAACTGTGCAACTTATAAAACACACTTGCATACTATTCCACAACTTTATTTGATTTATTTTCATCGACCGGTTTCGCTTTTCAGCATTATCAAAGGTGTTTTGCTTCACTGTCTACACATCTTCAAGCCATTTAAAAATAATAAAATTATTCAAAGTGTGTTTGTTCATTATGTATTGTACAATGTATTGTTATTTATTTTATATTATAGTTTTTTTATTTTAGGATTCCCAACGCCATAACAGAGGGTCCACACGTAGATCCGAAACCTTCACATCCGAAGACACCATCAGGCGTATCACAACATCTAGAATATATTAACAATTTGACACCCGTCTTTATTAAAAACACACTGAATCGTTTAATAAACTTTTTATCAAACGAAAGTGAGGGTAGTTTGATAATTTCTGTCGATTCAATCGAAGAAAATATGTTCGCTAATGACATATTGAATATATGTCGCGACGAAAAAGCTAAAAGCTATTTTGATATTGAATCTGGCTATATGTTAAGGAAACTGTCTGTGTTGGCGAAAGACAAAGAATATACAATTAGAAAGGAAAGCAGACGTGAAATTGCAAAATTGTTAGTATATTTTTTTTTTTAATTATTACTAGGTTCATTACCGCGACCTCAAACGCGTTATTATTATTATTTTATATTTAGGTCGACAAATTGACGCCACCCGCTTGATTGTAAGCTGTGGCGAGACGTCTGGCGATTGTGGGTGACTCTCATAGTACACAGGAATACTATAGAGAGTGGCCCTCAACTTGACGACCCAGTAATGTGCCTCTTCACGCTTCGCTTAAAGAACCCAGGGTTATAAGTTGGAGGAAACACGTGCGCAGGTAGGGCGTTCGAACGTTTAAAACGCTCGGTTCTCGCAAAGACGGTTCCCACGGTATGAGAGTGCCATCTCTGCCCGGCACGCGTTGTTCGGGATCGGAAGGGAGAGGGTGGGGTCAGGTTGAAGAGCTCTTCAGAACACTCACCGTGGTAAATACGGTAGAGCGCGGCCAAGGAAGCAATTGTTCGGAAGCAATTATTTAACATTTTCGTACCCTATTCGCACTGGAACAACTGGTCAAGTAATTTCTGTTTGTATACACGATTATAAAATGGCCTTTGTTATCCAAAATAGAAAAAAAAATTAAAACATTACCGGGTTAATAAGTAGCTTGTTGCACTCAGCCAGGCCTGACACACTCCGCAGTGTAAGCATGAATCGATCGCGCCGCAACGATCGGGCCCATTCCAGTGGGCTGCCAATTAGACTATCTGTGTACCGAATTCAATTTAAATCGGATCAGTATTTTAGACTAGAAAGCGTAACAGACTGATAGACAATTTATTTATTTTTAATTCTCTCACACAGAAATGTTGTTGAGAGATTTACATTGGTAGGCTTAGTCTATGTGAGAGACTGGCATCTGTACTGGGAGACCTGTATGACAGATATCCAGCCTCTCCAGGGTCTCGACAGATAGTGTTTCTTAAAGGTACAAACAAATTGTTCACGTGTGTCCCACATACTCGTATAATCCTGGGATCTGGGAAACGGAGCGTGAAGATGCACATCAGTAGGTCGTCAAGTTGAAGGCCACTCTCTATAGTATTGTGTGCTGTGAGTGTGGCCCACAATCGTTAGACGTAGTCACGACTTACCACCAGGCAGGCGGAGTCAATTTGGCGAACCCAATATAAAAAAAAAAAAAAAGTGGAATTCAACAGGAGTATCAAAGGTATTTTTAATTATTTAAGCAAGCTAAAGGAATGTGTGTGTGTGTGTGTGTGTGTATGTGTGTTAGTTATTTATGCATTTATCTTAATAAACTAGTACGGTGTCTTGCGCGGTGCTTCGCGCCGCACCACGCCATAGGTTTTGGCCTATAACTTTTGACCCCTTAGGGCTAGGTCAAATTTTCGATTTTTTGGCTTGTCTCCAGATCGAGGGCTATCCATAGAGGGGTCAACCATCATTGGAGCATAAGCAGTTCTCGAGAGCTAAGGGGGACATTCCCCATTTCTATTTATAGATAATAACAATAAAAAACTAGAGACCCTACCCATTTTTTTTTCAGAGATGTTCACTATGCAAAAATGTCACGATTTAACAGCTTAATACAACAAAGTGGGAGACCTTGGTAAGATACATTTCTAATTTGTATTTTGATCCGACATTTTTATCCCATTTTCACCAGTTAAGAATTCATAGCACCGCGGCACGTACGACATGCTGTGGCATTCGGCATAGTTTATCGAAACAAAGTAATGCGAATTCTAATGTAGACGAAATAAGGATAAAAATAAGTTTGTCAAAATAAAATCCCCCATAAAATCGCCAGCTATTTAAATTACTCACCAAACTGTTACAACCTAAATTACTTGTCACATCAGCTATCTGTCAATGTAAGTCCCGTTAAAGTCGGTCCAGCCGTTTCAAAGTTTACCAGTTTACTAACAAACAGACAGACAGAAAATAAAATGTAATATTGTTTTTTTTTATGTAAGTAGTGAGGAGCTGTTAATTTGAAATTACACACATACACTATCGCGCATGATTAGTTTACACATGTATTTGTTATAACCGACTTTAAAAACGGAGGTTCTCAACTCGACTGTATTTTTTTAAATGTTTGTTACTTTTTTTGACAGCTTCTGCTTCCCAAGTAATCCCATTGCGATTCGATCCCTTTCCAACAATTATTTATTCCCATTGCGGTAATTTAAAGTCCGTTTTTGTGTCCAATATTTGACTTGCTTTAATGCTTTTGTTCATCAGGTATCCTCGTGATGTATCATATCACAACAATCAAATGATACACTTTGTGAAGAATGCCAAGTTACTGCAAACTGTTTGGAGAGGGTATCAAAAGAGATCTTTAAATCACGAAGTTTGGTCTTTTTTTGAAGGGTAAGTGGCTCGCCCCATTGACAGTATACTACCGCCATACATAAGATGCAGCTGGTTGTTTTATACATTAACATTGTAAAAGGTCCAGGTCAGATTGGTTCATATTGCATCACTCCAAACTCCGCTGATGTTAAAACATAACTCCGCTGATGTTAACACGTATCACTACAAACTCCGCTGATGTTAACACGTATCACTCCTAACTCCGCTGATGTTAACACGTATCACTACAAACTTTGCTTATGTTAACACGTATCACTCCAAACTTAGCTGATGTTAACACGTATCATTCCAAACTTATCTGATGTTAACACGTGTCACTCCTGACTCCGCTAATGTTAACACGTCTCACTCCAAACTTTGCTATTGTTAACACGTATCACTACAAACTCAGCTGATGTTAATACATATCACTACAATCTCCACTATCTCATCAGCTTTTTAACAGTTAAAGTTTTTCACTGCAAGCCTATTCCCGCCGAGTAATCGCTGCCAGACGTGTTTAAGCAGTGAAGATATGATTAAATCGGTGACTAAACTTTTGTTAAGAGCCCGCAACTACCCGTGGCAACTGCCATAGATGTTCGTATTATACCAAAACGAACCAAAACCGACGTCAACGTGTCGGAGAGGCACGGCTCTCTCTTTCTGACCAGGGATGCCCGATCTGAATCGATCTTAAAGAAGATCGATTCACGGCAATACGATCTGGCGATTTTTTGAATCGATTCAACAGGATGCGATCTTTGTTCAGATCGAATCGTATGCTTGGAAGATCGTATGAAAAAATCGCATCATTAAAAAACGAAAATAATGCACATTACATTGTATTTATCTTTGATAACACTCTCATTTTTTTGCACATACTCTTAATTTAGTTGTGCAAAAAGCTGTGGAAGAGACAAGTGGCTTAGATGCATTAGTAAATAAGGTCAAAACCATTGTCACATTTTTTAAACACAGTGTTTTAGCACAGGATGAATTAATAAAACTTCAAAAATCTAATAACGTATTACCAAAAAAGTTAGTACAAGACGTTATAACCAGATGGAATTCTAAGCTGTTTATGTTACAACAATTTATTGATCTTTATGAGTTCGTCAGCACTATTCTACTCCAAAACCCAAAGGCCCCTGCTATGCTTGGAGGCAATGAAATAGCCATCATAAAGGAAATTATTAACGTTTTGACTCCTATAGAAAATATTACTAAAGAAATCTCGGGTCAAGATTATGTAACGAGTAGTATAATCATACCAATTATTTTTTGCATTACTATTTCGATCGAATCCACCAATACGGAAAGCACTTCTGAAGTTTCTGACTTAGCAGCAGAATTCAAAGCGAAAATACTGAGCAAAACTCATAAACTCTTTAAGAATATTGAAATATTGCATCTTTTGGCAATTTCAACAATTTTAGATCCTCGATTTAAAAAAAAATATTTTACGGATTTGCTTAAAACATCAGACTTGGACGCCAATAAGGATACATTAGAGAATGAGCAAAATGTGGTTTTATCCGATGATGACAATAAGATTTGAAAATTTCATAGCAAGTTGGTGTTAGAATTGAATCTAAATATTCCAAAGGAAGGGCTAGATGACATTTTGAAACAGTACCTTAGAGAACCATTACTTGGTCGACAAGCAGACCCAATACTATACTGGACCACCAGATATAGTGTGTGGCCGGACTTAAGCTGTTTGGCTTTGAAGTATTTGACTATTGTTGCAACATCTGTCCCTTCAGAACGTCTGTTTTCTCTAGCTGGCAACACCTTGACTGATAGCCGTAATAGGTTAGATCCAGTTCGTTTGTCTA
The DNA here is from genome assembly GCA_963556515.1 of Nudaria mundana. NCBI lineage: Eukaryota > Metazoa > Arthropoda > Insecta > Lepidoptera > Erebidae > Nudaria > Nudaria mundana. Next base: position 6,896,455 of record OY748315.1, read on the forward strand.
AATTGTTGTTTTTAAAAAGCTTAAATGCGGAGTGTTCGCATTTATAGAAAACTTTGTAATCTTTCTGAAACTTACCTATTAAATATACAACTTTACATGCAATGGTACCGTCTTTTAATTGATTTTTTTTAAATTATGATACGATCCTCCAAGATCGAACAAAATCGATTCAATGTAATACGATTCAGATCGTGGATCGATTCACGGGGTTACGATTCATTATGATTCAAAAGATCGATTCAAAGTGAAAGATCGGGCATCCCTATTTCTGACCTAACAATAGGTATTTTTGTCCTAACAGGCTATCTATGTGGAATATGGACATGAAACCAGGTATTTTAAAAGATGCAACCATATCAACTTGTCAAGAAGAGCCAGGTTTGACTTCTGCTATGTTGAAACACGTATCGTTTTGCATGTAAGTAACATATTAAAAATGGTCGCCATATAATCGAGCAGTAGACGTCGCGAACATTAAAATCTAGTGGGACTAAAAAAACTGGCAAATTGTGGGTGTGTAATGCACCTCTGCCTACCCCTTCGGGGATATAGGCTTGATTTGTCAGTGTAAAATGAAACATTCAAGTACATAACTCTAGTAGCGTTTAAAATTTAAAAGTATAACAGCTCGATAGCTCGGTGACACATTTGACTGACATTTCACTTGTCGGGTTTCCAGCAGTGCGAGTACGGCTTGTCGACATATTGTCGGTCCAGCTGTTTGCACCAATGATATCGCAGAAAATGTCGCTACTTTACACATTTTTTTGTCATTTTCTTTGGTTCTCATTCTTTACCTTCTTTTCTTCTTTTTTAATGATTTCGCCAATGTCAAGGTAATGCTTAATTTTTCCCGCACAGAAGAACTAGTTACTCTGAACTAGTTCGCGGTGCGGGACAAGGAAACGTTGTTCGGTATTGGAATTGAGCGTTTGGGCCTAGATTTTTGCCCAGCGCAGAGGTAACCTAAAAGGCAACCAGCCACGCGCTACGCAAAAACCAAGTCCTACCTTTTTTAATTACAAAACAAATAGAGTAACCAATATGGCGGACGTCAACTGTCAAAGTCAGTTGTATTAAATTTTTTTTGTAGAAAGCCGTTGTCTTTCGTACCAGAGCCTTATCACATAGTTGAAGATCCAATTTATCCACCAGTTTTAGGGAAAAGGTTCAATGAAGGGAGGAAGGATCAACTCGTTGAAGCATTATCTGTTCCCGTCAAGTGCGACAAAGCTATGAAGTGAGTTTATTTATATTAATACTAGCGGACACCCTTCTACACACCCTTCCCACAGCTTCACCCGCTTGACATATTATATAAGTACACAAAAATTGTTTTCGAGAACCACTCTTACATCAAGGGAAAGGGGGAACAGAAGAACTTTTATACTATGTTATGATTATGATTTGTGTGATCCATAGAAAGAAAGAAAGAAAGAAAGAAAAAATGTTTTTATTTATGCATCATCACTTTGCAAGCAATACAAAAAGCAAACGGTTTGGTACTTTTTATTGTCTGTGGCAACGGTCGCCACACGCAGGACGACGTGTGTCAGTGGTGACATGGCGGGAAATACGAAAATGTTTGTTTCGTAATTTGGGTGCTGTCTATGTATAATATTGTATTTATTTAGAAATATATTATGTTTCTCAGTGGTCTAGATCCCATAGCACAATATTATAATAGCTTGACGTTGTGTAAGAATGTCCTAAAATATTTATTTAATTATTACTAGCGGAGCCCGCGTGAGAAAGTATATAAATGGTTCCCAATGCCCGCGTCAACACATTCTCGTGATTAAAAGTAGCCTGTTATACCTTCCGCCAGCCTACCATTAGCTATCCGCCAGGGAAAGTCCAGTTGAAATCGGCCCAGCCATTCCAAATATTAACCGGCACAAAATATTAAATTTAATTTTTTATTTAAATACCTTATGTATGTACTTTCATATAAATTTAATAAAAAGCTGTTAATTTGAAATTACACACAGACTTTAATTTAATTTTATCTGTATGTATTGATTTAATTAGATTTTTTTTTTATTCACTAGAAACATGGTTGTCATGGGTTTTGTTAACTGCCTAAGGTTACATCATGTTTCGCTCCATCGATAGTTATCGATGATTTCGCCAATGTCAAGGCACGCAAATATTCAATTACTATATTTTTCCCAACATTCATCAATTATTACAATATTATTTCATTCCTAAAATATATCAATACAAAATGTCACCTATTAATTATTATTATATTGTAATGTAGCATTATTATGTCAAATTAGTCTGAAAGAGAATTTCAGTTATTATCACTATTATAATTAATAGTTTTATATGTTCTTTTTTTTTCAGAATGATGATGAGCATGGGTTGGAAAGGTGGTCCTTTAGGAGCCAGAGGGGACGGTATCGCAGAGCCCATCATGCCTAATATAAATAAAGTAAGTAAATTTTTGTATATTTTTTTATTTCAAATCATTGAGTTTGTCAAATGAAATCAAAAAAAAGTGAACGTTGATAGCGCGATCTAGAAATTATGATAATTTGAAGCAAAAATTGGATGTTGTTGGTTGTGGTCATAATAGCTAAATTGGTTCACTCTGTAATGAGACCATTGGTTCGAGTCCCGCCTATGACATTTCAGTTTTTGTAATTTATTTATAATTTCTATCTTAATCACTACATATTATAAAACAAAGTCGCTTCCGTTGTATGTATGCTTAGATCTTTAAAACTACGCAACGGATTTTGATGCCGTTTTCACCAATGGATAGAGTGGTTCTCAAGGAAGGTTTTTGTGTATATAATTGGTTAAGCAGGCGAAGCCGCCGGAGTCCGCCTGATGTAATAAACTTGCTAATGCTCGATATTCACTACACTAATTTGTACCGTTGTAACGGTTAGTGCTAGAAAACATTCAGTGGTTGTTAGGACTACTTTTTGATTTAGGTATCCATTTGCAAGATATTCATTCGAGGAAATTTGAAGGAAAACTATAACGGATCAGATAACTTTGTTATAGGAGTTATAGAGCCTATAATTGGTGACTACGGAACCCTATACTATGCGTGGCCCAACACGCACTTGGCCGGTTTTTCTTTGGATGAATTAATTATATCAGTGTCACACTTTTTCATTTGTATTATTAATTACTGTTGTTAGCTGTTGCCCGCAGCTCCGCCTGCGTGTTATAGCTTTCTTGATCACCAGTTACTGATTTATTATGTATAGCTGTTGAGCGATATTGTGTCTTAAGATAAAATATTATAGTATCTTAGCCGTGTGCAGCGCCGATTAGTGAACTCCACTGCGGGAGACGTAACCTACGACAAACTTATTATTTGCGGTTGGTACAGTAATCGGGTCTAGGGATTGAACCGCAAAATTAAGTTTGTTTTTTATAGTATATACTTTTCCGGGATAAAAAGTACCCAGCGTGGTGCCCAGGATATTAATAATTATACTAAGTTTCATCGTAATCGAACCGGTAGTTTTTGCGTGATGCCTGAACAAACAGACAGACAGACAAAAATTTTTTTTATCACATTTTTGGGTTCGGTGTCAGTCTAGTAACACTCTCTGCCATTTATTTTTTTGATATTTTCAACGTACAGAATTTTCACTTCTTCTACAGATTTATTAAAAGTATAGATTATACTCGTAGTATCTATCTATACATAGTATAAAACAAAGTCGCTTTTCCTGTCTGTCTGTCCCTATGTATGCTTAGATCTTTAAAACTACGCAACGGATTTTGATGCGGTTTTTTTTTATAGATAGAGTGATTCAACAGAAAGGTTTTAATGTATAATTTAGAGGCGAAACAATTGTCGACGTTTTGTTGTCCTTTTAATTCTGCGAAAAATTAATGCTATTATATAAATTTAAAAGGTTTTTTCTTAAAAACATTTTACTTACCATTGTTTTGTCATGGATTTTCGCCAAGTAACGCCTGTTTCTATCCAATATTTTAGTATAATACATGTATAACATACTAGAGTAATACTGATTATTTTAGAGGTTTCTAATGTAATGTCGTAAATAAAAACATTTTTTTGCTCTTAAATTATGTGTCATTTGCCAAGCTATTTTTAACAATGCAGTATTATTCCTTATCTAATTGAATACTTTACATACGTTGTGCATTTAATGTAGACCAAAATTGCCATTCAAACCATATAATTTGGACGAATGACTGAAAAAAAAAACCAAAGCGCGGCGACGCAGCCGGGCTGTGGCCAATGACGGCAGTGAACACACAGAGATTTTAAGCAATACATCATAAATCCTTATCCAATTAAGTACCTTAAATACATTTTGCTTTTAATATAGATCAATATGGCCCTTTACCGCATGTAATTTAAATGAATATTTTCGAAGATATTACAGATTAATAGGTTATATCATAGGCTTTTTTATTAAAAATTCATTTTCATTCATTCAATTATTGGTTGGATAGGAATTATAATAAAACAATAGAATTATAGCCGAAAAGCGGTTTAAAGTAATGTAGGTATTTAAGTTAAAAAAAGAACTGAATAGGATAGGTATAAAGTCATATCTGAAAGACGTCGTCGTTCAAACATAGGTCGTAGTACAGGGAATGCCCAAAGAGCACGTTCAGCTAGAGACGAAGATTCGTCAAGGGAATGTGAGGCTCGGCTCAGCCAGCTTCGGGCTAGATATAGAGCTCAAGGAGTAAGAGAATCCTCAGTTGAGCGTGAGGCTCGCTGCAGCCAAGATCGGGAAAGTCATAGTGTTCGGAGAGCCAGAGAATCGTCTGCCGAGCTTGAGGCTCGCCTCAGCCAGGATAGGGTTAGGCATCGATTATAGAGAGCTAGAACTAATTCGTGGGTAAATAAAGAAAATTCTGCCATGAATTACGATCCATCGATTCCTTACAAGGACGATCGATAGTATCAATTGATAGCATGTCAGTAGTGATTGAACATTGTTTGGCATTGAAATTCAAAGACGAATCTAATTCCACAATTCTAATACCACAGATAAAGACAATCATTCTACCACAGATAAAGACAATCATTCAACCAATACAAAGCATACAAATGTTTTCATTGAGATATTTGAATTTTAAGACTGACATGCTACATAGTCTACATTGCACACGTGCGAAGCATGGGCGGGTCGCTAGTAGATTATAAATGAAAATGGGTAGCTTTTAACAAAAATACATAATTAAAGAAAAAATTACTGATTATTTTTTTTAATTAACAGATTCATGGAGCAGGTTTAGGGCATACACAATTAAAGAAGGCCTCAAAACCAAGACAGTCTGCAACTGTAGCTGAAAACAAATTTGTTCCGGTAAATACGCCTTCAATGGTACCAACCATGGGGTTTTCTACGGTAACAGTAGAGGAGTTTCCAAGGGTACCAGTAAAGGAGTTTTCAATGGTACCAACAAAGGAGATTTCAACAGTAGCTGAAAACAAATTTGTTCCGGTAAATACGCCTTCAATGGTACCAACCAAGGGGTTTTCTATGGTACCAGTAGAGGAGTTTCCAAGGGTACCAGTAAAGGAGTTTTCAATGGTACCAACAAAAGAGATTTCAACAGTAGCTGAAAACAAATTTGTTCCGGTAAATACGCCTTTAATGGTACCAACCATGGGATTTTCTACGGTACCAGTAGAGGAGTTTCCAAGGGTACCAGTAAAGGAGTTTTCCACAGTACCAGTAAAGGAGTTTTCCACAGTACCAGTAAAGGAGTTTTCAACATTACCAGTAAAGGAGTATTCAACGTTACCAGTAAAGGAGTTTTTAACAGTACCAGTAAAGGAGTATTCAACGGTACCAGTAAAGGAATTATCAACGGTACCAACAAAAGAGTTTTCAACAGTACCAGTAAAGGAGGTTTCCACAGTACCAGTAAAGGAGTTTTCCACAGTACCAGTAAAGGAGTTTTCCACAGTACCAGTAAAGGAGTTTTCCACAGTACCAGTAAAGGAGTTTTCCGCAGTACCAGTAAAGGAGTTTTCCACAGTACCAGCAAAGGAGTTTTCAACAGTACCAGTAAAGGAGTATTCAACGGTACCAGTAAAGGAATTATCAACGGTACCAACAAAAGAGATTTCAACAGTACCAGTAAAGGAGTTTTCCACAGTACCAGCACAGGAGTTTTCCACAATACCAGTAAAGGAGTTTTCCACAGTACCAGTAAAGGAGTTTTCCACAGTACCAGCAAAGGAGTTTTCCACAGTACCAGCAAAAGAGTTTTCCACAGTACCAGTAAAGGAGGTTTCCACAGTACCAGCAAAGGAGTTTTCCACAGTACCAGTAAAGGAGTTTTCCACAGTACCAGTAAAGGCGTTTTCCACAGTACCAGTAAAGGAGTTTTCAACTGTACCAACAACTACAATAACATCATATATAGACACAAGTCTACCTTCAAAGGAGTTTAAACAAAGTATTTTGCAACATGTCCTACAGTTGCTGGAGTCTGATACCCTTCAACGTATTATTTTGGAATTCAGAAAAGATAACACGGATGACAGCTTAGGTCTAAGACCAGCACAAAAGAAATGGCCAGCTACAATTGTGAAGAAGTTGTTTGAGGGGTGAGTTATTTGATTCTTAGGCCATTTTATTTATATTTTAGACATTCTCACACAACGTCATCAAGCCCAAACTAAGCTACAAGCTTGTGATAGAGGATCTAGACAACTGATAAACATACTTATATATTTTCTAAACATACATAAATGTATATTATGAGAAAACACTCAAATTCCGAAACAAACATTTGTGAATAACAAAAATATTAGATTCGACCCCAAGACCACGCCCCCGAAGCAGTCCTGCTGGCAGACGGACAAGTCTTTGGTGGTCTATCCAACGACAACGACTTTATTTTCATGTGTGTGTGGGAACATTTTACATCGTCTGCTGATCGGCACTTAAACCGTGACGTATGATGGAACTATCGTATGTTGACAACTACGGTACTAAATGTTGACCTGTACCATGAAACACACTACGACAGCTCTCGTCGACCAACTTACGTCATTACTGGGTACGAGTGATAAGGACAGAGATAATAATCGCTCTCTATCGGAATGTAACTCAGTAACGGGCTGGCATTTAGAGAAATTTATTCAACTTTTTTAAAGTGTTTATATGTTTTAGGAAAGAAACTTCATGTTACGCAGACGATGAGGGAACAATTCTTGCGAAAAAAATATGGTATATAATTAATCAAAATAGGGATTTAAAGATCTATTGCACTGGATCGTGTTTATTGTAAGTATTTTTACAATATGCACACATACTAAATTAAGGTGGATTCTAGAATAGTTTAGATTCCCATGAAGTGGTAGTTAGAAGGTATTAAAACGCTTGTAGTAACAGTATGTGAATTGAATTATTTTATTATCGAAATGCTCAAAGCTCAAGCACCTTGCAAATGACTGAGGTGACAGCTATGGGTCGATAGTTGCCTGGATCGGAGCGATCCCCTTTCTTGGGGATCGGTTGTACGTTCGCCTCTTTCCAGACCTCCGGCACGAGCCCTGTAGAGTATGACAGGCGGTACAGACGCGTTAGTACTGGAGACAACTCAGCAGCACATTTTCTTAACACCACTGCCGGAATGCCGTCAGGGCCACTGGCTTTCCGCGCCTCGAGCGACCGCAGCACTGCCCGTACATCACATTGCCTGATAACAATATCAGGCATAGTGTGGCCACAGTTGGCGATGGCGGGGGGCTGCAGGCCACGGTCATCGACGCGGGAATTAGCCGCAAAGAGGTCTGCGAGCATGTCCGCCTTCTCTTGGGCTTTGTGAGCCAGTGATCCATCAGGAAAACGCAGTGGTGGCAGCGAGGGTTGGCAAAAATTTTACTGTACGGCTTTGGCCAGTTGCCAGTATCCACGGCTGCCCGTGGGGTGGGATGTGAGCTCCTGACCAAGCCGCGCCACGCGCTGAGCATCCACTCTCTTGAAGGCCCTCTTACTGAACCTAGTGGCCCTATTGTACGCTGCTTTGAGGCGGTTCACATTCGGGTCACGTGCCGCCCGAGCCCTGACCCAGGCGCGATACGCCAACTGTTTTTTCTGGACAGCCTCGGCACATTCACGCCCGAACCAGGGGCGAGCTTTGCGGATGCTGACGACATCAGTGAAAGGGATATAATATTCTATCCCTAGACTGATCTCGCCAGCAACGGCAGCAGCGCTATCCGAAGGCGCCTTCCCTACAAAGCAGCGTTGGCTCCACGGGACGGACGCAAAGTAATCGCGGAGACCGTCCCAGTCTGCCGACGAGTAGTGCCATAGTCGTCGAGTCATTTGCTCAGCACGAGCAGGCGGTGGCACTTGGAAGCTGGCGTGCACCACACAGTGGTCGGAAGTGCCCAGTGGGGCGCGTACCGACACACTGTACTCGGCTGGGCGACTCGTCAGCAGTAGATCCAGCAAGGCGGGCGTGTGGTCTGACCTGTCAGGTATCCGGGTGATCCCCTGTACCATCTGGGTCAGCCCGTGGGAGAGAGCGAATGCATGGGCGGATCGTCCCGCATGATCGGTCCTAAGGGACCCCAGCCACTCAACGTGATGACCGTTAAAGTCCCCCAGGAAAACCAGGTCAGCGTTCGGGAACCGCACCTGCGCATCGTCAGCCATTTCGCTGAGGTATTCGAAAAGCCTTGTTGTCCCAGTGTCCCCTGTGTGGGAGCGGTAGACGCACACGTAGATCTGGCTCATAGGGCCATGATCCACGTGCAGCCAAAGGATGGAGTAGGAGGGGTTCTCTAGACAGCGCAACCGGCGGCAGCAGACATCCGCCCTAACGAACACGCACACTCCGGCTTTGTCGCGGAATTGTTCCTCAATGACATAACCCGGGTAACTGAGGTAAGACGTGTCAGGGCGGCGTATCTGTGTCTCCGTAAGGAACGTCACAGAAGGCCGTGCCGTCTCTAGGTGATGGTGGACGGTATCGAGGTTCGCATGGAGTCCGCGGATATTCGCGAACTCCACCTCAAAAGGAATCGACTTTGTGGGGTTTCTAGAGGCCGCTGTGTACCGTTTATAACTTTGTTGCACTGTCATGATGAGATATAGGGAAGCGTGAAGACAGGGCGTCATTTGGTGCGGCAGTAAGTGACAAAGTGCAGAGGCTAGCTTCGTCTAGAACCGTGTGGCTAGGTCGAAGCCGACTCGCCGGACGGAAGGGCTCCCAAACCCCCCTGATGCAAGGCCGCCGCTACCCCACACCGGTTACCACCCGGAGCGGCGACCCCACATCAGGATTATGCGCAACATGTGGGGCAGCTTCCTGGGGTGGTTGGTCCCAGGCGGGCCCCATGACTATGTTGCGGGCGGCCGCGGCAACGCCGTTGCTAAGGGTCTCCCTGGCCGGCGAATCGACCCACACCACCCACACTAGACTCCGCTTCGCCCCCACTGGACCCCTGCCTGCCGCACCATACATCGCCCTGGGCCCGGCAGTGCAGCTGCTAAACCCCTAACGCAACCCAGCCTGGGCTGGGTTACTTGGGGGGCTTTAGCACAGCTGCACGGTGGTACCCCCCCGGACCAACACTGTTGTACCACCTGGTATCCACGTAGGGGCCGAAGCCACCACATGGGTACCGTAATATACGCACCTCGTCCGTTAATCAGCAGGTGCGCCACTAGCAGGTGAGGTCGCTGGGGCCCGATAGATGTAAGAAGGGCCCCTTTGCACCCAATTGTTGTAGTACTATCATTTATTGCTTATACCTAATTGGCTAGTTCAATTATAAGGTGTGGCTTATGGCGTATGCGCAGATAGAAACTGGTAGAAGGGACTAGCACCGCCTTCTCGCATGATCTAGACGTTTCATATATATGACGTCAGAGGTGCCTCGTTCAGTTGCTTGCCTACACGCCACACACAAACAGATTTTTTGCCGACTTACGAGATACTTTTATACTTCGCTCAGGGTCCGTGAAAATATGTAGATGCAATAGTAAGTTTTATTCATTTATGATTCTTGTCTATTGTATGGGTGTATTGTTGTATACTTTCAACTGGGTTGGGTTAAGACTCGGTGGATGATGATGATTGTTGTAGGATTTCACGTGAGCTCTTACGGTGCCACGTCTTGAGTATAATAAATTTATATTTTTTTGAGACGCGGGATTAAGGTCGATTCACACATATCAGTGAAACATCCGACACTGTTGATTTATCAGTGCAAGAAATTATTTCATACATTTTCTACGAAAGCATCAACATGTCAGTGTCAAATACGTCATCATATCTGACACTGACATGTTCATAGAAAATGTATGAAAAACTATTTTGAACTGCTACTGAACAGTGCCAGTCGGATCTGAGGCTTTACTGACATGTACCTTTATACACGGTCTCTCCCTTCCAAGTGTACCATGTCAATAAGCTTTCCCATCGACTGTCCCACTGTTAAAGTACGTTTGTCTTAAATTTGAGCGAAATCGGTCGAATTATTTAGGCTGTAGTTCACACATTTTCCAGAAATCACTGTTCATCGACATGGAAAACTAGAAATCTCAAAATCGATTTTTTACACGATTACAATAGTTTAACTTTTAGACTATAACATTGTCGTGTATAGTGAAAGTAAAAATATAATATTTTATTTCAGTAAAAGAGTCCTGACGAAAACGTTAAAAATGGCGCCCGCGACAGTGGCGCCATCTGAACTGGAATCTAGTCGAACCAAAAGAATAGCCTCACTAGAAACCTGTGATTTGCAAACATTTATAGAAATATACGGCAAAATGCCCCAAAACGAACATGCATTCAATACATCCATGTTAAGAATTAGATATTTAATAAAAATATTACAATTTGTAAAAAAAATAAAAGAGAATGAGTTGGTTATTGAATTAAAGAGGAAGTTTGGACCAGCAGAAAGACGATACATTAAAAGCACTCTTAAATGTATTAGTTCAAGGTACATTTTCGATCTAAACACGCCGGAAAATGCTTTGGCTGGCGCTATAACATACCTTTTGGGCGAATGTAATTTGACTCAGTTTTTCAGCGAAGATAACAGGTTAGTAGAATTATATGGGGTTTGTTTAACAAATAAATATGTTAGTATTCTTCTTTAAATAGGTCAGTATCAGAGATAAGCTGGAGCAAAACAGACAAAAAAAAAAAAATTACTTATATAGTTAGATTAGGTGCATCCATTACTTACTTACTTTTTTTTTTCAATTAACTTTTTTGTATTTTTTCTTTTATCATTTTATCTATATTTCTATTTTGTCTGTATTCAATTATTCTATTTTTAATTTCAATATTTTATTTTTATTTTTCTGTATAAGATAATGGCGAGGTTGTGTACTCTATCTTTATTCTTATTGTGTTCTCTTGTGTGAAAATAAATGATTTTCTTTCTTTTTTAATAAAAAATGCTCTAAAGTGGTCTAGTGGTAACCGACAATGTTAACACATTGCAAAGGTTAAGCAACATCGACTCAGGCCGGTCTTAGGATGGGTGACCATTTCCTAAGACACTGAGACCCCTCCGTGCCTCGGAGAGCACGTTGTCGCGTCGGTCCCGGTTGTCATACTAACATCTATGGCAGTCGTTAGGGGTAGTTGGAGCCCTAAATCAAAAATCCTCGTGTTCTAACTACAGAACTTCGATATCGCCCATGGGTTGTGAAGGTCAGATGGCAGTCGCTTCACGGAAAATATCGAAGTTCAGCCGCGAGCAGTTAGACTGCGTTGGGAAAAGGCTTGGTGGATGAATTATAAATATTTAATTTTAATAAAGTATTTGTTTCAGAACTTTAACAATCACTAAAACTTATGAAAATCATGGCATAGCAGACACATACAAGAAAAAAATGGCCGTCGAAAATGATGATACAACAGATGATGATCATGAATAAAGGCACGCTCAAACTCATCCTTCACATGCGACGTACACCGCGCATTATGACATCTGAACAGGATCTGGCCGATACAAGTTGTATGGTAACGAACACACTGGTCACTCCCCACGCTCCCTCACGCGTCCCCGCGCCAGACTCGCGTGTTCCCATGCTGTCGATATATATATATACAACGTGTTTCATATTAGTGTGGTCATATTTACACATGCGCGTTGAGTTAACTATACGCATGGACAAAATTGCAAATACAAGTTTAGTTAAAACTTTTAAGGTGTCATGTAAATTTAATTGATTTGTTGATTTAATCGATATTTTATAAACCCAACACTACCTAGGGTCAAATTTAGTCGTAAGGTTCAGTCCCCTTCGATGAATCGTAAACAACTCTTATTTCATATGCTCCTGGTACAGAATACTATTTTGTAGTAATGATAGGTTGTGGACTTTAAACAACAAAAACTTACCGATTTCATTGTGCATGTCTCCTGGTAGATAGGTAGGTACCGTGTTCCACAATAAACATAACTAACTCACTAATATCACGATACTTAGATAAACATTATTGAATTTAATAAAAAATACACTTCCTACCTAAGATACTAATAAACACAAAACTAAAAAGTAGGTACTAAAGTAACGGCTCGAAATGTTCGCCGCCTTGATCAATGCACAGTTGGGTCCGTCGCATCATGCTGGCAGTTACATTACACAGCATGTCTGGAGTTACACTGCTAAATGCATCAAATATTTTAGACTCCATATCTTCATGCGTGAGACATACCGCACTGTACACTTTGTTTCTGACATAGCCCCACAAAAAAAAGTCAAGTGGTGTGAGATCCGGTGACCTCGGAGGCCAAGGTATGGGACCACCACGTCCGATCCACTGGTTAAACCGCTCATCTAAATACGCCCGTACATCTCTCGCATAATGTGCTGGCGCCCCGTCTTGCTGGTACATCATATTTGTGTACAATGTTACAGGCAAGTTTTCAAGTTCGGTTTCACCGTTTAGCGAACTCGGTAGCACGAAAGGACCAATTAAAATATCTCCGATTATTCCCGCCCAAATGTTAACACGCCACTGATGCTGAAAGTTGTTTTCTGCAGATGCGTGTGGGTTCTGATGAGTCCATACATGTTCGTTATGCTGGTTACTGATACCAACACGAGTAAAAGAGGCTTCATCGGTCCATAAAATACGGTTCGCGAAACTAGGGGATCGTTGTGCTTCCTCTCGGTACCACTGGCAAAAGTTGAGACGTGGTACGAAATCAGCCGGTGTCAGTTCTTGGGTGTGCCTGAAGTGGTACGGATGTTGACCATCTGCTTTTGACACGCGCCATACTCTCAAATGATTCATTCCCAGAACAATTCCAGCGCGGCGAGTACTTGTTCTGGGATTGGATTGAAAATGCTCGAGAATACTTTCTTCTTGCTCTGGTGGTGATCTGAGCGGGAACCACGGAAAGAACCAGTGTCATGTAAACGGGACACCATTTTTCGGAAGCACTCCACAGATGGTAACCGCCGCCGTTCACCTTCGAGTCTATTGTCCACAAATCTTTCTCGATAAAGGCGACGAGCTTCACGCAGACTGCCATCGGCTGCCCCGACGCAAAGTATCATTTCATAATATTCATTATTACTTAAATACGCCATGATCGATTAACACAGATTACTACGTACGCCTAATATCAAAGTTTACTTGCAACTGAAAAGAAATTAGATAGTTGTAAGTGTTGCCCAAGTGCAATGTCTTATTTCCTTGAATTACGTCGTAATTTTGGTAAAAATCTAATAAAAGTACCAAGTAGGTACTTAGTTTTATTTATGAAAAAAAGCTAGTAGGTACCTAGTATAAAATAATTTAAGAGATAAATAATAACATAATTATTATTTACCATAAACACAGGATATTTCCCTAAGACCTATGAAATAAAATAAAATTGTTGAATGCCAGCGGCGTCGCTCTCATGATAGTATGCATGTAAATACATTTCGAAACCTACTTAAACCCATTTAAAAAAAACCGCTTCAAGATCCGTTGCGTAGTTTTGAAGAACTAAACATACATTAGGACAGACAGACGGAAAAAGCGACTTTCTTTATCCATGTAGTCTAAGATTAGTAATTTATTACCAATTGCTAAAATGAACAAATATCCAGCATAAAAAAAGCTAACAAAGTCCCCGTTTATGAAGAACATTGCGTTAACTTGCAACACCGGAATAATATGGTTTTGTGGTAAAATTTACGTGTTGTGACGTGTACGTCTTTGATATATGCCGACATCGCTACTGATACCTAGTTTCTTCAAAGCGGTTCCAATCAAAAAAGTGGGCGGTTCTCTTTGTAATTTTTAGGGGTCCTTAAGATACATATTAGTGAAACTGACACCAACACCTCCTACTTTTTCTGATATCCTCGTTCAACCATACAAGTTGCCACTTTTAGCGATAATGTTTTATGCATCACATTATCATGACGAATCGAGAACCTAAGTACCTACTCTTTTTTAAAGTCGGTCAAAAATAACCAAACACCTTGCAGATCATTTACTTCATGGTAAATGAGTCGAAAGAGAGTTCACGATATGGTAGTGCAGTGACTGGCATCCACGATCTCTCTATCCCGAAACTGAATACCTACATACTACTATACCCACCAGCGTTCTCAACAGCTACAACATAAACTTCTACACAAACAGCAGTTGTATTTTAAATATCTGTGCGGAACCAATTTATAAAAAGTGTAAATTTAAGGAAGACAAGAACATAAATGTTTCTTCTCTTTTCTTCGACAGCAAATGCGTTGCTCCTGGTATTTGAGTAGGTTGACAACAAATTACGTGTGAGTTGTGACATTCACGACAATCACGTGATACATAAATTCATAGAAAAACTTCAAAAATAACTTTGAGTAGGCACTCTTTATTTTGACCCCAAGTTGTGATTCGGAAACTATTTTGTATGATAACTATTGATAAAGTAACTTTATCTGTTGGTTAAAATTTTGAGTAACAACGAGACTGTCCGAATCTATTTCACTGTTTGGCAAACCTACTTGAGGTCAAATCTAGAGTTCATTCTAATCATATGTTTATTTTGTAGTGCAGTCTTAGAGCTTCATTTCAATTAGCTATCGATAAAAAGGAAAATTTATCGACTACGTCATTATACGTCAATATTTTATTCAATTAATTAAAGACTCCGCGCAATATATTATTTAGGCCCTACCCAACGCAACCTTGAGATATGACCACACTAATATGAAACACGTTGTATATATATATATATATATATATATATATATATATGAGATAACGTCAGCGTCAGACGTCGTAAGACGTAGGACCAGTGTGTCACTGTTTCCCACGACGCGTGGTATGCATCGTATGTGTAGGATCAGTATGTTTTAAGCTTGTTTTTCGTAGAATGATCAAATAAACACCAGTAATTACATAAATCGGTAATTTAAAGCTACATTTTTAGCGAGTAACATAAGCTATATAACATCACGACAGAGTTAATAGGAGCGGACCAGGATTGCGTGTAGACTATAACATGTTGGACGCACATACAGCTATATTATAATTTTGAAAACTAAATTTGAAAAACGTTGCCTTGCGATGAAATGTTGATGAAAGGCAACAAAAATATTAAACAAATCCTCAATGCACACTATGTACCAAAAATATGTTTGCTTTATAATAATAACATCCGATTTCCTGGGTATGCGAATCGATACGGACGAAGATTGCAATCGATTAGAAATATCAATCTACCTAAAGATCGATTTAGATCGGACATCCCTATGATCTATTACTAATAGCACGTGGGATGAACATTGAAACTTATTGATAAACATCATTTTTCGTAATTTTACCGAGTCCTATACCTATTTCTAAAAAAATATCTCAAATCAGGTAGCTAACAGAGTAATCCAGTTAAAATATTCGGAACAAAATTTTAAGGTTGTCAATGAGTTTCAATGTTAAGCTGAAAGTAATAAAGCTTAAGACCAAAAGAAAAATGTTAAATTAATAAAATTAAATTTGTAACTTAGACTTAACTTCTATGTAGACGTTGATGTCTACATATAAATACTCCTAATCCTACTAATATTATATTGTGAGTATGTAAGTATGGATGGATGGATGTTTGTTACTCTTTCACGTAAAAACTACTGAATGGATTTTAATGAAACTTTACAATAATATAGCTTCATCAGAATAACACATAGGCTACAATTTATAAAGATATTGTGTGAATTGTTCAAAATATGACGCGGCGCGATGGGAAAGGGAAAAAATCCAAATTACCACGCGGACGAAGTCTCGGGCGACCACTAGTTTTAATTATAAGGCCCTTCGCTGCGTTAAGCGGGTTCCCGTCGCGGGTGTTTGCTCCGCGTGCTTGATTCATGTAATTTCAAGAGCAGCGCTGCGTGAGGCGGATAGCCGTCGCACGCGCAGCGGGCCCCGCGTCGCGTGCGACGGTACACGCGTCGTGTGTACGCGCGACGGAGCACGCGAGCGGGTCTGTTTCTACAAAATCATTGAGCGCCGCTCCGTTATCCGTGTCGCACGCGCCGTGGTGGTACAGTCTTTGAAATAAGTTGGTTACAAATTCTCCACACAACAGTCTAGATGTGACATATGCGCTGATTGGCTGACGCCTTTGTTCACGTCGTCGTCTTTTGGTTAAGTAATATATCAATAAATAATCCATTTCGACTGTACACCCGCGCGATCAAAATTATACTAGCGTCGCTGCGATAGACGGGTGCCCGTCGCGTGGACCCGCGCCGGGCAGGCGGGCGCACGGCGCGGACATCCGCGGCGGGCACCCGCGACGGGCACCCGCTTAACGCAGCGAAGGGCCTAAGACAGTTCTTCTTTTTTTAAAACGTGGCTCCATCGATGTTCATCGATGATTTCGCGAATGTCAAGGTAATGCTTAATTAGTTGATAGTCCCGTACAGAAGAACTAGTTATTCCTAACTAGCTCCAGGTGCAGGACAAGAAACGTTGTTCGGTATGTGAGTATCTGGGAACACGATTTTTGCGGGAAAAAAGCCACCAGCCACGCGCTCAGCAAAAATCGAACTCCTATAAGAAAGTTGATTCGACTGATTTTCAAGTGCCAATCTAGGTCTCGTAAGAAATCTAGATTATATTTACATACAGATATAAAATTTGCATTGTAAGTTGGATCTGAGCTAATAAATGACTTAAATGGATAAAGGGTATTAAGCTGCCTGAATTTGTATCAATTATTATTACTTTAAGTATAATTAAGTTTAGTATTAATTTGACTTTTATTGTGAATTGTGAATTTTGTATAAAAAAAATGTATCTGTTTGACATACAATGTCAAACAGATACATTTTTAACATCAACATTTTCATAACATCATTTAGCCTAATTTAAGCTAATATAAGCTTGTGCTATAATATCTAGACGACTGATAAACATACTTATACAGAGTGTCCCAGAAGTCGACGTCAAGCCGGAATCGGGTAACAGGCTAGTTATAACAGTTATAACAGTCATAACAGTTGTCAGAAAAATATTAAAAAAATTCTAGGTCTTGTATTTTAAAAATCATAGACGTTCAAAAAAAGTAGAGAAAATCTACGCCTTGTGAATGTTTTTTCATTCCTGTTGCTACAGATATGTACCTTTTTGTTTCTCTAATGTAACGCTGAATACTTTTTCTTTAAAGTGTAAACTGAAATTTAAAGTCAATTTCTCTAGCTCGGAAGTAAAATGTCACCATTTGCCCAACCAAAAATTCAAAATAAATACCTACTTAGCTCAGTTTTAACTGGCCACACTGAAAAAAAAATGTACTAGGTGAGTTAGGCAAGTAACTTTAAAAGTTAGCGCGTTTAATAAGGATTCCAAAACGGTAAAACACTCACTAAAAAAAAGTACTATAAGTAATTTTTTTATGGTAACATCACAATAATGATATAATCATTATTGTGATGATACCATAAAAATTTTTTTTTTGTTATCTGTAATCATGTTTTTCTTTGTAGGTCTGCAAGTGTCCTTAGTGATAACTTACTTTGTATAAATTTAATATCCTATTAAAATAGTTTGATTTCTTCAAAAAAAAGATTAAAAAAAAATGTGTTTGTAAGTTTGTTATTTTTTTTATAAGTACGTTTTTTAATTATAGTATTAAGGTGATCTCAGTCAATAAATGTTGTGGTTTAAAAAGTGTATTTTATTTTTCTTTAACAAAATTAGTTATTGTTTTTAACTTTTTTCTTTTTTTAAAAACGTTTCTCCATAGATGTTCGTCGACGATTTCGCCAATGTCAAGGTAGGTAATGCTTGATATTGCAATTGAGCGCCTGGATTTTTGCCCAGCGCCAGAGGCAACCTAAAAGGCCGCCAGGCACGCGCTCCGCAAAAACCCAAACTTTTAACTTTGTTAGTAAAGTTATTTACACAAGCGCAATATGTACCTACTAGGGAATTATGAGATCTAAAGAGACAGGCGAATAGCAGTGTTGCTATTTTAACATCAGAGGCCAATAGCTGGCCTGTCACTCGCCTAACAATCGCAAAAAACACGTGACGTCAGCGACAACTTAGTTGTAAGTCAGTAAGGGTTCTCTCTTGTTTGTGACACGGCATTGACCATAGAGTTGATATTGAGGAATTAACGTCATAAATATTGGTCAAATTATGCTGGTACTTTCCTGACAACTAATGTTCGAATTATGTTCTCTGTAAACAAAAGAATGTGCTTTAATTAACGTCGGAGTGCAAGTTCTGTATGTAAGTACTATTCCCTATTCTGTGCCAATAGTACTAGGGAGACATGATTATATTGAGGAGGTTCACGTCACTCAAAAGGGAACCCGGAAAACCGGCTAAGTGAGAGTCGCACTCGCGCACAAAGGGTTCCGTATCTAAACGGCAAAAAAATCACGTTTGTTGTATGGGATCCCCCTTAAATATTTATTATATTCTGTTTTTACTATTTGTTGTTATTGAGGTAACAGAAATACATCGATTTATTAGCATTTCTTAAACTTTCGCAAAACTTACACTGTTGTAACATTCATCTGTGAAAAATTTCAACTTTCTATCACTGTTCCCGTTTTACCCTCTGGGTACGGAACCCTTATAGGATCACTTTGTTGTCTGTCTGTCTATTAAGTCCCTTTTGCTCAGGAATGCGTGGAGGTATCAAGCTGAAATTCATATTAAATACTCAGGTCTACTGTCCCTTGGAGGTGTTTAACAATTAAACTTCTCAGCCAATGCAATCATAAGATTGTTTATGCTGCAAATTCTTCTAAATTTTGCCACTCACAAGGAAATCAAAACCTACAGAGTACATCCCGTGAACTCAGAATCTTGAAATTTGGTACGGAGCAATGTCTTATAGCACAGATATAGGAAAAATTGCAAAATGTATAAATTTTTAGGTTTGTACGGAACCCTCGTGCACTGTACCCACAGTACGCTGCGGCGGCCTCTACGTTCACCCCTACCTAACCTAATTAAAATATTGATGAAAAAAAAAACCAAATTATATAATATAATTATTTATTCTTATAGTAAGTAATATAGTCGACATTAACTTTTATAATCAATGGTATACACTGTGTAACATTGATACGGGGCAGTATGTGGGAAAGTCTGAAATCTGAGATCTGTTTTTAGGAACCATGTCATAAGATTTTAATAAAAATAAAAACTGTAGTCAGATTAAAAAAAAAACATGTACTCAGCTCGGGAATCAAACCGGGACTTTTTGAAAAAAAAACCTGCACTATTGTTATTTAGATATCGCTTGTATAGGTAAATGTTACTATGAGACATGATGTCTAAAATGAATAAAATGCATTGTTTTAATATCTTTTAGTTTATTTTAGTTGGTGTTCGACAGTACTACAATTTCTTTGCGTAAAATTATTATTTTTCGATAAATATAACCTCCTAAAAATATAACCTCCACAATTTTTTTTTTTATAGTGAGTATGTAGTTTTAAAGTTTTCGAAACGATGAAACGACGAAATCTCTTATACAACAGTAATATCCGTCCGTCCGTAAACAACTTTCAACTCGAGAACGGTAAGAGCTAGAGACTCAGTCAGTGTAAACGCCAATCAACTCAGCATGGTCAAAGACCTCTAAAATTAACTTGACCTTTGACCTCTGATCGCAAGGTCAAGGTCAAAACGAGGTCAAATCGAGAACGGTAATAGTTAGACTCAAGACCAGCTGCAATCAACTCAGCATGTTCAAAGACCTCTAAAGTGATGTTGAACTTCATGTCATTGTAGATTTTATGAAAAAACTTTCGAAAACTAAAATATATGGCAAATTTTTGCCATATTTTTAACTTGTTTATTTTTACTAAAATCAATGACATGGTTCCTGAGAACAGATCTTCGTAAGTCTTATATTTCCAGACTTTCCCATACTGACCCATATCAATGTTACACAATATCTTAACATCTACTGTCCCTCAGGCTTGGGTCGAAGGCCACGTATGCTGACGTCATAGACAACCTCTTCAATTTTTTTCACATCATACTTGAGTACGTCAAAACGTTTGCGGAGATGATCGTTCTTTAGATTTAGTAACCTGGCAACAAATAACAGGCGATATTAAAAAAAATCAAAATAGTCCAAAGAAATGTAAAGGTAAAAAAAAAACACTCGAATCGAGAACCTCCCTTAGATGGTAACTCTTTTTTTGGGTGCAAAGGGGCTCTACCAACATCTTTAGGGCCCCAGCGACCTCACCTGCTAGTGGCGCACCTGCTGATAAACGGACGAGGCTCGTTAATTTACGGTACCTATGGAGTGGCTTCGGCCCCTACGTGGGTACCAGGTGGTACAACAGTGTTGGTCCGGGGGGGTACCACCGTGCAGCTGTGCCAGTCTGTCGCAACTACATACAAAAAAAAACTATTATGAAACGGGGATAAATTTTAATGGCTCAATATTTGTCTCACTCAATTTCTCAATCTGTCCCGCTCGTTCCTTGATGAAATGTCATGTGTCACTGTCTGTCGCTGTGGATGTCGATGTCTAATCGTTATTTTCAATTTCATAATGTTTTTCTTTTGAATGTTATTAGTGAAATAATTTGGAGAATAGCTGAATTTTATTAAAATTTTTGTAAGACCGTTCTCTAGAAAAGACTGTTTTATACATTGTTTATTAAAATCGAATGAAGTATGTATAGAAAGTGTGAAATATGTAGTTTAAAATCTGGAAGAAAGGACGGCACAAAACGGATTTTCATGGCCAGATTTCCTATGGATGAGAACAATAACACCGGAAGATAACAAAATATATAACTACATAGCATGAAAGAATGATGGAAAGACAAATTATCGCTCAAAACATTTTATAAATGTGTTTTTGTGTTCGAACGTGATGTAAAACCTTATCTTCATAACTAGGTAATCGCTGTAATGCGGGCGGTTACATCCAAATAATTAAGACGGAGAACCCTACCTAACTTCTAAAAAATATAATTCAATTTTCAACAATGACGTGAGCCAACGAAGCCGCTAATTGTTCAAGTGTATATAGATAAAGATGCAAAGGTGACCTGATTCCTGTCGGCCTATAAGCTAAGTATATCAAATGAGTTCTGTTTAGTGTCTTAGCTGCATGTTATAGTTGGTAGAAGCTTGATGATAAAGTTGCGGGGTAGGTTGACTTGTAATTTAAAGCTATTGCTCTGATAATTTACTTGTCAGCACATTGCAATAACCTTTCTAGCTCATTCTCATGATATTGTACGGATGGATGGAAAGTAACCTCCATCCAACCGTGAAAGTAAGTTTGACCCGTTAAAGTGATACTGAATTGAGTAACCTGTTGAGACTAATAGAATTGTAAAGAGACTAAAGAAAGAGAGTGTGAGTGACACATCAGACAGATGATGGACATTGATATCCTTTGTATTGGTTTCATGTAACTTACTTAATTGGGGATGGATTGAGACGTCTTATGTTCATCTAGGCGCCAAGTAAAGAGATGAGGGACGTCCTTAAAGAGTGTTGGGGACGTCCCTAAAGTAAAGTGAGCGGCTTCCTGTGACGGGGTGTATGTGACCCCCATCAGGACCGCCAGATCAGAGTGAGGAGACGTCCTCAAAGTAGAGCACGGACGGCTTCCTCTGATGTGATGTATTGAATCCACAGCAGGGCCGTCCGACCATTGAGTAGAGTGAAAGAGTTGTACAGTAAAGTGTAGACGGCCTCCGATGATCCACCAGGACCGTCTGACCATTGTGTATAGTATAAAGTGAGTATAGTAACTTACTTGCCCTTAGATAAATCATTCCCTGGTTCATTCAATTGTATGCTAAAGAGTAAAGCCTAACCCTTCCTTTTACCTAAAGAAAATATGAAACCAGGTTTACCATAGTTTAGAATGTAGGATACTTAGACAAGTGACAATGGTTGCTTGAGCTCTAATTTATACTTACAGAAAGGAGAACAAGAGGGACTGTTGGGTGCTATGGACTAAGGATGTATTGGAGGCTCAGATAACCGGATCATCATTACACAATAGAAGCGAAGCAGATTGTAGATTATATAAAACCTTCTAGCCTACTAAAGTGAGTTTTAAATAAAAAGGGTCATAATGTTACACAGTCACCAATACTACGAGCTGCAGAATATTGATTGAAGAAGAAATTACAAATATTTTTAATATACATGTTATGTTTTTAAATAAATATTTAATTTCATGAACTTATCATTTTAAAACCCAAACTGAGCCTATACTCCGTTTTTTAATTAAATGTACTGCCTCCGGGAAATTGAACGCTTATTCATTTTTAACATGTAACTTGTATGATGCAGTACTTTAGTTGAAAAATGGAGTATAGCGTCTGCGAAAATATAAAATTATTAAAAAAAAAGTACGGACCACTGCGTTTATCGATATCGATAAATGCCACTGCAGTTATCGATATCGATACGCACGCGCGCCCGCTCTGCTGGATCTACTGCTGACGAGTCGCCCAGTACAGTGTTTCGGTAGGAGCCCCACTGGGTAGTTCCGACCACTGTGTTGTTCACGCTGTCATGAAGGTGTCACCTCCTGCACGTCCTGTACAAACGTCACGACGACTATGGCACTACTCGTCAGCGGATTGGGACGGTCTACGCGATTATTATGCGTCCGTCCCCTGGAGCCAGCGCTGCTTTGTAGGAAAGGCTCCTTCGGATAGTGCTTCTGCTATTGCTGGCGAGATCAGTTTAGGGATGGATTATTACATCCCTTTCACTGATGTCGCCAGTATCCGCAGAGCCCGTCCCTGGTTCGGGCGAGATTGTGCCAAAGCTGTTCGACAAAAACAGTCGGCATATCGCGCCTGGATCAGGGCCCGGGCTGTGCGCGACCCAAACGTGGGCCACCTCAAAGCAGCGTACAACCGGGCCACAAAGTCGAGTAAGAGGGCCTTTAAGAGAGCGGATGCCCAGCGCGTCGCGCGGCTTGGTCAGGAGCTCACTTCCCATCCCACGGGCAGCCGTGGATTCTGGCAACTGGCCAAAGCCGTGCAATCTAACTTTTGTCAGCCCTCGCTGCCACCGCTGCGTTACCCAGATGGAACACTGGCTCACAAAGCCCAAGAGAAAGCGGATATGCTCGCAGACCTCTTTGCGGCTAATTCCCGGGTCGACGACCGTGGCCTGCAGCCCCCCGCCATCGCCAACTGTGGCCACACAATGCCTGATATTGTTATCAGGCAATGTGATGTACGGGCAGTGCTGCGGTAACTCGACACGCGGAAAGCCAGTGGCCCTGACGGCATTCCGGCGGTGGTGCTACGAAAATGTGCAGCTGAGTTGTCTCCAGTATTAACGCGTCTGTACCGCCTGTCATACTCTTCAGGGCTCGTGCTGGAGGTCTGGAAGGAGGCGAACGTACAACCGATCCCCAAGAAAGGGGATCGGTCCGATCCAGGCAACTATCGACCCATAGCTGTCACCTCAGTCATTTGCAAGGTGCTTGAGCTCCTTATAAATAAGCAGCTCATGCAATTCCTAGAGGATCACTCGCTAATCAATGATCGACAATACGGCTTCAGGCCAAAGCGATCAACGGGTGATCTTCTGGCATTCGTAACGCATGTCTGGGGTGGGGCTATGGAAAGGCACGGCAAGTCCTTGGCTATTAGCCTGGACATCGCCAAAGCCTTCGATAGGGTCTGGCATGCTTCGCTCCTTTCCAAGCTTCCGGCATATGGTCTACCTCCTCAACTGTGCAGCTGGATTGCCAGCTTTTTAAACGAGCGCCGAGTGCGGGTCCTCTGCGATGGCCAGGCTTCTCGCTTCTTGCAAGTGAATGCCGGGGTACCGCAGGGGTCCGTACTATCACCAACTCTCTTTCTTCTGCATATCGATGATATGCTATCCCTCGGGAACATTCATTGCTATGCAGATGACAGCACACTGCACGGGAGTTACTCGGTTCGTCCGACGGCGGGGCGATCTGAGATTGAGGAGGAGAGACGACGACTCGTGGCTGATCTCGACCGTAACCTCGACAGTATCTCTCAATGGGGTACCGAGAACCTGGTCGAGTTCAATGCCCGCAAAACACAGGCGTGTGCATTTACTGCGAAGAAATCCCCTTTCCTTCCCCTACCCTCTCTTCAGAATGCATTATTACCAATGAAGGACAACCTTGATATCCTTGGCATAGACGTTCGTCGAAAGCTCAATAATAAAAACTACATCGAAAGATGTATAGGGCTAGCTTCGCGGAAACTAGGAATACTGAATAAGGTAAAGAGATTCTTTACACCGGATGTCTGCTGTACAAGACGCAGATTAGACCCTGCGTCGAATACTGCTCTCACCTCTGGGACGGCTCCGCGAAGTATCTGCTGGACGCTCTCGACGCTATGCAGCGAAAGGCTATCCGTATTATAGATTGTCCGGAGGTAACGGGAAGCCTTGAGCCGCTAGTTCAGCGCCGAACAATAGCTTCCTTGGCCGCATTCTACCGTATTTACCACGGCGAGTGTTCTGAAGAGCTCTTCAATCTGATCCCACCCTCTTCCTTCCGATCCCGAACGACTCGTGCCGGGCAGAGATGCCACCCCCACACAGTGGATAGCATGTTCGCGAGAACCGAACGTTTTAAACGTTCGTTTCTCTGCCGAACGATAGTGGCCTGGAACGCCCTGCCTGTGCACGTGTTTCCTCCCACATATAATCCTGGGTTCTTTAAGCGGAGCGTGAAGAGGCACATCAGTAGGTCGTCAAGTTGAGGGCCACTCTCAATAGTAATGTGTGCTGTGAGAGTGGCCCACAATCGCTAGACGTCGTCACGACTTACCACCAGGCGGGCGGCGTCAATTTGACCAAATATATAAAAAAAAAAAAAAAAAAAAAGATCAAAAATACCTAGATTACCGATCAGTGCTTTAAAAACGGCACTTCACCTCGGTCATTGCACACCTGCGCGCTTCAACCGCGCGCCGTACTAAGTTTCTATTGCGCTTGCTGACTCTCGAGGGATGCGACAACGGCGCTGTACATTGCACACCTGCGCGCTTCAACCGCGCGCCGTACTAAGTTCCTATTGCGCTTGCTGACTCTCGAGGGATGCGACAACGGCGCTGTACATTGCACACCTGCGCGCTTCAACCGCGCGCCGTACTAAGTTCCTATTGCGCTTGCTGACTCTCGAGGGATGCGACAACGGCGCTGTACATTGCACACCTGCGCGCTTCAACCGCGCGCCGTACTAAGTTCCTATTGCGCTTGCTGACTCTCGAGGGATGCGACAACGGCGCTGTACATTGCACACCTGCGCGCTTCAACCGCGCGCCGTACTAAGTTCCTATTGCGCTTGCTGACTCTCGAGGGATGCGACAACGGCGCTGTACATTGCACACCTGCGCGCTTCAACCGCGCGCCGTACTAAGTTCCTATTGCGCTTGCTGACTCTCGAGGGATGCGACAACGGCGCTGTACATTGCACACCTGCGCGCTTCAACCGCGCGCCGTACTAAGTTCCTATTGCGCTTGCTGACTCTCGAGGGATGCGACAACGGCGCTGTACATTGCACACCTGCGCGCTTCAACCGCGCGCCGTACTAAGTTTCTATTGCGCTTGCTGACTATCGAGGGATGCGACAACGGCGCTGTACATTGCACACCTGCGCGCTTCAACCGCGCGCCGTACTAAGTTCCTATTGCGCTTGCTGACTCTCGAGGGATGCGACAACGGCGCTGTACATTGCACACCTGCGCGCTTCAACCGCGCGCCGTACTAAGTTCCTATTGCGCTTGCTGACTCTCGAGGGATGCGACAACGGCGCTGTACATTGCACACCTGCGCGCTTCAACCGCGCGCCGTACTAAGTTCCTATTGCGCTTGCTGACTCTCGAGGGATGCGACAACGGCGCTGTACATTGCACACCTGCGCGCTTCAACCGCGCGCCGTACTAAGTTCCTATTGCGCTTGCTGACTCTCGAGGGATGCGACAACGGCGCTGTACATTGCACACCTGCGCGCTTCAACCGCGCGCCGTACTAAGTTCCTATTGCGCTTGCTGACTCTCGAGGGATGCGACAACGGCGCTGTACATTGCACACCTGCGCGCTTCAACCGCGCGCCGTACTAAGTTCCTATTGCGCTTGCTGACTCTCGAGGGATGCGACAACGGCGCTGTACATTGCACACCTGCGCGCTTCAACCGCGCGCCGTACTAAGTTCCTATTGCGCTTGCTGACTCTCGAGGGATGCGACAACGGCGCTGTACATTGCACACCTGCGCGCTTCAACCGCGCGCCGTACTAAGTTCCTATTGCACTTGCTGACTCTCGAGGGATGCGACAACGGCGCTGTACATTGCACACCTGCGCGCTTCAACCGCGCGCCGTACTAAGTTCCTATTGCGCTTGCTGACTCTCGAGGGATGCGACAACGGCGCTGTACATTGCACACCTGCGCGCTTCAACCGCGCGCCGTACTAAGTTCCTATTGCGCTTGCTGACTCTCGAGGGATGCGACAACGGCGCTGTACATTGCACACCTGCGCGCTTCAACCGCGCGCCGTACTAAGTTCCTATTGCGCTTGCTGACTCTCGAGGGATGCGACAACGGCGCTGTACATTGCACACCTGCGCGCTTCAACCGCGCGCCGTACTAAGTTCCTATTGCGCTTGCTGACTCTCGAGGGACGCGACAACGGCGCTGTACATTGCACACCTGCGCGCTTCAACCGCGCGCCGTACTAAGTTTCTATTGCGCTTGCTGACTATCGAGGGATGCGACAACGACGCTGTACATTGCACACCTGCGCGCTTCAACCGCGCGCCGTACTAAGTTCCTATTGCGCTTGCTGACTCTCGAGGGATGCGACAACGGCGCTGTACATTGCACACCTGCGCGCTTCAACCGCGCGCCGTACTAAGTTCCTATTGCGCTTGCTGACTCTCGAGGGATGCGACAACGGCGCTGTACATTGCACACCTGCGCGC
The DNA here is from genome assembly GCA_963556515.1 of Nudaria mundana. NCBI lineage: Eukaryota > Metazoa > Arthropoda > Insecta > Lepidoptera > Erebidae > Nudaria > Nudaria mundana. Next base: position 6,923,849 of record OY748315.1, read on the forward strand.
TTCAACCGCGCGCCGTACTAAGTTCCTATTGCGCTTGCTGACTCTCGAGGGATGCGACAACGGCGCTGTACATTGCACACCTGCGCGCTTCAACCGCGCGCCGTACTAAGTTCCTATTGCGCTTGCTGACTCTCGAGGGATGCGACAACGGCGCTGTACATTGCACACCTACGCGCTTCAACCGCGCGCCGTACTAAGTTCCTATTGCGCTTGCTGACTCTCGAGGGATGCGACAACGGCGCTGTACATTGCACACCTGCGCGCTTCAACCGCGCGCCGTACTAAGTTCCTATTGCGCTTGCTGACTCTCGAGGGATGCGACAACGGCGCTGTACATTGCACACCTGCGCGCTTCAACCGCGCGCCGTACTAAGTTCCTATTGCGCTTGCTGACTCTCGAGGGATGCGACAACGGCGCTGTACATTGCACACCTGCGCGCTTCAACCGCGCGCCGTACTAAGTTCCTATTGCGCTTGCTGACTCTCGAGGGATGCGACAACGGCGCTGTACATTGCACACCTGCGCGCTTCAACCGCGCGCCGTACTAAGTTCCTATTGCGCTTGCTGACTCTCGAGGGATGCGACAACGGCGCTGTACATTGCACACCTGCGCGCTTCAACCGCGCGCCGTACTAAGTTCCTATTGCGCTTGCTGACTCTCGAGGGATGCGACAACGGCGCTGTACATTGCACACCTGCGCGCTTCAACCGCGCGCCGTACTAAGTTCCTATTGCGCTTGCTGACTCTCGAGGGATGCGACAACGGCGCTGTACATTGCACACCTGCGCGCTTCAACCGCGCGCCGTACTAAGTTCCTATTGCGCTTGCTGACTCTCGAGGGATGCGACAACGGCGCTGTACATTGCACACCTGCGCGTTTCAACCGCGCGCCGTACTAAGTTCCTATTGCCTACTCTCAAGGGATGCGACAACGGCGCTGTACATTGCACACCTGCGCGCTTCAACCGCGCGCCGTACTAAGTTCCTATTGCGCTTGCTGACTCTCGAGGGATGCGACAACGGCGCTGTACATTGCACACCTGCGCGCTTCAACCGCGCGCCGTACTAAGTTCCTATTGCGCTTGTTGACTCTCGAGGGATGCGACAACGGCGCTGTACATTGCACACCTGCGCGCTTCAACCGCGCGCCGTACTAAGTTCCTATTGCGCTTGCTGACTCTCGAGGGATGCGACAACGGCGCTGTACATTGCACACCTGCGCGCTTCAACCGCGCGCCGTACTAAGTTCCTATTGCGCTTGCTGACTCTCGAGGGATGCGACAACGGCGCTGTACATTGCACACCTGCGCGCTTCAACCGCGCGCCGTACTAAGTTCCTATTGCGCTTGCTGACTCTCGAGGGATGCGACAACGGCGCTGTACATTGCACACCTGCGCGTTTCAACCGCGCGCCGTACTAAGTTCCTATTGCCTACTCTCAAGGGATGCGACAACGGCGCTGTACATTGCACACCTGCGCGCTTCAACCGCGCGCCGTACTAAGTTCCTATTGCGCTTGCTGACTCTCGAGGGATGCGACAACGGCGCTGTACATTGCACACCTGCGCGCTTCAACCGCGCGCCGTACTAAGTTCCTATTGCGCTTGTTGACTCTCGAGGGATGCGACAACGGCGCTGTACATTGCACACCTGCGCGTTTCAACCGCGCGCCGTACTAAGTTCCTATTGCCTACTCTCAAGGGATGCGACAACGGCGCTGTACATTGCACACCTGCGCGCTTCAACCGCGCGCCGTACTAAGTTCCTATTGCGCTTGCTGACTCTCGAGGGATGCGACAACGGCGCTGTACATTGCACACCTGCGCGCTTCAACCGCGCGCCGTACTAAGTTCCTATTGCGCTTGCTGACTCTCGAGGGATGCGACAACGGCGCTGTACATTGCACACCTGCGCGCTTCAACCGCGCGCCGTACTAAGTTCCTATTGCGCTTGCTGACTCTCGAGGGATGCGACAACGGCGCTGTACATTGCACACCTGCGCGCTTCAACCGCGCGCCGTACTAAGTTCCTATTGCGCTTGCTGACTCTCGAGGGATGCGACAACGGCGCTGTACATTGCACACCTGCGCGCTTCAACCGCGCGCCGTACTAAGTTCCTATTGCGCTTGCTGACTCTCGAGGGATGCGACAACGGCGCTGTACATTGCACACCTGCGCGCTTCAACCGCGCGCCGTACTAAGTTCCTATTGCGCTTGCTGACTCTCGAGGGATGCGACAACGGCGCTGTACATTACACACCTGCGCGCTTCAACCGCGCGCCGTACTAAGTTCCTATTGCGCTTGCTGACTCTCGAGGGATGCGACAACGGCGCTGTACATTACACACCTGCGCGCTTCAACCGCGCGCCGTACTAAGTTCCTATTGCGCTTGCTGACTCTCGAGGGATGCGACAACGGCGCTGTACATTACACACCTGCGCGCTTCAACCGCGCGCCGTACTAAGTTCCTATTGCGCTTGTTGACTCGAGGGATTACGAATTATTTCTATGTCAACCATCAATGTACAACCTTGTTTATTTTATAGATGGTATTTGTATTAATCTATACTACTATTATAAAGAGGAAAGATTTGTATTTTTGTGTGTATGTTTGTAATGAATAAACTCAAAAACTACTGTGCCGATTTCAAAAATTCTTTCACCATTGGAAATCTACATTCACCCTGAGTTACATAGGCTACTTTTTATCCCGGTAGTGTGTCCACGGGAACCGGGAACGAGTAAACTAAATCACGCGGGCGGATTCCGCGTTGTATTTGTACTGAATCCAATATCTATAGTATTTTTGATCTAAGGAACCTCCTCTTTTTTTGGAAGTCGGTTGAAAAATATATATCATCGAAATTAAATAGTACTTGCCCATTATTAAATATTTAGATAGAAATTATAAATCACAATAACTGAAATATCATGACCAGGAAAGTACCATTAAAATAGGTCCAGCCGTTTAATAGATTAGTCGACAGGAAGACAGATTTTTTTTTTATGTAAGTACCGAATAACTGTTAATTTGGAAATACACACAGACACTTCAATTCATGTGTATATAATATATCTTTACCTAAATCCAGCGTTCAATTCCATGACAAACTTAGAAATCTGCAGCGGTCTGTCAAAATCTCCACGTGTCACCGAGTTAACAGCCAGTCGAGCCTGAAATACAGAATATAATAGAAATCCCACGGGAACACATTACCGGGAGAAAAAGTAGCCTATAATACTCAGGCAAATGTAGCTGGATATTAGTGAAAAAAAAAATCAAAATCGGTTCAGTCATTCCGGAGCATATTCAATGCAACAAACAATAAAATCTGTCCTCTTTATTATAATACTAGCTGTTGCCCACAGCTCCGCCTGCGTGTTACTTTAGATCTACATAACTTTTTAGACTTACTATACTGACAAGTATACTATGTAAGAGAAGTCTTATAGTCCGGTCCTGTCCGTCTGTCCGCACTTTTCAACTCGAGAACTACAAGTGCTAGAAAGTTATGATTTGGCACATAGAATTTTGGTACAGAATAAACACCATAGCAAAAATAAAAATAAAAATTATGATTATATTTATTATTTTATTTTTAACATGTGATATCACATAATAGTAAGGAGTCGTCTTATGCCTTCACTGCGATAGTGAAGGGCGCCTTGCTTGTTTATTTATGAAGCGATTGAAACCAAACCGCAAGTTCAAATAAAAAAAATCAAATCTTTTCTGAGATTAGCGTGTTCAAACATTCAGACAAACAGACAAAAGTTCTAAAAACCATTAATAGTGAACTCCACTGCGGGTGACGTAACCTGTTCTGAAGAGCTCTTCAACCTGATCCCACCCTCTTCCTTCCGATCCCGAACAACGCGTGCCGGGCAGAGATGCCACTCCCACACAGTGGATAGCTTGTTCGCGAGAACCGAACGTTTTAACCGTTCGTTTCTCTGCCGAACGATAGTGGCCTGGAACGCCCTGCCTGTGCACATGTTTCCTCCCACATATAACCCTGGGTTCTTTAAGCGGAGCGTGAAGAGGCACATCAGTAGGTCGTCAAGTTGAGGGCCACTCTCTATCGTATTGTGTGCTGTGAGAGTGGCCCACAATCGCTAGACGTCGTCACGACTTACCACCAGGCGGGCGGCGTCAATTTGGCGAACCGAATATAAAAATTAAAAAAACCTACGACAAACTTATTATTTGCGGTTGGTACAGTACTCGGGTCAAGGGATCGAACCGCAAAATTAAGCTTGTTTTTTATTGTATATACTTTTTCGGGATAAAAAGTACCCAGCGTGGTGCCCAGAATAGTAAAGAATGATTATACTAAGTTTCATCGTAATCGAACCGGTAGTTTTTGCGTGATGCCAAAACAGACAGACATATTTTTTTTTAATCAACTTTTTTGGGTTCGGTGTCGGTCTAGTAACACCCCCTGCCATTTATTTTTTTGATATCTTCAATGTACAGAATTTTCACTTCTACAGATTTATTATAAGTATAGATTAGTTAGATATGAAATACCTCAAAGAAGCAGATGCCATAACATTATTGTTGGGAAACCAACACGTAATTTACCAACGGTATGATCAAATGGAACTTTACCCATATCAATGTTAATATTTATGAACGAATGTGGTGGCAACACTACCAAAAATATGTACCAATGTAACCATTCTCTCTTCTCGTTTACGTGGTTCAATACAGACGTTGTGAAATAAAATGAAATGATTTAAGTATTTCTTTGTATAGGTCACTAAATGGCTCTTACAAACGTCAGTAAGTACTTAAAATAAAAAAAAATGTCATTGCTTCTATATTTACATGTACTGCCAGATTCGCAAAGCAATAAGTAGACCCGAGAGAAATAACCTGGCAATAAAACTCTCGGTCACTCTTTTTCAATAATTTGTGAAAGTTGTACGCTATAGTTTCATTTGGATCAGCCTCTATCTACACCAAAATACAGTCCACTACCTACTCCATCTGGGCAAGGAAAGTTCGAATAGGCATATTCTATAATTCCTTTTTCGTTCAATTATTAGCATACATATCTTTAGTTAAGGCGAGCCTAATACCGCTAGTTGGAAACTATTGTTTGCACAGAGCCTTCTGTTCACCAACGCGGAATAAAACCTGACCGAACCCCAGACAGAGGCCGCACAGGTGACCGGCGCCACTGGAAATTCTTCCTAATGCTAACCAGAGGCGCTCCGCAATCAGGCAGGTGCACCACTTGCACGTCAGGTTGCCTTGGGACCCCAAGACCTTGATGGAAACGTCATAATACCAGTAATATGTGACAAACTGGAGTATCAGATAACAAAACCTTTAACAAAATCAATAATGTACAGTAAAGGTTCAAAAGTGCATACCCATTATTACAATACAATAACTATACTGTACACGCTGATGCCATCATCCGCCATGATGACGGTGAGTCAACACCTAGGGCATGCATTTATGCCAGCAGCAAAGCAAAAACGTTAGAACTAATAAAAGCAGATTGTTACAGAAACCTCGCTAGCATTGTGATAACAATACAAACGGGGATAGATACAACAGAAAGGGTGCTCCTAGTCTCCGCGTATCTATCCAGGGAGAGAGATTTCGAGCCACCGTCCCGAGAAATGGAAGAATTTATAAGAAAATACCAAGGTAATACCCCCACATTTGTAACCCGAGCAAGACGATAGGTGTTGGACATCACTATCGCAACAGATAGGATCAGCCAACTTATTAAAGACTGGGAGCTAGACGAAAGCAGTTCAATGTCAGACCACAAACGAATCACTTTCAGTCTAGAAGCCAAGACAGAGAAGATCCTAACAAGAAATGCGAGGAAAACAGACTGGGTAATATACGAACAACAAATGGAGAAATGGAACCCAGGTCCAGTAACCTTGCTAAGAGACACAAGAGAAATAGAACAAGAAGCTAACAGACTAGACGCCGCTCTAAGGGAAGCCTACCACAAGGCATACCACAAGGCACTGAAAGAGATAAGTCCAGGGAAGGGTCAACCCTGGTGGACAAAGGCTCTAGAGAAGCAACGAAAAAAGACCAGGCGAGCTCTCAGAAAAGCCCTAGATAAGAACGATGACGAGAGCTGGCTAGAATACAGTAAAGTTAGAAATATATATAAGAAAGAATGCAGAAGGGAAAACCGGAACAGCTGGAAAGCGTTCTGCGCAGGGGTTGAAAAATACCCAGACGCGGTGCGACTAGTGAAAACGTTCTCCAAGGGCAACACCTGCAAACTAGGAAGCATAAAGAACGGAGATGAACTCATCACCGACCCCAAAAGGATACCTACTGGAAGTGATGCTGGGCACACACTTCCCAGGAAGCGTAGAAGACACAGATGATAACTCACCGCCCATCCGAAATCCCATAGTGGAACAGGAAACGAGTGCAATCATCACAGAGGAACATTTACAGTGGAGCGTAAGGTCCTTCCAACCATACAAGGCTGCTGGACCAGACGAAATCTTCCCAAAAATGTTACAGATAGCAATTAGACATATAGGCAAAGATCTACTGAACCTATATGACAGTAGTATCACAACTAAGTATATTCCAAGCAAGTGGAGAGAGGTAAGAGCGGTGTTCATCCCGAAACCCGGGAAGATATCGTATCAGGAGGCAAAGTCCTTCAGATGCATCAGTCTCTCCTCATTCATTTTGAAGACACTGGAGAAAATCCTACACAGAATAATAAGAGAACAAATAGAGAAAAGCGGATCTCCACTGCACTTAAACCAACATGCATACATGGAGGGCAAGTCAACTGAAACGGCCCTACATAACCTTGTTTTAAGAGTGCAAAGATCAATAAGCAACCAAGAATACGCATTAGGCTGCTTCTTCGACGGTGAGGGCGCTTTTGACAAAGCAACCCCCGACTCAATAGAGGACACCCTAAACCGTGAGGGAATTGACAGAGATCTATCAGGATGGGTGAAAAATATGCTTAAACACCGTAAGATACAGGCAGAAATAGCAGGACATAGCACACAGAGTTGTGGCAAAAAGAGGCTTCCCAAGGGGGGTGCCTATCTCCACTACTGTGGTGCCTGCTAATAGATGAACTAATAAAGAAGATTAATGGGATGCACATATATACGCAAGTCTATTCTGATGACGGCGTGCTCCTAATCACAGGAAAAGTCCTCAGTGTCATGTGTGAAATCATGAACAGAGGCCTAAAAGAACGAGGCCGTTAGTATGGTGCAGGAGCAAAGGCCTTGACCTAAACCCCGACAAAACTAAATTACTTTTGTTCACCAACAAGAGGAAAATAGAATGTGCTGTACCAGTGAGACTAGATAATCACGACCTAGAAAAAGTTAGGGAGGTGAAATATCTAGGAGTAACCCTGGACAGCAAGTTACCCTTCAAGACTCATATCAGCAACACATGCACAAAAGCTAAAATGACAATGATGCAGTGTAAAAGGACAATAGGAAGAACCTGGGGAATAAAGCCATCGGTAGTGCTATGGATATACAAGGCAATAATTTTGCCAAGAATCCTGCATGGAGCCCTGGTATGGTGGCACAAGGCTGCCACAGGTGAAAACAAGAAAGAACTAGATAAAGTATAAAGGCTGGCAGCCCTCATGATCACGGGCGCGATGAGGTCCACACCAACAGCCGCGCTAGAGATCATATTAGGGCTGAACCCCTTGGACTTAGAAATAAAAAGAAGAGCCACCGAACAATGGTTCAAACTCAGAAGCATTGGCCTATGGACTGGAAACTTCATGGACAAAGGTCATGCAAGTATAAGCAAGAACATCGAAGAGAAATTGTCAATGATCTTATCCAACAACAACCTTATCAGGAAGGAGAGAATTTTTGACAAAAAATACAGACACAGAACAGGGAAACGAGAAGAATGGCGGATAGATCCCAGTGATACTATCTGCTATACAGACGGTTCAAGAAAGGAATTGACTAGTCTATCTGGATCCGGAGTGAATATAAAATGCCAAGATGGAACTGAGATGGATAGGTCAATACCCCTAGGAAGATTTGCAAGTGTCTTTCAGGCAGAGATATATGCCATAAAGGAATGCGTGGAAATAATGGAACACCTGACCACAACGGGAAAGGTGACCATATACAGCGACAGCCAGGCGCATTGAAAGCGCTTGACAAAGTGGAGACAATATCAGCAACAGTCAAGGAATGTAAGAAATCATTAGATAGACTGGCCGAGAACACCAACCTTACACTTGCCTGGGTCCCCGGACACGAGGGAAATATTGGCAACGAGCGGGCCGATGAACTAGCCAGAGAAGGTGCTGAAGAAAACTTTGTGGGACCGGAACCTCGGTTGCCCATAGCGCACAAAATAGCCAAAGGAGTAATGAGCCACAGAATAAAGGCAGAAAACAACCAAAGATGGAAAACCTCGACTGGAATGAGACAGTCGAAAATCTTCATCAAGGGTATGGATAAGAGAACGACGAGTCATATCATGAAACTCCCAAGAGGAAACATGAGACTCGCCATAGAAGTCATAACAGGACACTGTCGACTAAACAAACACCTGACAGTGATAGGAGTAAAAACCGATCCGAAATGCCCAGAGTGCATGGAGAGCGATGAAACAAGCTTCCACCTGCTGGCTGAATGCCCCATGTACTCATTGACCAGATTGGAACTTCTAGGGTCCGACAGACTATACGAGGAAGACATTAGTAATCTGAAGGTGGAACAGATACTAAGATTTATTAAGGACACAAGGAGATTCGACGGGGGGTCGTGAGAGCTGGATCAACCATACTCCCCCAAGGGGAGAACTGGGGAAATGGACGAAATGGCCCGCAAGAGTCGCGGGTGGATCGTCCGCCCGTTTCCGGCGTCCCTGTTGGAAATAATAATAATAACATCTGTCCTGACATACATATTATATCACAGCTTTGCCCGGGGCGGGTAGGCAGAGGGGTATTAAAAAATTATAATAATTACCAGTTCGGAACACAGCTGTAGCAGTCCGCTGAGGTAATCTTCAATGTCCAAATGAAATCCAGTCTTTGATTCGACAACACGTACTGTAAGAAATTAGAAATGTTATCAGATAAAAAAAAATACTCTGTTTATTTCATTTCGGTCACCACACTCAATCTATAATAATATATAATTGCAACTTACTGCCTAGTACGTCAGCGACAGTCTCATGAGTAGCAAGGATCCCCTTCTCCAACCATATGATTAAGGCAATCAGGAAGCTATACCTCTGTGTAATGTTACGCCAGTGCTCATGATATCTGAAATTTTTTAAAAAAATTTATTGAATGAGCTAGCGGCCACAGTTTTTTCTATTCTCCACGTAACTTGACACAAGTGATTGTTGATATAAAACAGTTTTTTGTTTATGGGGGAAATAGCCTAAATATTGTACTAATGTTAGTGAGGTGTACTGTTTGACCATAATTATGGGCAACCACTAGTTTCTTACATTATACGACTTCGTCTAATTAGAAATTTGAAAATTAACAAGAAAATTAATGAAGTTAATTATTTAACTCATCAAGAATTATGATATACATAATAATATCTTAACTAGAATCAGATGGAAACTACTGGGGTCGGACAAACTGAACGAGGAAGACATAAGTAATCTGATGGTGGAACAGATAATAAGCTTTATCAAGGACATGGGAAGGTACAACAGGGGGCCCGTTCCCCGGGCTGTTGGAAATTATAACAATCTCAACTAGAGGCCCAATCTCACCAGCAAGTGGTGCTACGGCCGATCAATAGAGAAAGTTCACGCGTAACAGAGCAGTAACTTGGTGATATGTCCATATCACTCGGTGTTCATAGGGAAAGTCTTCACATATTGTTGTTATAGTCGCTAACTAAATTATTGTTACATGGTTCACATTTTCAAATGTTGGTCATTAACCATTTGTCTAAGCGAGATTTAACATTTTAGTAGATTTGGTATGTGAGTGGGACTCTCTCACTTGAGCCAACCAATCTCTTCAGAGAGCAGAGCTTCAGGGAGCAAGCAAACCGCTCTAGCCACACTATAAGAAGACATTGATTAAAAAAAAAGCATTTCTAACTTGTAATAATCTGATTCCGGGACAGCTGCCTTCAGTTTTCCATATCCTTCTCTGGCCTTTTCGAATGATTCCCTTGCCTTGAGACATGCTGGTCCAACTGAATTAAAAAAATACTCACTAACATTAAAATTTGATTGTTCATTGAATTAAGTAGGCTCCGTAACCACTGAACCAATTTTGAAAATTCTTTCACTGATATGGAGCTACATTCTCCTTGAATAACATAGGGTACTTTTTATCCCGGTAATGTGTTCCCACGGGAACTGGGAACGAGAAAACAATATCAGGAGAGCGAAGCCGCGGTCAGTTAGTGTTCTATAAATATAAAGGTATATGCTTACTGCCAGGCTCGTTGTGGTGGATTATTTGCAGCATAGTAGTGACTTCGCGGGATATTTGGCCGATTTCTTTGCAGATGTTTCGGATAACCTAAACAAGTATTTATATACTATTACCAATGATATGTCACACATGTGAACATAAATATACAGTATGTAGTTAACATTTGAATCTAAAGCTCTCTCAAAGTAAAATGATGTATTTTGTAAACAGACAATAAGCAATTATTATCGAAAAACGTTGTAATTTACCTCACGTATTTCTTGTTCGGCATCTAGATTTTTTTGGAAATCAGTAAATATAGAGTTAATATGATGATTATCACACATTTTAATTTATCCTTTGGATATTTTCAATTAAAGTATTGGAGATTATCGTATCGAATGTATCGATCGACCACAACAAGCCATTCAATATTTCAATCAAATCAACAAAATGCAAAGAGAATATAATCACTAAATGATTGTGATTTTAAAATCACGATAATATCACGATATTATTATTTCCAGTCATGTTCCAGTATGCCGTGATTTGTCTACCAGTGAGTAGTGACAAATAATATGCACAGTGATAGTGATATCTATTTTCCTCATGATAACCGTGCGTGAAATCGAGGCTATGCTATTATTACTGTACTGTTGACTGAAAAACTTTGTTACTTACTACTTTACTACCCCTAACTTTGAATGCCACTTGCAAATTCATTGGTGATAAAGATTAGTTTAGTTTGCATTTTTGAATATTTTTAATAAAATTGAATGTTGACTATTTGAATAGGTACAGGTACCTTGATTTTATTACTTTTTTTAAGACATCACTTAATAGTGATGTTGGCTTACATAATTGTAAGCCAACGTGTGGACGGTTCATCAAATTTACAGGGCAACGTTTGTACCAATACCAAGCAACGTTGGGACAAATAAAAATAAAAATCGTAATACAGGACGGGATATTTTGGGATGAGGGAAATTTATATCTTAAGAAAATATGCGTACCTAATAAATAAATTTTATAACGAGACAATAAAATAAGATATTTACTTTAATTAACCATAACAACATTTACAACATATGTACACCATAAAAATATGTTTATCTCTGTCGCACCCGGTTCCTCAGCTGTTACGCAAAAGAACTTAGAAGCGACAGACGAGCAACTCCGAGCGAGTACGAGTAGCGAGCGACTATAGTCCGGCAATTTCGTGCGCGACCGTCCCGCGGGGTGACAGACGGTGGCGGGGACGAGGTAGCGCGTCATTCTAGCACACGGCTACACACGAAGAGAAGTTTGCCAGGATAAATCTTGCGATAAGTTGTACTTACTTGTGACGTAATATAGGAGTAAATAAAAAGATAGAACTACTTTTATTGTTTACATTTTTTTATTATGCTTGAGGACAAATTATTTGGAAAACTAAAATTATGATTTTATTATAAATCAATTTCCATATCACTTTCATGTTCACTCTCTGTTTGATCTTCTTCATAACTTTCGTCGTCATCATCATCGTCGTTTTCACCCAGTTGAACTATGAATCTAAAAAGACAAAAATGTATTATAGAAATAATAAACAACTTCTCGTACAATGACATGATTCCGAGATTATAGCTTGAGCACTCTGCCAAGTTAAAGCAATAATAATCGATTATGTTAATAAACAATAACGTACCTGTCCATTTCATCGTCAAATACTCGATCTGAATTATAATATTCGTCCTCGTTTTTTATGACATGATTATCACAATCGCGCCACTGTTCAACCGAATAATTAGAAAAAAGTCTCTCCATGTTTTGCTCATTTATTATTTTCATTAGATCACATTTACGCATAGCGCTATCATACTGAACACCTCGCCGTTCTAACCATTGCTGAATTTCGCTTTTCAGGGTTCTCATTGTAGGTTTTTTATCGATCTGAGTGCTATGGTAAGCGGCGTTGTCCATTACAATAACAGAATTCGGAGGAATGTTTGGTATCACTTTTTCATCGATCCACTTTCGAAAATTTGTTATGATAATCAATGTTGTTTTATGATAATCACCGGTATTGGAATGCGATTTGAACATCAATAAAGCATTAGGTACAAAGCCATTGCGACTGCCAGCGTGTACAATTACAATACGAGGTCCTTTACCGATGTTTTGCATAGCCCCGCGTTCTGTATTAGACTGCCAGCATTTTTGTGTCACGTGATTTTTATTCACGTAGGTTTCATCTAGGAAAATTATTGACTTAACCTCTCGGCAGTATTTTCGCCTTACAAAAAATTGGTACATTTTATGTACAACTTCCTTAACTTGTCTTGAGATAGCCTTACTCATCCTGAGATCTTAATCTCGTGTGCGTCGAACTCAAAGTAGTACGGAATATAAAGCACGTGTTGCCGCTTCGACTGCGCGGCCGAGACTGCCGTATTTGACGCGCAGATGCACGCGTTTCCCTTCCCCGTTGCACCACCTGCTACCCGCTGACATCTTTAGTACCTTGTCCCCGCCACCGTCTGTCACCCCGCAGGACGGTCGCACACGAGCTTGCCGGACTATAGCGCGAGAGCGACCGTGACGTGACTGAGTGCGGTCACCGAAGAACGGTGAGTGGCGTGAACTGCGATACGATGCGAATCACTGTTCACAGTCACTGAAGAACGGTGTGAACTGCGATACGATACGAATCACAGTTTACAATCACAATTCGTTCCCAGTCCAGTCACCGCATTGTGACCGGTATTGTGATTTCATTCCATGCCTAGTTATTAAGTTTGACTTTTTTAGTTCTAAATATTTCTGGCATGGCTTCAAAGGTCTTTGTGCCATACCAGACCAGAGATTAATTATTATTATTTCATAGACCCGTAGTAAAAGTCATCAATAATACATTTTTTTTATTCCGCCGCTGTCACCACGTACGTCCGTTGCCGGGCGTCTCTGGTGCACACGCAAAGGGTATGTCCAGTGACGCCTGGCGGCAATAATAAAAATAAAGATAATTGAAACGTCCAATACTATGTTCTCTAAATATTTTATTTTACTGTCTCTTTCTTTCGACTAGTCTCTGAAACGGCAGGACCGATTTTAACAGGGCTTTCACTGACAGATAGCGGATTTCTTAAGAAGTAACCCTTATACTCTTTATCACGGGAATACGATCATGTGGGAACTAGAAGACTTTTTCATTCATTCAACGCGGTCAAAGCCGCTGGCGTCTGCTAGTGAAAATATGAACTAAGTAGGGTTTTACTTCGTATATAAATGCACTGTTTAACTCCATATTGCTGCTAATTTTATAGGGTACCACCTACTGTAACTATTGTAGCAAACGATTTTTTTTTATATTCTCGACTTACTAACTAAATATGTAGGTACATTACCTATTCTAATTACAACTAAATTCTAATTCAAAGAATTCGTCAAAGAAAAAGTCAAAGAATTCCTCCGCCTCGTCGCCGACTGGCAATGTTCCGAGAAGGCTGGCAGCATTTTCACGTTGTATGGCAATGCTTATTCTTTGTGCCAAATAGTAACCAGCCTTGGTCTTGAGAAATGTCGAACATGAGTTTAGATACATTTTTGAATAGGCCGCGAGCACTATATTATTGTTTGCTATGAGCTTAAAGATTTCATTTGAGACCACTGATGAGCCAATTAAAACTTGCCATCAACATTGATACTAAACTTTAGATAAGCTCGCATTATATCCCCACAGATTTTGCACAAGCCCAATAATCCCAGATACCATTGAAATATTTAAAAAAATAAGACAGAATATTGTAATATTGCAAAACTTTAATCTTACTAGGTACATAGTCAGTGCAGTTAAACTTCAAAAAAACAAAAATCTCTTTTCCACAGATTATGAACAAAAAGCAAATGTTTAGAGTTCCTTAGCCAGGTGGCCACTTCATTTGGCGACCACCTAGAATATGAATATGTAGGTGAAAGACACTCTGAGCTCCATGCTTCCCATCGTTGATAACTAGACGAAAACCTGCTTTGTCTAAACCTTCTTGTACAGCAATCTTTTTGGCTGCAATCATGAGGTGTCCTGGACAAAAAAAATTTAAGATATATATTTGAAGCATTCCAAATTAAATCCAAGAGGGTTCCTTATGACACTTGTTTGAACAGGTCTTAAATGAGTTGAACTTGAAGTATTTTAGTCCTATTATTATTTGACGTTCAAAAGTAAGGTCTTCAACCAATGTGTTGCCAGAGATGACCTACGGAACTGAGACATGGCCATTGACCATGCCTTTGGCAGAAGCTCGCTGTCACTCAAAGAGCAATGGGAAGGGCTATGCTCAGAGTGTCACTTTGTGATTGAATTCATAACGATAAGATCTGAAGGAGGACCAGGGTCACCGACAAAGCCCAAAGAGTCGCCAAGCTCTAGTGGCAGTGGGCAGGACACATCGCTCGTAGAACAGATGGCCGATGGGGCCAAAAAGGCCTTGAGTGGCTACAAAAAAAATGCAGCGTGGGTAGGCCTGCCACAAGGTGGACCGATGACATGCGGAAAGTGCAGGTCCAAATGTTGTGGAGTTAGTTGGGAGAGGCCTATGCCCAGCAGTGGGAGTCAACCGGCTGAAATAATGATGATGATTATTTGACAGGTTGATAATTTATTGTTGATAAATAAACATTATAATTTACTTCTAGACAAAAATGATTAATTTATTACAAGGTGGCGTTAGAATAGATTAGAAATATAAATACTTTATTGTACACCCAATTAACATATTTTGAAATACCAAAAATAAATTAAAATTAGGCTCTTTGATCTGTTACATGGTCTTTTTGTGGACATTGAGCCTTACACTTGAAGTCTGAGAAACTAGAATAAATTGAGTAATTTGTAACTAACCTAAAAGTTGTTCATCACAGTCTTCCGCTTTCGACAGCTGGACTATTGGCTTCTTTGGAATCACCAGGATGTGCGTAGGGGCTTGAGGATTCACATCATGGAATGCAGCACACTATAAAAAAAAGAACGCGATTGATCAATCTCAGCCTAAGAAGTTATTATTCAGCAGATAAAGAATAAGATACCTGGTCATCTTCATATACGAATTTAGTGGGTATTTCTTTTCTCAAAATCTTGCCAAAAATTGTGTCCCCACCGGCACTGGCAGATTGCGCTTTTTCGACTTCTCCTACATCAACATTTGGTACACCGCCGCCGCCAGCCATTTCTTTTGTGGCTGTAGCAAACAGAATAAAGAAAAGGTTAAATATTTTGCGCAATTTAGAGAACAAGATTATTTTTTTGCCCAGAGTCCAGACCGTCCAGACGCAGATGACACGATTCTCTTCTCGAATATTGTATTTGACTGTCGTGACCATCTGACAGTGACTTTTTAAGTTTTGACAATGTCACTTATTTTAAATTTTTTGTTTTGCACAATGATGGACAGGCTAAAGTCTTTCGACCATACCGCCTTACTTTATAGGCGTAAATGACGTTAGTTGATCATTTGTTGGTCCAATCCAGTCACGGATGTTTTTACTCAAGCTAACAGACTGCAAAGATTCGGTAAGTATATTGGCACTGTAAGATTGTAAAAAACCATTGGAGTGTAATCAGTCTCGCATTTATGATGCATTGATAATGATTACTGGCGATTGAAGAGTGCCCGTGAGTTTTTATTGCCAGATTGTTTTCAGACTTGCTTTATATCTAAAAAAATACGCCTACTCTTTTCCAATCGCCAGAAGTTACATTGATTGCATCAATCTTGCAAGATTGCTTGTAATCTACAATTTTACGGTGACATATTATTATCTATATAATTGATATCCTGGCTGTTGGAGTTTTGGTTTGAATTACTGAGTGGTTATGGATTTTGGGTGTTTCCTCGTGGCCAAACTAGATTGCTTGGTAACGGCAATAGGCTTGCCCCCTATTACGTGACACCAATAAAATTACTTATACTTTGGAGATATAGGCGTGATGTATGTCTATAGGCTAAATTACCTATACTTAGGTACATAATATATAGGCCAACAATTATTCGTGCTGAAGATTCATTTCATACTTACTTTTTTATTATTATGTCCGCTAGCCCGCCTTATCGTGATCTTCGATAACTTAGGTACCTATATTTTTTTTTTTATTAATATTATTTTTTTACCTCCCACGTCCGTTGCCGGGCGTCTCTGGTACACACCGAAGGCATTTCCAGTGGCGCCTGGCGGAGGTATTGTACCTATATCTAGGTTTTCTGTTGCTCTCCGTTTAGACGTCCACTCCAGGTTAGACGCAAGAAAAAAAAACAAATTCTGGATACATAAATATTTTTGGGCATCTTTTAGCACTTTGTCAACGTAGTAAATACACAGATCCATGCAAAATTTCATGTTTTGTGCACTCACCGTTTAGTAGGAAAGCCAATGACAGACGGACGGTCATGACTGTATGACGATAGCCCAGTTTGAAATTAATTGAATTTGAAAATTATGATTAGCAACAATTGACTCACCCGTATCTCTTTAATCTGGTGGAAGCCGGTATCGGTGCTGGGATGCTGTTATTACCCACATACATACGTTCACTTTAAATAGTTGTTGGGTTTTATATTGATTATTTCGTGGAGAAAATAGTTTGAATGTCTATGACGGACAATGACACACGTCGCGCCACACAGTGCGGTGGACGCCGGGCGATTTAGTCAGCCGACCATAGATTATAAAGAACTATACAATGACGAAACTATAAAGGTTCCGAGATTTGAACTACGGGACCCTAAAAATGTGGAACCAGAGCCTCAACGCGAGTTGGGTTTCGTTCAAAATCGTTCATCTATAGTTAAGTAGTAAACTACATTAAATAAAAAAAAACTGATTACATAATATGTATATTAATATTATTACTTTTATTCTTACAGTCTAGAACCTGGCCCCATGGGCCATAGCATGTGATGCAAAGCTCTACCAAAAACGTGGAACGCCTTGAATGTCTTTGTCTTGTGATTCTCATCAACCATTACATGATATCCAGATTTATAAATGCCCTTATCTTGTGCAACTTGTTTAGCCACTATCATCATGTGCCCTGAAACAAAAAAAAAAAAAAGGAAAATAAAAAGGCGCAATTCGCTTTTTATATTTTATTTTAAGAAAACGGCCACCACATTTGTCTCCCGCCAAGAACTTGTACGTAGAATTGGTCGATATTTTGACATGAATGAGGTCCTTCGTTCATTACAACTCTGAAGCCGGTTGTATCAATCCCTTTTTCTCGAGCAATACGACGTGCGATTATCAGCAAGTGACCTGTTTGTATATTATTTTATTACACTCTACCTAGACAAATGGTTAAAAAAAAGTAAATGGATAATCTACCTGAGTTTCTTGCTGGTATCTTCTCAGTAGAACCAACTTACCGAACCAGTGAAAGAAGCATTTTCAAATGGTTTATTAATGTACTTAATTTAGTATTTTATAATATTACTTGACATGAAATTGTAAAATTTTGACATTCATAATATGTGCTGTTTATGTGCCTAAACTGAATAAACGAAATTGATTCTTTCCTTTGAATTGAGGTTCCTACCTACAAAGTAGAACAACCAATATCTACTTATCTATACTAAAGTACCTACTAAATAATTAACGAAATTCACAGTTTTGTAAACTATTAATATCCGATGTTTTGTCGGATGGTTTTTGGAATATAGAAAAACGGGCGAGTTGCCGAGTTGGTGTAGTTTTCGTTATAAACAATTTGCAACTATAACGTTATTAGATCAACGAGATACTGGAGATACAGTAGGTATGTAGTTTTAGGGGGCTTAACCAAATGTCTTATATCAAGTCGGAGCCTAAAACGGCACGCGATGCAATTTCTGACAGACGGCGAGGCCATGACTTTGTTTGTAATGATACCCAAAGGTCATGAAAAGGCTTGCTATCTATTACGGGAATCCCACTGCCGAAAAGTGAGTACCGAAGTACATAAAAGCCTTTAGTAAAGTCACAAAGTAACTTACAACGAACATAAGATTGTACGAACGTCAATTCTTTTATGCCAGATTCGCCAGGCGAGTTTGGAAGGAAAAGTCTGTGAAAAAAGCAGCTTATAAAAAAAAACTGACGCTACTTTTTCCAATCGCCAGCAATTACATTACCTCTCGAAGAGCATGCCGAATGACTGAAAAAACCAACCTAATAATTTTTCGTCTTCTGCCGTTGCTTCAGCAAGTCTGGGTACTGTCCTCTTGGGCACCACGAGGAAGTGTGTTGGCGCTTGCTTGTTGTATTCCTCATCGATAACGAAGCACTATAAAGATAGTAAATAACAAATAACACCATTTTACCCCCGAAGGGTAGAAAACGGATACTTGTGAGATTACCCCTTAATTTTTTACTTGTGGCAAAGCTAAATTCCTACAAAATTCCCCTATTACGCCCCTGAGCGCTCGCGCCGAACGTCCCACAGTAGAAAAGAGCACCGTAAAATTGTAAATGCCGTTAAATTGTAATCAGTCTGGAATGATTGATGCAATGGTTGTGATTACTGACTATTGGAAAAGAGCGACTGTGAGGTTTTATTGCTAAGTAGGTAGTTTCTTTTGTCAAAGGCTCTACCTCTAAAAAACTATTTAAACTCACAGATCTTGCTTGTAATGTAGTCTACATGCTTGTAACCAGAGACGCCCGGCAACGAACGTTAGACCGGCCGCCACCTTGGGCAGAGAGAAAAAAAAAAAAAAAAAACCAAAGTCTACACTACAAGCACGTTTACGTTACATTTTAATATTAGGTAAGTTACCTAATATTAAAACGTAAAGTCTATGAGAAAAGAACTTGGCAACAAAACAGTATTTTCCAATCGCCACTAAATAAATAAATAAGTATATATATTGGACATTCTCACACATAGTCATCTAGTCCAAATTAAGCTATAAGCTTGTGCTATAGGATCTAGACAACTGATAAACATAATTATAATCGGCAGGTACTTACACATGTAGAAAACACTCAAATTCATTAACGAAAAAAGAAACAAACATTATTTTGTGGTTTACACAAATATTAGATTCGACCCGGGAATCAAACCAGAGGCTCTGTAGTCGAAAGCCGGATGCACTAGCGACCTTGCCACCAAAACAGTCCGACACAATCATTGTCAATCATCCGCGGTGACAATGTATGTCACATTACAAGCAAGAATCAGTGATCCGTGCGAGTCAATTAGGTTTAGATACAAACCAAAATAAATCGCGTGGATTAATATGACCACAACACAACTCTAACTTACAAAAATAAGTCGCGCGGAATTGGATCACAACACAACACAAAACTAGTCATGAAATACATAAAAACAAAATCAACAAATCTTACTTGATCGTCTTCATACAAAAAGTTCTTCGGTTGAGAGCCTTGAAAGAATTGAGTCCAATTCGGATTATTAATCGATGTAGACATTGCAATATCCATAATTAAATTACAATACAACGTGAAAACAAGTTAAAAGTAGAAACAATATTATCGTAGCCGAGCCGACTATCAAGCATTAAAAAGATAATAAACAAGTAAAGAGGTGAGGTGTTTTGTAACGAGTTAATGACTCATAAATATCCAAGTTTATCTATGTGTTTCTGATTGTCATTGTTTTCGAACGAAACTACTTCGTATTCATTCATTGGGCGTTTTCACACTGCCACGATATCGTGCAATTTATCGTGGCGATATCGTGTCTAAACAAGGAGTCACGTGATTTCATCGTGATTAATCACAGCATATGATTCGTCACGGTTCGCATCTCGCTCAATTTAGTGTAGTCTACTAATATCCCGCCGGGCGCCACTGGAAATACGTTCTGCCTGTAACCAGAGACGCCCGGCAAAAAAAGAGAAGTCTACTAATACATAATTGCATATTTAAACTGCAACAACCTGTGGGGGGGGATGATTGATGTTGTATTACCAGAATATAGCCCCCAGACCTACTCATAGAACCTAGACATGTAGGGGAACATAGAAACACGTCCAACTGTCACCGGTAATATCATACTTTTTGGGAAGTGGAATGGGAATTGGGATTTTTTTTATAGGAAGAGATGAAGTTTTGTTACTTGCCCGGGTTCAAGGGGTGTCCGAAAAAGAAATCAAAATTGACCTGAGATGCTTACTTTCCGAGATATCAGGTATTGGGAATCTTGGGTATTTTTGAATTCCCGGGTTTTTTTTGCAGGCTAATAGAATAAGTCTCGGTCGAGGTGCAAGGGAACAAAAATTTGCTCAGAATTGAGCTGGGAAGCTCCGTTACCGGGATATAGGGGCTTCAAGTTATGTGGAAAGTGGGAAGAGAATTGGGAAGAAAAATTTTGTGGGAAGATGGGGTTCAAATACTTACTTAGGGTACTATGGGGCCGGAAAAATGAGGGCGAAATTGACCTGGGATGCTTAGTTTTCGAGATTTGGGTACTGGGAATCTTGGGTATTTTTGCGGGATGAGAATTCCCGGGGTTTTTTTGCAGGCGAATAGAATACGTCTTGGCAGGGGTGCAGGTGAACAAAGTTATAATATGTATGTAGTTACAAAAAAAAATTATACATTTAATATCACGCTCAAAGTCACCGGGCTTGGCAACTCCGCCAGGATCTCATGGGAAGGTGCGACTTGAGCATCCAAAGTGGGGAACCACCACCATCGCGGCGGTGAGACCGATCATGGAGGAGTGGCTGCAGAGTGGCAGCACGGTGACCTCACGAACCGTGCGACACAGATCATCACCGTGCACGGAAACTTCGGTGAGTATCTGTTTCGCATACATAGTCAGGTCACACCCGCGTGTCAACACTGCGAGGCTTCCAGCGAGGACACGGCATTCCACACATTGGTGGAATGCTCAGCATGGGCGAGTCACCCCCGGGACCTCGTTGTGGGCCTGGGCGTAGATACGCTCTCGCTGGAGACCATGCTACGAGCCATGGTTTCTAGCGGGAGCCAGTGGAACGCGGCCGTTTCCTTCTGCGAGCACGTAATGCTCGTGAAGGAGGCGGCCGGTAGGGTGAGGGAGCGTACCCTCCCCGCTGAGTTCCGAAGTGTGCGGCGAGGGCGCCGCAGACGTGACTACGCCCAGGACCATCGACCTCCATGATCGGGGCCTGAGGACGATGGATTAGTAACCCACCGTCCTTACAGAAGCAGGCTAGAAGGGCTGCGTGATGTGGGGCTTCACCCCATGCACGCCTTCACTCACCGACGCGGGATAAAACCCGACCCTAAAGATGCGGGATAACACCCGACCACCACGCAGTGGGCACACAAGTGGCCAAGGTCCGCCGGGTGCCACTGGAAATTGTTTCAGAGTCCACCGGAGGCACTCGGCAATGGACGTAGGTGCGGCCGCGGCACCAGGCCGCGGATTAAAAAAAAAAACAACGGGCTTGGCACCGACCGATTGCAGGTAGCACATACAAATAATAGTATTTTATTAATATTCAAAGGTACCTACTACATATTAGGTTTGCATTAAAGTGATAGTAAATTAAATCTTTATTAAGTTATGTTACTGCTGCTACTTACTATATCGTGACGATATTGTCACGATATCGTTGCGATATCGCCCCGATAAAATCCACGATATCGTGCAATGTGAAAACGTCCATTGAATGGCAGCCTGGCTAGCATGGCAGCGCCGAGATATGTCGATCGACATTATCAACCAATGGTGTTATAGAAAATGATGATAGCGTGACTCAAATTTTCTAATCATTTATCTACTAAAATCGACAACGCGTTTCTCTGAAATTGAAAGCGTTAGTTTTATAATCTACGTATATAAAGCGCAAAGTTACCATTTATGTAGACATATAAATGTTCCTATAATATGCTTGGTGGGGTAGAGTAGAATCTACGGAGACAGGGACTTTTGTCCGTCGATATAGTATGAAAATTATGGGGTACTTTTAGTCCTTCGTGTGTGTTATTCGATACAATTTATAACAGATCCATTTATCGATGGACAAAAGTACCTACCTCACAATTTAAAGTTTTTTAAGGCTGCTGCCATTGGCAGCTCCCACGTCCGTTACCAGGCGCGTCAGGTACGCACTCGAGAGAATTCCCTGTGGCACCGGGCGGACTTTGGCCACCTGTGTCAGCCTGTCTCTGTCGTGAAGTTGGGTCGGGTGTTATCTCGCATCTTTGGGGTCCAGTTTCTGGCCTGCTTCTGTAAGGACGGTGGGTTGCTAGCCCGCCGTCGTCAGGCCCCGTCATAATTTATAGATATAGAGATCTATATCGATGGACAAAAGTTCGTTTGCGCAGTCCTTATTTCTCGTAGCTTTAGCACATAGCGCACGCAATGAAAGTTCTCAAAATAATTAAACGAATTTTTTAAATCTGATAAGTAACTTCGAAAATTACCCCTAACATCTCACAAACTATACTAACCTACACTAACTTTTTTTTAAATTCCGTCACGTCCGTTGTCGGGCGTCTCTGGTACGCACGCAGAAGGTATTTCTAGTGGCGCCCGGCGGTATAAGTAATAACTAGCTAAAGTTGGCAACTGCATATAATAGTTACTTTCTTTCCTTTCCCTATTCCAACTGGAAGGCATTCCCGAGATAAAAGGTAACCTATACCGGTCAAGAATAACGCAGCTACATATTAAGTGAATAATTTTTCGGTTCAGTAGTTTCACAGGTTAACTTACATAATCTTACCTGATAGAAAAATATAAGTAAATTACAAAAAGACGAGTTATTACTTTCCAACTAAAAATATAAAAAATCAGACTAAACAAAACCATAAAATATATTTTTTAAGTTAAAATTACATAACTCGGGCTATATACAGCACAATTTATTATTAATAATTAATTTATAATATAATTACTATACAATGCAAATCACAGTCTTATACGGTATAGTTTTAGAAGAGCGTTCTTACGTAACTACGAATTCACTTATCGAAACGGCGAAGACAGATAAGTACCTATATTTAAATCTACAGCAAAGGAAAAACACTGGCAAAAATGGCTGAGTCCCTAAACGATTTCTATCACGTGAATAAAACCTTTTTAAAAGTCTCGCACTTTTGTCGACTTTTTTGTCGATCGACATATATCTACAACCAATAACGACGCAGATTTTAAAAAAATCAGAATAGTTCTGTATTGGTTATATACGTTGTGTAAAGTCAATTTTTATTATTGTTTTAGAATAATAAAGCACTAGGAATTATCAACATTTCATCGCAGGGCAACGGGTTTTTTTTTTTCAAATTTACAATATGGCTGCTACTTTTTATTAAATTCATTCGGCCATTTTGGACATAACCCATATGTGTAGCCGGTGATGGCAATAGGCTTGCCCTCAATTACGTGGGACTAAAAATACTGGCTGGCAAAGTGTATATGTGTGTGTGTGTGTGGAAATATCAATAGGAATTATCACTGGACAGTTTTCGCCGAAACGATAAGTCTTTCGAAGTTACGCGACAAACTCATTTTAGAATTATCTTGCGAAATACACAAATTACCTACTTATATTATAATCATAAGAAAATTAATGATATAATATATTTTTTACATTATAATCAAAATAAAAAGTTTAGATTAAATTAACAATCATATGGGACTAAGTATGGAGGTTAGTGGCTTAGTGGTAACATTGCAAAGGTTAAGCAACATCTAGCCAGGCCTGTCTTAGGATGGGTGACTATTTTTTAAGCCATTGAGACCCAATTATATTTTACATCCCACGTTTTATAAGCCGCGCACGATGTGACTGGGATATAATCTTGTCGCAATAACCGCTCCGTGACGTCATCAATCGCTGACAAGTGCGGATAATAAAACAGTATTGTAGGTTAATCTACGTCACTATGACGTCACCAACATGGCCGCCAATCCCATTGTCATCTTGCGCGGCTTGTAAGCCTCGAATTTGAATACAAGGTTGTTATAATTTATTTAGGACAACTGAAAACAATTGAAATTCAAGCTAATATTAAATTAAGCAGATACATACAAAAACAAATTTTGATTGTGAATTATCAAAGAATCATTATTGTATGAAAGACACCATTTAAACAATATCAGTACGGTCAGCATAAAAAACTTGGTCACACCTAAAAGTATCTTTACACACTTCAATAATATCTTCACATAAGTTATTTAGTATTTATATTAAAGCATAACACATTCTGGTTTATTTTTGACATGAGATTAGATAAAAATACATTTTGAGTGAGAATTATCAAAAAATAATTATTGTATGAAAGTCGAAACATGTCCAAAACTAAAAAGTAAGGTCAGTATTAAAACTTTGGTCACACGTCCCACTCAAAAGTATCTTTAGACACGAGGCTTCAATAACATGGTCACAAAACTTTTTTATTATATTAAACTAAATTATATCTCTATTGAGATATGTCACATTGCACATTATAAACAAACAACTTCAAAAGTTGGTCGAAAACAAAAGGGTAGATGCCATTGATGCCAGTAAATGCAATTTTAACTTAAATAATATTTAAATTTTAAAGAGATTCTAATATTGCATTCAATCTTATTATATTTATTTTTAACTAACTTCTGCCCGCGTCTATCATGCATACAAAATTTCTCGTTTATAATTGAGCGAGCGAGTTTCGAGATTGAACAATTTTGCTAGTAGTACTAATTCGACAGTACAAATAAATGACGTCATACCTCTGTATTTCATACACTACGTGTTGTATAATTTTGACATTTAATAAAAATAACTTGGAACAGATTCGACAGTCATCTACCCTTTTTAAAATTAAAACTATTAAAAGTTAATAATTGCAAATTGTATACTTCATTCAAATAAAATGAATATACATTGCATAAAATGACTTTACCTAAATAGGTATTAAATTTATAATTTCCTAGCACTGCGTTTTAGTCGATCGACTGACCAATGATATCGCAGAAAATTTCGTGTCCACGTGACCATATTAAAAAAAAAATTGTCACGCGTTACCATAATTTTCTGTCAAATCGTTCATTCGAGTAAGTCAATCGACTTAGTGAATGCTACTATGACCAATTTTATCGTAGAACGATTACGATCACGTGACCAATGAGTATTTATTTGGTCACGTGACCGTAATTTGGACAGTTACGATTTTATTGCAACGTGTCGTATGTTTTTGGTTTAAATTGACGTTAATAGCCAAAATGAATTCTAGTATATACAGTAATAAAGTCGAATCCAGTTTGACTTATTTAGAATATATTATTGCATAAATTCATTACCTAACAAGTAGTCTTTTTAAATACACACACAGACTAAATATTTTAGTCGTAATTGTTTTAGTCATAGCCTTACTTTTATTTGAGTTAGCACGACTTGCGTGTT
This sequence comes from Nudaria mundana, assembly GCA_963556515.1. NCBI lineage: Eukaryota > Metazoa > Arthropoda > Insecta > Lepidoptera > Erebidae > Nudaria > Nudaria mundana. The sequence goes on from OY748315.1 coordinate 6,949,617, forward strand.
TTTTTCCACTTACGGATCAATTAGTGTCACTTATGCGCTAAGTCAGCGCCACTTATGTATCAGTCAGCCCCACGCCACTTACGCACGAGTTACTCCACTTACACTTTACTTTGCGCCACTTACTCATCAGTTGGCGCCACTTATATATGTGAGTCACACTTACGCATGTGTTACCGCCACTTATGTATCAATTGGCGCCACTTACGCATAAGTTAGCGCCATTTATGCATGTGTTAGCCCCACTTAGGGTCGTATTTGATCCACTCGAAGTCAGGTGTTAGGTATACGCGTTTACTGTGGATATAACAAGACACTATACCACGATACGCTGTCCTGGGAACACCACTCTGTTAAAGATACAAATAGTTATTAGACATAACATTAACGGTCTTATTCATTACTAGCTGTTGCCTGCAGCTCCGCCTACGTGTTATAGTTTTCTTGATCACCAGTTACTGATTTATTATGTATAGCTGTTGCCCGCAGCTCCGCCTGCGTGTTACTTTAGATCGACATCACTTTTTTATTTATGAACCGATTGAAATAAAACAAACCTTAAATGTTAAGTTGAATAAACCACAACGCATTACTGAAAACCGCATTCAAGTCGGTTAAGCCGTTTCTGAGATTAGCGTTTTCAAACATTCAGACAAAAAGATAAAAATACTAAAAACCATTGTTTTGGGTTCTATTGCGTTCATAAAGCCCCCCTACAACAGTTCCTCTATTAAATCGTCGATGTACAGACATCGACCACTTACAATTTTATTATATGTATTCATGAATTATCAGAGGTTGAAAATAGGTACCGATAGTCATAAAAGAAAGGGACACAATCTTTTCTCTTGTACACCTGACAGACAGAAGATTCTCTTGAGCTCTTCTGGATCTAAGTAAAGCAATTTTATCGAATAAAGTTTTTAGCCAATTATAGCGTTTCAATAAAGAGGGTAAAGATGTTATCAAAATACGGAACAGTTTGACGCAATATCTTTTGTTTGCTGTCGGTACACAAAGTACTAATATTATAATATATGCTCAGAGAGAGAGAGAGAGAGAGATTATATTTAGTGATATGTAACATCTGTCCTGACTATTGGAATTATGGTTTGAATAAAAAAAACTGGTTTTCAATATAAAATAGTGTCCAGTAAAGGCAATAAGCTTTCCCTCTATTATATGGGACTGACACAATTACTGGCAAAGTGTGGGTGTGTAATACACCTCTGCCTACACCTTCGGGATATAGGCGTGTTATATTTCTGTTTCTTCTGTACAAACCAGTACAAAAAAAAAGTAATACAAGACAGACACATTTAATTTCATCGGTCTGGCTTTTCATCCAAGTTAAAAATTCCACACTTGGTTTCATACTCGTACAAATTCACTAGCTAACCTAGCAGGTGATTATATATTTGAGCCGTTTGGGGTTGAGACACTGGGGTCATGGGGTCCGAGTGCTCTCCGCCGCGTATAGAGACATTGCTAAACGCTTAATCGATGCTTCTCAGGACCAGAAGGTTGGCTATTTTCTGGCCCAAAGAATAAGTATCGCCATCCAACGTGGCAACACAGCCAGCATTCTGAGAACCTTCCCAGTCGGCAATGACAAGGAGGATTTTTTAAACGATATTTTGTAATGTAAATATTTTTAGTATCTATATAATTATGTAATTTTAATTGTAAATAAAAGTATTTAAAAGCTTCATCTATTATATTAGGTCTTTACCTATGAAATTGCCGTTTTGTATAAAAAAAATTAAAGGATTTTTTTTTTCATGTATTTTTTATTTGTATTAATCGAAGTAATCACCCATGCAATCAATGTTTATTGATGCCCTTCTTAAAGAAATCAACTGGACGGGGGAGGCAACAAATTCTTCAAAGGCATTTTGTAACCTCTCGGGTATTGAATTTCTTTCCCGCCAAGAAGTTATCCAAATTATTCTGTAAAAAGTAGTAGTCTGTAGGCGCAAGGTCTGGTGAGTATGGTGGATGACTTGCAACCCCAGTTCTTGCAACTTGGAGACCGTCTGCTGTGCAGTATGAGGTCGCGCATTGTCGTGCAGGAGCAGCGGAGACGAGCGATTGACTAATGCTGGTTGGAGATTAGCCAGCTACTCCATCATTGTGTTCAGTTCTTCACAGTACACATCTGCAGTAATGCTCACCCCGTTTGGTAAGAAGCTGTGATGAATCACACCGGCGCTAGACCACCAAACAGTGACCATCACTTTTCTAGGGGTAAGTTTTCGTTTAGGGCATTGTTTAGGTACTGAACCAGGATCCAACCAACTTGCTGAGCGCTTGCGGTTATCAAACAGAATCCATTTTTCATCGCAAGTAACAATGCGGTTCAAAATTCCTTCATTTGTGTGTCTGTTGAGCAATGCAAGGCATGTCTCGACGCGTACTTCGCGCTGGCGATCATTGAGTTCGTGGGGCACCTTATTTGTCAAGCTTTTTTACTTTGCCAATTTGACGCAATTGGACCAATATTGTTTTGACGCTAACGTCGAAAGCTGCTGCTAATTAAGGGCCCAGATCGTGAAAATCACCGAAAAGAGTGTTACGATTTTTCATATTTAACCTATTTACATATGATTAATAACAACGATAATTTGTATATATTAAAATGAAAGACCAAAAATTATGTTAGTGCTAATTTTAACTCTTAAAACCCTGTAGTTGTTATATAATAAACGTCAACAAACGCACACAATTGAGAAAAAATTCGAAAACGTGCCTTCGTATTTTTCAGATTTAACCCAATAAATCAACACAAATTGATAAAAAGAAACACTTTTTGAACACTGAAAAATCAATAAATATAACCATGTACTTTTTTTTGTACCTTTACAAACAAAGACTTCCCCTTTTAAAGCCCTAAAATCTAGATATGTTTTACGTAAATTCTCCATAGAAAAATGTATGCAAATTCAAGCGCGTCCCGATAGAACGATCGTCGCAACTAATCGCCAGTGCGCCATAGAATTTCAAAGTGACTCCACGCGTGTCGGATGCTACAGCAAAATTACGTGTTGTGAATTTGTGTTTTTTGTGAAAAACTGTAAGTACAATATTTTTATAACTAATTTACTTTCAGTAAGTAGAAAGTACCGATATAATGAAAGTCTGAAAGAAAACCATGATGGAACTAGATATAAATCGTAAGAAATACAAAATTATTTACTTTGTTGCGTAGGTCATTTTATGAACCTTGTAAAGTAGGTATCAATTCAGGCTTGAAACAATCAAAGCCCTGCCCACCTTATTTTCTCGAGATATGAACTGGCGGGGTATGACTGGGTATGACTGGGTATGACTTTCAATCATCTTATAGTTCTCTGCACGACATACATAGATTTTTCAACATGATAAAGGCAATAGGTATCATAAACGTAATTGGTAATCGAGGGTCTCTTTTCGCAGGATAATTTGCTGAGTGCCATGCCAGCGAAAAGAAAATTTAGTACGCATTATAAAAACGTGAAAGCCAAAAGATCTCGGAATAAAATGTAAGTTCCTCCCTACTTATTTATTTACCTGCCTACTTGACTACGTCTTGTCCTAAATACCTAGAAAAAATTTACTAGATTTGTGTTAGTGTCAAGTAAAAATCCTAGTTTTATTACTTTTATTTGTGTGTATGCTTATCATGTCTTAGTAGTAATAATAATAAAATCTATTTGCATTTTGAACAGGGTAGGTACATTACAAAGCAAATAGGTACAATGATTTAGATCGCCTGATTCAGACATATACCTACAACAGCATGTAAATATTGATTTGACATGTAATTAGATAGGTACACAATTAGGTATGTCAGTCTAAGAAGAAAAATTACAATCTCCAGTAGGTAATAATTACGTAATTTCAATATCTATATAAGTAATAAAGTCAATTTCTATAGGAACAATTTTCATAATAATAAATTTTATTACATAATATAGTATTAGTTTTCATATATTTATGTATTTCAAAGCAATGAGTTTGCTTACACTATTATTAGTTACAGTATTATTAGTTTTCATGTTCATCATGTCTAAATATGTGGAAGTGGAAGTAGGTATGTTTCCTATCAGAAATTGCACGGGTGCGCGCGCGGCTTTGTCGACATACTTACCGCCAAAGAGGCGCGCCGTGCCTGGCGTAGGGTTGTACAAAAATTACAAAATAAATAAAAAGTGGATATTGATGAATAATATTTCCAGTACTGAAAATGAAGAAAACCTTCAGGCCGAGACTCCGAGCAACACTGCTACGCGCTGTATAGAGGTAAGTTGTTATACGTAATTCTTGTAGACTTGTTACATATATAAACAAACTAGTTAGTGATGGGCGAAGACAAAATCTCAGTACCTACAGTTTTTTTTTGCAATATTTATTATTTTCATTGTGAGACAAACACATACTTCTCAATTACTTTCTCAAAAGAAAATTCACGTTCAAATCTCGTATTTTACCAAAATCAAGAATTTTTTTTGTAAAATATTATCTTTTACGCGACTGGTGTACGTATGTATGTATGTATGTATACTAAGTAATATATCTTTGTGGCACGATAAGTTCAAAATTATTGAACCGATTTTAATGTTTTTAGTATCATTAGAATTGTCTTCTAAGCCCGAGTGACATAGAATAAGTGACGCCATAAAAAACTAATACGTATAGCGTAAAGGAAATTTATAATTTCTGTTCATCACGAACATAATATTGTATGAATGCTTTTGCACTTTTATAATTTGTCTTCGTCAGTTATGAATATAAATAAATAAACAATAAAAATGTTAAAACCCGACAGATTAAAAAATGAAAATGTGTAATAAAAATAAATAACAACACCATTGTAATATAGCGTATTTAGCAGTCGGGGCCTATTTCTAAAGAAATATTTAGCTAGTCAGGAATATCTTCGAGCCTGTGAGGATTTCAATGGGTCTCAACTGTTGAATTCGATTTATTACAATAGTGTTCTTATTTATTTTTATGTAACATAATTCAAGACCGTAGACTTGTTTTCTTTTTACCTTTTGAGTTTTTATGTATATGTATATTTTTTTTTTTATATAGTCGGATTTATTAAATTTATGACGTGATAACGTCTTATAAATCGATGAACACCGGCAACACGCACAAAAAAGTGTCACATTATGTCACGCTAGGGTCAAGCGAGAGCGCAGTACAAGCGATGGAGAATAATATTATGACGTTATCCGATAAAATTATCGTCCTAAACCGACTTTACAAGCAACCAGTTTTTTATTATGTTTATTTATTCACTTTCATAATTGACGAAGACTGATAAAAACGTTTAAGATTTTGATCTAGTGTTCTGTGTTTCAAAGATGTATTCTAAGGGAGTTCTTAGCTATGTTTGAAGAAATTTGGCCCATACCTTTTGAATTATTTTTTATAAAAAAAATCAAGCCATTATCTTTCTTTACAGGAACTAGTTATTGACAACCGTCAAGAGGGAAAGGTGGATGAAGTGGAAGTTGGGCGTAGAGTAGTGGATATTTCTTTTTTTTTAAAGCTCTTCAGGCCATAGGGGACCACGGTCCAATGGATTGTAAGTTAAGTTACCTCAGTATAATAGGTGAAGTAAAAGTTGGTCTGGACTCAAAACTCATCATAAAATGTAGTATGTGTAATATGAAATTTACTGTGTGTTTGGTTGAAAAGAAAGAAGATAGCATGGAAGTGAATCATCAAATTGTGTCTGGTATCATATCATCTTGTGGGAGCTACTCTCAGTTAAAAACATTAAGTGCCGCAGTAGCCCTACCAATCATGTCACCTTCATTGTACAATGAAATTAATAATACGGTTTGCGATTGGTGGGAAAAGACAGCAGCACATTCCATGGCAGAAGCTGTCAAGGAAGAAGCGGAGTACGCAGTGTCTATAGGTAGTGTTGATAAAAATGGTACACCATTAATATCTGTTGCTGTTGACGGTTGTTGGAGCAAGAGATCTTATGGTAAGAATTGTTCCGCCTTATCCGGCGCAGCTGCGATAATTGGCATTAAAACTAATAAAGTATTGTTTTTTGGAGTTAAAAATAAATACTGCGTAGTCTGTGCACGAGCCGCAAAGAACAACAGTCAGCCCCCGGAACACCATTGTTTCAAGAATTATTCAGGATCATCTACCGGGATGGAATCGACCATAATAGTTGAGGGGTTTAAACGTTCCTTTGTTGATCACGGTGTAATTTATAATATATTTGTAGCAGACGGCGATTCCAGTACTTATAAAAAAATATTAGATTCGCGTCCGTACGATAATTTAATAGTAGAGAAAATTGAATGCAAAAATCATCTTTTACGAAACTACTGCAATAGCTTGGAGAAATTGTCGAAAGACACTAAGTATCCTTGCGAATTAAATTGATTTAAATGCGCGATTAAATATTGGGGGGATCAAAATCAGTCACTCGAAGAAAAAATAAAAAATCTTAGTGAAGATATCCTAAATGGTCCACAACACGTATTTGGTAATCACCAACATTGCAAGGAGTATTTTTGTAGACCTGACACTCGTCGAATAGAACCTGTTGGGTTACTTCCAGCAATTGTTGGATGCGGATTAATGGACGCGGTAGAAATTTTAAGTAAAAGACTGTCATATCATTCTAGAAGTTTAATTCATAATTGCACAAGTAATATAGTTGAAAGTTTTAACGGAGTAATTGCCAAATTAGTTGGGGGTAAGCGTGTAAATTATTCTTCCCGTGGTTCTTATGCGGGCCGATGCGCAGCTGCTGTTGTGTCTTTTAATACGGGATCGATTCATAGTAAAACTCATGAAGTCATATTTAAATCTAGTCCTAATCCTTTGATCGCGAAAGTGGAAAATAGTAATCGTAGAAACCGTTTAATTGCTAAACCTAAATTAAGATTGAAAAAAAGCCACAGCGCTGTATCGAAAGACGCTCACTATGGACCAAACTGGGAAAAACCTGATCTGAGTCCAGAATTATATGAGAAAGCCAAGTCATCTTTTTTAGTTGATTTAAAGTTGTCTTGTGCTGAAAGAGAGGAGCTTGAAAAGTCGACCCATTTGCAAAGAAGTAGTGCTGAGTGGATGAGTACAAGGAGAAAATTACTAACCTCATCATCGTTCGGGGAAGTTTGTAAAAAACGAGAGAGCACAAGTTGTGCTGCTCTTGTTTGTAAAATCGTTTATGGTAGTAATATCTCCAGTTTGCCTGCTGTACGGTACGGTATCGAAAACGAAGAAACTGCAATTAGACAGTTAGAAATTCAAGAGAATATTAGTATACAAGGTTGCGGTTTGTTCGTCGACGATCAATATGAATTTCTTGGTACTACACCAGATGGCATTTATGCAAACGGTTTAATTGAAATTAAGTGCCCACATTCTTTAGCTGGCATGACTCTTGATGAAGCAATGGCCAAACATACCTTTTGGGTTAAGGACAAGGCTTCCAAGGGTTATGTCATAAATAAAAATCACTACTGGTATTTCCAAATTCAGGGACAGCTACATATAACTAAAAGAAACGTTTGCATGCTTGGCATCTGGTTTGGAGCTACTGTACCTATGAAAGTTTATATTATAGAAAAGGACGACAAATTTTGGAAGGAGAAAATGGAGATGAAATTAGTTAGATTTTATTACGATTGCCTCCTTCCAGAATTAGTTGATCCTCGGCAGTCACGAAGCATGCCTATACGTGACCCGCCCAATGTCATAGAGGCTATGAAAGAGAGGAAAGAAAGAGCTTTACGTGTTTTGAAAGAGAAGAACGTCTAATGATTTTGAAAGAGACTGAGGTAACTTAACTACCCAGCCGGTCGATTCACGTAAACACGCCAGTTCAAAAGTCGTTTTAACTTAGAAACTTAGAAATCGCCTTTTGGTTTTCTGTTTTTAACGCACTTACTTATCTAGTCTTGGATTGTCATAAATCTTCCAATAGCTCAATTTCTATACAATTCCTATACGATTTTGAAGAGTTACCTGGTGTAAACCCAAGGTCCGATCCTAATGAAATTAAAATGTGACCACACGGGATGCACCAGCTTTCAAATAAAAAAAAGAATCATCAAAATCGGTTAAAAAAATACAGCGAATTGAGAATCTTCTTCTTTTTTTAAGTCGGTTAAAAAGTGTGCGAAGTGACATTTTTAAGTCACTACGCTACGGTTTTTATTACGTGAATCGGGCAGCTGGTAACATTTTCATTCTGATAGGTTTTGCAATAGCAATTGATTTTATCATCAAATTAGTAGAAATCAGAATTTGATCAGTAATCATTAAAATGAAAAAAACATTAGAAACTCTTAAACTCATATTTTGTTATTGTTTACTTTCGTTTAATTAAGTATATGAATAATTTATAAATTTCATGTTTGTTTCTAACTAATTTTTGTACAACCCTAGCACGCTTTTTAGGTGGCGTCTCATATTTTGTTTACTTTTAATTATATGAACCATTTTTATACTTGTGTTTCATTTATTGACAATTTTTTGTACAACCCTAGAAGATTTTTTAGATTGCGAGGTGATCGTAAGCAAAAAGTATTTGAGTTTACGCAATAGGCACATTTCCTTGCGTAGAGATAAACACTAGCGAGGAAAGGCGTGATGTTATTTCGACCGTACTTCCTACTGAATTTGCAATTATTTTATTGAATGAAAATTTTACGAAATAAGAATAAACTTTGGTAGTAAAATTACAAATAAATACATAGGTACTCGTAGTTGGAATTTTAGGTAAGTAGAATACAAAAAGGTCAGTCCGGACCTGCTCTTGATTGTTTATTATAAATAGAAAATCATAAAAATTGTGTCTCAACTACTCTTATTTATTTATCTAGTAATTAGGATCATTTTATAACGAAAACTACTCTTGGAATATTTTACAAATAGGCAGTCGTTTATTTCCAATAATTCAACATTTTTGTTATGCTGTAAATATTCAACTTCAATAACAATAACTCAACGTGGAACGTTTGTCGCAAAACATTTTCAAAATCGCGCTCTCTGGGTCATTCACCCGCCCGTCGGATGATTCGGGCAACAATAGCGCTGCTGTCGCTCAAAATCGACTTTGTCCGTGCGCGGTCTGGGCCCTTAAGCCGTAGATTGTGTATCATCGGCTTCCACAATCACCTTTAATTCGTCATTGTCCACCAGTCTTGGGACGACCGCGAGGTTCATTTTTCAGCAAGAACGGAAGCGACCAAACCAATAACAGGCGGTGCGTTGGTTTGTAGTGTTAGCTTCGTAAACGTTGTTGATGTTGCGTGCCGCTTGTGCCGCGTTGCTGCCACGACGATACTCATATTCCATAATTACTCGAATTTTTAACGTATCCATGATGACGAAAAAGATTGAAATGCGATGAAAACGTAACAATAATCAATAAACAAATACAATTGGAAAAAGAATTCCATGTTTTTAAAATAAAATTAATTTGAAATTAGAATTCTTAGCCAAACCAAAAATTATTTTGATATGAAATGCCCAGTACTGCAAAACGGCAATTTCGTAACATATTATAAAACAAAGTTGATTCCGTCTCTATGTATGCTTAGATCTTTAAAACTACGCAACGGACTTTGATGCGGTTTTCATCAATGGATAGAGCGGTTCTCGAGGAAGGTTTCTGTATATATAATTTGTCAAGTGAAGCCACGGGTGTTCGCTAGTGTAACATTAAACTTACTCTAAAATCATTCATAAGTCCAAGCCTCTTGGCGATCTGTTGAAAGTCCCTCGCGCTGCGGTACACCACTTTGACAGCGACGTGATCAGACGCAGAACGTTGTGATCTGAGCACTTCTTCTGGCGACACTTCTGGTAATATGCTGACCTTACTTGCTAGTTGCTGGTCGTAGTTTTCCTGCAAAAAATATTTTTATATGTCGAAATGTTAAAAAAATTCACACTAATCTTAGAGGTCATGTATCTAAGGGATTGCACACATTTTTCATAATAATAATATATAAAATTAATTTAGCAAAAAAACCCATGGGACGAAATACTTGTCGGAATGGGATTAAATTGAAATGAGACCACACTGGAAGGAGTGGTGGAGAGTGGTTATAAATAGGTCTGACACACCTGAGACCTGGCACGAGACTGAGACGCCCAGAACTTTAATTGGCTGTGCCACAGCGGCTGGCACGTAAGATTCTGTTCAACATTTCAAATTTTTTACTAAGGGAGCGAAGCGATCGAAGGCTCCGTTTCAACTTGCTGACTGGGAGGAATTTCTTTCGTCTGTACCTCTACATCTCTACATCTACGGGTTCTGTCAGATCATGTTTGAGGCCGTATTTATCAACCGATTTGCATGAAACTTTACACACAAACTCCTTACTTACAATGAATAACATTGACTGCCTCGGTGGCTCAGTGGTATGAGTATGCGACTGCCGCCCCTGAGGTCCCAGGTTCGATTCCGGGTCGATTCGAATTATTTGTGTGATCCGCAAATGTTTGTTTCGGAGTTTGGGTGTTTTCTATGTATAATATGTATGTATTTAGAAATATATAAGTATGTTTATCAGTCGTCTAGATCCCATAACACAAGCTTATATTAGCTTAATTTGGGCTAGATGATGTTGTGTGAGAATGTCCAAAAATATTTATTTATTTTTATTTATTTATTCATTTGAATGATATTTTTTGGATTGGATGACAAATGAAAGAGTAATAAAGAAAATTGAAGAAGACATTTTCTAAACAAAGCCTCTCCCGAAGTCTACGGTTCACAGAACCACTAGTAAAATAACAACAGGTATAATAGCAACAATTTTTTTTTAATTACAATATAGCTGCTACTTTTTATTAAATTTATTTGGCCATTTTGGACATAACATAACCCATGTACAGGGTGAATGATTGAAAAGGGCTTGGATGGCCAAATCCGAAACTATAAGGAATAGTGAAAAATGCTCAAAGGAGTCACGAGCCCGATTTTGATGAAACTTAAAACCTCATTATTAGATTTTTGGAAAATAATCCTAGCTGGGAATCGAACCCGTTGATTTTGAAAAAAAAAAACACACCCTTTATTATTACACCATACGATAGTGTCACTGTTAAGGATTAAATTCTGCGAAGTAATTATATACGGCAAATTTAAGGAAAATTTAGAATTTCATTAAAATTCATATTTCATGTACCTAAATTTTGTATCATAACAAATGTTTGTTTCCGAGTATGGTTGTTTTCTATGTATTATAATATGTATGTATTTAGAAATATACATATAAGTATATTTATCAGTTGTTTAGATCCCATAGCACAAGCTTATAATAGGTCTTTACCTATGAAATTGCCGTTCTGCAGTACTGGCCATTTCAAATCAAAATAATTTTTGTTTGGTTAAGAATTATAATTTCAAATTAATTTTATTTTAAAAACATGGAATTCTTTTTCCAATTGTAGTCATTTGTTTATTGATTATTGTTACGTTTTCATCGCATTTCAATCTTTTTCGTCATCATGGATATGTTAAAAATTCGAGTAATTATGGAATATGAGTATCGTCGTGGCAGCAACGCGGCACAAGCGGCACGCAACATCAACGACGTTTACGAAGCTAACACTACAAACCAATGCACCGCCTGTTATTGGTTTGGTCGCTTCCGTTCTGGAAATTGCGACCTGAAAAATGAACCTCGCGGTCGTCCGAAGACTTTGGTCGACAATGACGAATTAAAGGTGATTGTGGAAGCCGATGATACACAATCTACGGCTGAATTAGCAGCAGCTTTCGACGTTAGCTTCAAAACAATATTGGTCCATTTGCGTCAAATTGGCAAGGTAAAAAAGCTTGACAAATTGGTGCCCCACGAACTCAATGATCGCCAGCGCGAAGTACGCGTCGAGACATGCCTTGCATTGCTCAACAGACACACAAATGAAGGAATTTTGGACCGCATTGTTACTTGCGATGAAAAATGGATTCTGTTTGATAACCGCAAGCGCTCAGCAAGTTGGTTAGATCCTGGTTCAGTACCTAAACAATGCCTTAATCGAAAACTTACTCCTAGAAAAGTGATGGTCACTGTTTGGTGGTCCAGCACCGGTGTGATTCATCACAGCTTCTTACCAAACGGGGAGAGCATTACTGCAGATGTGTACTGTGAAGAACTGAACACAATGATGGAGAAGCTGGCACATCTCCAACCAGCATTGGTCAATCGCTCGTCTCCGCTGCTCCTGCATGACAATGCGCGACCTCATACGGCACAGTAGACGGTCTCCAAGTTGCAAGAACTGGGGTTGGAAGCTCTCCGTCATCCGCCATACTTTACAGACCTTGCGCCTACAGACTACTACTTTTTCCAGAACTTGGATAACTTCTTGGCGGGAAAGAAATTCAATACCCGAGAGGCAGTACAAAATGCCTTTGAAGAATTTGTTGCCTCCCGTCCAGCTGATTTGTTTAAGAAGGGCATCAATAAACTGCCGCTGCGTTGGCAAAGATACATTGATTGCATGGGTGATTACTTCGATTAATACAAATAAAAAATACACGGCAATTTGATAGGTACAGACCTAATATTAGGTTAGTTTGGGCAAGATGATGTTGTGTAAGAATGTTATAACCAAAAAATCACCTTTAATAAATATGAGAGATTCATCTTAGTAAATTCGACGTAGTCTTGATTCAATTGTATGTTCTTAAGATGGTTCTCGAAAAATAAACCTTTGCTGACACCCACCTGTAAGTTAAATCACATTATATTATAAGTACCCAATATGAAGAAAGAATGAAAGAATATTTTGTATTGTTGCATCACAACTTAACACTCAACGTTACACAAAGAAAAATATAACTTATCTGTGGTCACGACGGCCACAGACGTGACATTGACGTAAGTGACACGGACGTGTCACAAACTGTCACAACAGTGTGCTTTGGTTTGAGTTATTTTTAAATCAGATCTTACCTTCCCAAAAGAATAAGTCCTAGATATCTCCGGTCTTATACACGATTTTGCATCAATATTGTCCGGATTTCTCAACCAGTCATCGAAGAATCTAAAATACAAATAAAATAATAATAATAAGACGGCTGGCCATGCCAGTCTTAGTATACTCTTTTGGCATACTTTGATGTACTATATATATCAAATGCACTACCCACGTTCGTCAGTAATGAGGTTGTATATACCACGGAAATGTGGGGGTTGTAGATTTTTAAATGCCAAGACTCTCCATAACCGTGAGATATGCAACCTTAGAGAGTACTTCTTGTAGGTGGACGTGGCTGTGCATCGAGATGTTGTGACGATAGACAACGGACTGACCCCGCTCTCTCTGGAGAAAAGAGAACTGGCGCAAACCTGTAATATTAATTGTATCTGATCGCAAGGAAATATGTAAGAGCAAGGAACTGCATGGTCGATTTTATCAGGCTCTAAATGGGCAATATGTTGTAAAAACGCGGCACGTGTTTGACACGTATTTCCTGCCACACACACGTCACTCATTAGTGTCAAACCAAACCACACTGTCTGTTATTGTGACATGACCGTGTCACTTACGTCAATTTTACGTCTGTGGCCGTTGTGACCACAGATAAGTTATAATAGGTCTTTACCTATGAAATTGCCGTTTGGACTTTGGTTGACAATGACGAATTAAAGGTGATTGTGGAAGCCGATGATACACAATCTACGGCTGAATTAGCAGCAGCCTTCGACGTTAGCGTCAAAACAATATTGGTCCATTTGCGTCAAATTGGCAAGGTAAAAAAGCTTGACAAATGGGTGCCCCACGAACTCAATGATCGCCAGCGCGAAGTACGCGGCAAGACATGCCTTGCATTGCTCAACAGACACACAAATGAAGGAATTTTGAACCGCATTGTTACTTGCGATGAAAAATGGATTCTGTTTGATAACTGCAAGCGCTCAGCAAGTTGGTTGGATCTTGGTTCAGCACCTAAACAATGTTGCGATGGTCACTGATTGGTGGTCTAGCGCCGGTGTGATTCATCACAGCTTCTTACCAAACGGGGTGAGCATTACTGCAGATGTGTACTGTGAAGAACTGAACACAATGATGGAGTAGCTGGCTAATCTCCAACCAGCATTAGTCAATCGACCTCATACTGCACAGCAGACGGTCTCCAAGTTGCAAGAACTGGGGTTGGAAGTCATCCACCATACTCACCAGACCTTGCGCCTACAGACTACTACTTTTTCCAGAATTTGGATAACTTCTTGGCGGGAAACAAATTCAATACCCGAGAGGCAGTACAAAATGCCAGTTGTGATGCAACAATAAAAAAAATATATTTCTTTCTTTCATCAACAGCATCGGTTTCCTGGTTACGATTTAGTGATCTATTCGGAGAAACTGGGGGTTTCTATCGGAATAACTATATTGGAATACATAATGACTATCGGAGATATATTGTAAAAGATGGTACGATTGACATCTGTAGGGCATGTCATCCTCCCGGAGAATCTTTAAGGCATATTATCTCTGGTTGTTCTCTTCTTGCGAATGGTGAGTATTTGCACAAACACAACCAGGATTATCCACCAGCAACTTGCTCTAAAGTATAACCTTGTCGACGTGGAGGCACCTTATTACAAGTATGTGCCCGACCCAGTTCTTGAAAACGGTCATGGCACATTGTATTTCGATCGATCTATTATCACTGCTAGGACTGTTATAGCTAACAGACCTGATATAGGTACATAGTGATAATGGATCGATTAAAGCGCCTCGCAGTAATTGTTGATATCGACTGTGCCACATGACGAGAATCTCGTGAAAGCAGAAAAAGATAAACAAATTAAATATTGGGACCTAGCTCACGAGATTGTCGACATGTGGGATGTGGATTCGGCGATTATTGTTCCGATAGTCGTATCTGCGCGTGGTCTAATAGCCAAGAGCCTCGACCTCCACCTACAGAGGCTCGCGTTAGGCAGCTGGGCAGCTGGGTCAAGGGCCTAATGCAGAAGGCGGTTCTGTTGGATACGGCCCGTATTGTGCGGAAGTTCCTGTCTCTGGAGCCCTAACCACCGGTAGCTTGGTCCCTGTACTCGATGCCGATGGGTTATTTTATAAAGTATATAAGTAAGTATATAGTGTATTCTTTTATAAATCTATTTAAAAATGTAATCATTATGTGAAAAGTTTTATCAAAGAGAATCATAACAATAATATTTATTTATTTGCTATGAATGTAGGTTATTACAATGAGATGGTAAAGACATTATTTTGCTTCCATATAAATTCTGCCATTCCGGCAAACAAATATCACTTCTGAGTTGAAATTTATGTCATTAAGTCACTTTGAATATTATTTATTATATCTAACAAGTCAAACATTTGAATAAGAAAATTGCTGTCAGGATACAAATATTAATTATATTTATTAATAATAATATAATAACATTTGGTTATGATTTATAGTCCGAGATGCCCAGGACTTTAATTGTCTGTGCCACAGCGGCTGGCACGTAAAATAAAATAAATATAAAATAAAATATCATCAACATTTCATTGCAAGGATTTAATTTTTTTTTCAAAAACAATATTGCTGCTACTTTTTATTAAATTGATTCGGTCATTTTGGACATAACCCATTATAAATGTGACCGCTATAGGCCCAGTGCCCCCTATTACGCGGGACTAAAAATACTGGCAAATTGTGGGTGTGTAATATGCCTCTGCCTACCCTTTCGGGGTATAGGGGTGATATGTGTGTATGTGTGTGTGTGTTGGTTAGGATATTAATCTTGTTTTATTTTACTATTATACATTTTCGAATAGCTTATAAACTGTTTCACATTTTTTAATAATTTGTATGTTGGTACGTTATAATTTTTTTTACAAAATAATTTTATTAAAAAAAATTAACTAAATAAATTAAAATGTTTAAATAAGCCTTAAATTCACATTTAACGTGTTTTTTAATGTCTTGCCGCTTATCAAGATAATTATGTTAATAGCATACAAATAAAAAGATGTTGAAATGACGTCCGATTGTCCAATTTTTTTTTATGATAAAAATAAAAGCAAACACCAAAAAAACCGGTCAAGTGCCAGTCGGACTCGCGCACAAAGGGTTCCGTGCCAAAACGAAAAAAAAAATCACGTTTGTAGTATGAGAGCCCCCTTAAATATTTATCATATTCTGTTTTTTAGTATTTGTTGTTATAATGGCAACAGAAATACATCATCTGTGAAAATTTCAACTTTCTAACTATCACGGTTCATGAGTATAGCTCAAGACAGACGGACGGACGGACTGTGAAATCTCAGTAATAGGGTATTTTTTGAAAAAAAAAAAAAACCGTTTTTATACGATATCTCCAAAACCGTTAACTTTCGGGTCAATTTACTGCATCTGCTCTCCCCTGTACCCTCCTGCCGGAAGACATCGAATTACCAGTTACCCTATTAGATATAGATGGGAGTTGGGAAAGACCTTTGCCCAGCAGTGGGACAGCTCAGACAAAATCACTATCACTACATATTATAAAACAGAGTCGCTTCCGTCCGCACGTATGCTTATATCTATATAACTCCACTACGGATTTTGATGCGGTTTTCACCAATGGATAGAGTGCTTCTCGAGGAAGGTTTTTGTGTATAAATTCAAATTCGATTCAAATACTCTTTATTGTACACAAAAAAGGAAACATATAATTACGAGACATAACTAAAGACAGTACAAAGGGCGGCCTTATGGCCAAAAGCGATCTCTTACAGACAACCTTTGGATGGATAGCGAGTTAAAGAAATTAAAAGGGTAGTGTACAATACATGAAAGAGAAAAGAAAAATACATACATCATACATATATATATTTTGGACATTCCCACACTACGTCATCTAGCCCAAACTAAGCTATAAGCTTGTGCTATGGGATCTAGACAACTGATAAACATACTTATATATTTCTAAATACATAATATTATTATTATTAAATAGAAAACACCCAAACTCCGAAACAAACATTTGTGGATCACACAAATATTGGATTCGACCCGGGAATCGAACCCGAGACTCCGGTGTCGAAAGCCGATGCACAACCGACCACGCCACCGAAGCAGTTGCAATATCATAGAAAAATAAAAAAATACTTACATAAATACTTAAAATACACAAAATACATAGACATTCTAAATATTGGTTAGAGAAAGGTTTGACATATTTTTGAAAGAAGTAAGAGTCTGATGTGAAGTGGCAAAGCATTCCACAAACGAACCGCTAGTAAAAGACAAAGATAAGTAAACTTACGCTGGTGGCCATTTAGTGGACAGTTTTAGCCATGTGTCTTTCCTCAGCATCCATCCCAGTCCCGGGAAGAAATCCGTGCGGTGTAACAGTTCCGGGCGGGAAGTGTCGATGACCTGCCTCTTCCCATTGTCATTCCACGCCGATATACACCTGGGAATTTGTATATTACTCCATTTTTTTTACGGACTATTTTGGTGGCGTGGTCGGTAGTGCATCCGCTCTCGACGCCGGAGTCTCGGGTTCGATTCCCAGTCGGGACAAACCGTGTGCTATGGGATTTAGACAACTGATAAACATACTTATAATATATTTCTAAATACATACATATTATAAGATAGAAAACACACATACTCCGAAAAAACATTTGTGGATCGCACAAATAATTTGATTCAACTCGGAATCGAACCTGGGACCCCAGGGCCGGTAGTCGCATACTTATACCACTGCGCCAACGAGGCAGTTTTATCGAGACTTGTATCTCATGACTAATTCTTATAAGAGTAGGACTTACCATAGAGAACTATCTTGGAGCAGTAGAGGATATGTGCCTAGAAAATATTCGAAGAAGTCCGGAGATACGTCCAGGTCATCTGTAATTAAATTATAGACCTATAAGGTACTTTTCGCGAATAAAGGTACGGGCAAACTCATCCTTCACATGCGACGTACACCGCGCGTTATGACATCTGAACAGGATCTGGCCTATAAAAGTTGTATGGTAACGAACACACTGGTCACTCCCCACGCTGTCTCACGCGTCCCCGCGCCATACTCGCGTGTTCCCATGCTGTCCCACGCGTACGACGCTGTCAATTCATTTTTATGACCTCTGCTTATAGCAATTTGCCAATGTCCCGTCTTCGTAAATCAAGTACATAAATCAACAAATAAAAACATAAAAAAATTAAAAATGTGAATGTGATGTGATAATGGCAGATGAATCCTTACGACGACGCTGTCACACACGTAGATAACGTCAACGTCAACGTCAGACGTCGTGAGACGTAGGACCAGTGTGCCGCTGTCTCCCACGTCGCGTGGCATACCGAGTATGTGTAGGACCAGTGTGTTTTAAGCTAATGTTGATTGTTGGCACTTGGTGAAACCTATTAATACATGATGAATTAACACACTGTTCCACTGCCTTATTACATTTATAACCGACCGGTTTCGGTTTTCAGCACCATCAAAGGTGTTCTACTTCACTCTGAATAAAAATAAATATCCCCCCCCCTCCGCCGGGTGCCACTGGAAATACCTTTTGAGTGCGTACCAGAGACGCCCGGCAACAGACGTGATGGGAGCGGCCACGGCATTAGGCCGCGGAAATAAAAAAAGAGCCCCACCTGTATTAGAATTCTTATGATTTAGAAATTTTCATTACGTAATAACAGTTTTTGAAAACCTCTATGTTTGGCTGAATTAGGCACCTGTGTTTCATCAAGTAAATTATTTAATTGAACGAGAGACAATTTCGTCTGTCTGTCTGAGTGTGTAAGTATTCCGGGATAGCGGACACATTCTTTTACGGATCTCCACGAAACTCGGTAACCTTGATTTAGAAATATTTTTGGTCGTGAACTTTTTTGAGAGGAAAATTGGGATAAACAGTGGTGAAAGGACCATTATTTATCGCTTGTTGTTTAGGTTCTAACACTGCAGTGAATAGCTCTTGGTTGCTCCGAGTGCAATTGGAGCATCGGTGACCTGTTGATTTGCCTCACATTCGCAATTGATTGCTCTTCTTCATAATAACGTAGGTACACTACCTATATAATATTTCTTGTTTTACGATCCTAATGTTGACTGGAAGAGATCGCTATTAGCGATAAGGTCGCCCTTGCACATTTAGTTGTTATAAGTTGTTGTATAATGTTTTCAGTAGTCTGAGACGCCCAGGACTTTAATTGGCTGTGCCACAGCGGCTGGCACGTAAGATATTGAAACGACTGGACCGATCTTTTTGAAATTTGGCACGATCATAGTGACTATCATCGTGAATGCATTTATCTGAATTCATAAAGATCGGTCCAGTCGTTTAGGAGGAGTTCGATCACGAACAAAATACACGAGTTGTCTAAGAAAGAGCTTCGTAAACTCCGCTCAATAAATGGGAACTAAGTGGTATAAGGTGCAGAGTCGAGATTTTCTTCTCTAATAATCCTTGCGTAATATACATGGTGGAGATATTGCCTATTATCGCTTAGATTGCTAATAATCTGGTGTAATATACCTACTTGTATGTATCACAATTCTTTATCAACTCGTAAATTTTGACCGTAATACACATTCGACACCGAGTAATTACAGATTTTGATTACAGATTGTATTACTGTTTTTATGGCATAGATAATGCTAATAGCGAAGCACTCGTGGTTGCCTATGTTGTCGAACACTAGACCTCGAACATTACAAACATTATTTGAGCTTTTTATAACATAAATATTCTTTATTGTACACCACAGTTTAGAAAATACATTAAAAACATACTTACACACACATATCACGCCTATATCCCCGAAGGGGTACGCAGAGGTGCATTACACACCCACAATTTGCCAGCATCTTTGGTCCCACGTAATAGGGGGCAAGCTTATTGCCGTCACCGGGTACATTTATAATGGGTTATGTCCAAAATGGACTAAAGAATTTAATAAAAAGTAGCAGCTATATTGTAATTTTGAAAAATAAATTGAAACCCGTTGCCTTGCGATGAAATGTTGATGAAAGGCAACAATATCTTACGTGCCAGCCGCTGTGCACTCGGAGCAACCAAGAGCTATTCACTGCAGTGTTAGAACCTAAACAACAAGCGATAAATAATGGTCCTTTCACCACTGTTTATCCCAATTTTCCTCTCAAAAAAGTTCACGACCAAAAATATTTCTAAATCAAGGTTACCGAGTTTCGTGGAGATCCGTAAAAGAATGTGTCCGCTATCCCGGAATACTTACACACTCAGACAGACAGACGAAATTGTCTCTCGTTCAATTAAATAATTTACTTGATGAAACACAGGTGCCTAATTCAGCCAAACATAGAGGTTTTCAAAAACTGTTGTTACGTAATGAAAATTTCTAAATCATAACAATTCTAATACAGGTGGGGCTCTTTTTTTATTTCCGCGGCCTAATGCCGTGGCCGCTCCCATCACGTCTGTTGCCGGGCGTCTCTGGTACGCACTCAAAAGGTATTTCCAGTGGCACCCGGCGGAGGGGGGGGGGGGCTCTTATACACTTGTACACTGTTCCATTACTTTATTATATTTATTTTTATTCAGAGTGAAGTAGAACACCTTTGATGGTGCTGAAAACCGAAACCGGTCGGTTATAAATGTAATAAGGCAGTGGAACAGTGTGTTAATTCATCATGTATTAATAGGTTTCACCAAGTGCCAACAATCAACATTAGCTTAAAACACACTGGTCCTACACATACTCGGTATGCCACGCGACGTGGGAGACAGCGACACACTGGTCCTACGTCTGACGACGTCTGACGTTGACGTTGACGTTATCTGCGTGTGTGACAGCGTCGTCGTAAGGATTCATCCGCCATTTTCACATCACATTCACATTTTTTTATGTTTTTACTTGTTGATGTATGTACTTGATTTACGAAGACGGGACTGGATCATAGTGACTATCATCGTGAATGAATTTATCTTAATTCATAAAGATCGGTCCAGTCGTTTAGGAGTTCGACCCGGATCGACAAATTCAGCTCAATTATTGCAACAGCAGAATGTATTGCATACCTAGTTTATGTGAGTTACCTCATATCTTTCGACTGGGTAAACAGATGTTGATTTTTATTAATTGAAAGCTTCCCATGTGGTCCTATTTCAATTTGGTCCTATTCCGACAAATTTGGGAAGTAGAAAACTTAGCACCGAGGGCAAATCCGTAGACGTATGGTTGAACAGTAGACCTCGCGAATATAAAAAACATTATTTGGGCTTTTCCCCTCATTTCGGCGCAATCAAAAAGATCACGACGAAAAAAAAAAATTAAACGAGGAACACATGTGCTAAGTTTCATGAAGATTGGATAATAGTAGATTTTATGGCAAGGAAGTAAAATTATATATTGTTGTCGAAGGCGGTATTTTGAATCCTAAGCGTAGCGAGGGTTTTAAAGTACGTCGCCTGAGAAAAAATAATTTTACTCTCGAGGCATCAATATTACTTTTCATCGTCTTCTATGAAAGAAAAAGAAATGTACTAGCGATGAAAAAAGTTCACGCGTTTTGTTTTTTTTTCGGTTGGATTACTATGAAAGATTCATGTTCCAAATTCAAATCTCATTATTGCCCGCTAAAAAGTCTCTGAACAAAAAAGAGCTACTTTAGGCGCACTTATGTAGGAACTTTTTGAATAGAAGTGATGAAAAAAAAAATATAGCCACTAGCTCGGAACACACGTACAGACAGACGGACGAAAGCAAAACTGTCCAGTCTCGAAATCTAGGCGCTTCGCTCGCTCGCTCGGTCAATAACTTGAAGGGGCAAATGTCACAACAGGCATCACAGCATTGTGTTATACTATGGCTGTATAGCAATAGCAATTGGACTGGAACCAATTACGTATTTGAATGACAATAACTGTAAGACATATATTGTTGGTATTTGACGTAATAGGGAGCTATGATTGCCATAAATTAACAATGTAAGTTTGACCTACTTTGAAAATAAAAGAGCGTTTGTTTTGTTTTTGAACGTCGACAATATTCCACTAATATGGTAAACGAGAAGTATATTTAAATTTCGTTGTCTGCGTACAGTGTACCGCTTCAAACTTTCACTGAACTTCCACAAATATCTCAAGTAAGACCAAAAATAGCCCAATCGGTCCAGCCGTTCTCGAGTTACAGCGAGACAAACGAACGGCGTTTCATTTTTATTTATAAGAGAAGAATAAGAATATAACTACATTCTCGTAAAAAACAACTAAATTTGCCCCAATCTCCCCACCTTCCCCATACAAAAAAGCTCACAATGAGCAAACAGTTTTTAATCAAGGAAAAGTTTTGCCAAGTTTCATGAAGATCAGTGTGTAGGTATTCTCGGAATACACATACTTACGAAAGCAAAATGGAGATGCTTCTAGGTGCCTACCTACTTATATTAATTATTACTAACCTTCAACAATAATAACAGCTTCATGCCCAAGAGTAACAAACATATGGTTTAGGGCAAATTTAAAATGCCTTGCTATCTTGAAGTAGCCCTTCATCTTGACGTCAGAGGCCTTCGAAAGCGCGATTTCAGACAGATCCGGCTGCTGAACCACTGTGATACTTCGGTCTACCGCTGTGAATGATTTGATTACTTGGTAAGTTTTATTGTGACCGCAATCCTGGAAATACATTAGGAGTTATAATTTCTGCTCTCCGAATTTATGGTTTTCTAAGTAATGAAGATTGCAGATGAAGATAACCAACCGTTCTTACAGAAGCAGGCAAGACGAGTTGCATGCTATGGTGTCCCACGCACGCCGCGCACTCACCATGCAGAGATAAAACCCGACCACCAAAGATGCGGTATAACACCCGACCCAACCCTTGACATAGACCGCATAGGTGGCCACAACTGCTTCGGTGGCGTGGTCGGTAGTGCATAGGCTTTCGACTCTGCGGAGTCTTCCCGGGTCAAATATTTGTGTGATCCATTAGGATCACACAAATATTTGATTCGACCGATGTTTGTTTCGGGGTTTGGGTGTTTTCTATGTACGTAGGTCACACTATAAGTTTTGCGTAACTTAAAAAAACAACATGTTAAAACCAAAATCTTATGTTTATTGCTTTTCAAAATACTCTCCTTTACATTTTAAACATTTTTTCATGCGATCGAACCATTTTTAAAACAGGAGGACCACAGATCTGAAGGCATGTTTTCTACGTGCTGATTGAACGCTATCACTGCCTCTTCGGAGTTGGTAAGAGTGAAACCTCTCATCAAATCTTTGATTTTGGGGAAAATACAGAAATCGCAGGGTGCTAGGTCGGGGCTATGCGCAGGATGGGTGACGAGTTGTACTTTTTCGGAAGCTAAAAATGACTTTGTTTTGTTGGCCGTGTGTGAAGAAGCGTTGTCATGATGTAGGAGATTGTGGCTTTTGGGTCGTCTTACGCGAACTTTTTCTAACACCCTGGGTAAACAAATGGTAGAATACCACTCGGCATTAACACTCTTTTGATCTTCAAGTGGAATTGTACAGATGGGACCCGTAGCTGAGAAAAAAAACGCGATCATTTTTTTACCAACGTTTCTCGCCTGCCTCACTTTTGTTGGCTTGTTCTCATTTTCAAACACCCATTCACAAGATTGCTGTTTTTTTTTCGGGTTCAAAACAATAAATCCACGTTTCGTCTCCTGTGACAATGACATAAACATCATTAGAATGTCCGTGGTCGTACTTCAGTAGCATCTGTGAGCACCATTCCACGCGAGACCGCTTCTGCTCCGCTGTCATGTCAGTTCTTGAGGGATCCAACGACAATAAACTTTCCGAACTTTCAATTCTTCGTGTAAAATTTTCTAGATTTGACTCATACCAATCCCCAATAGTCCTCGAATTGTCTCATAGGTAATCCGCGGGTTTTATTCAATTAACCGCTTAACAGTAGCCACATTATTTTCGTTGACGGCAGTTGAAGGCCGCCCTACACGAAATTCGTCATGTACAGAAACTCGACCTCTCTCCAATACAGCAAACCATCGCCTCACGGTGCTCAAACAAGGTGCTTCTCTCCCAAAAGCATTTTGAAGACAAGCGGCACAGTCTTGCGGAGAGAGCGAACTTTTAAAATCATAAAAAGTCATCGCTCTAAAATCTTTTCGACTTCATTCCATTTTCGTTGCATACGTAGAACTTTGATGTGTGATAAAAAACAATTGACAAATGATTTCCCGCCAATCGTTTTTTTTTATTACTAAGAAGGTTGCAACGTTTAAAAAAACATAACATTCGAAATTCAAATAGTTCCGATTAGCTAGAAGTGCAAAACTTTTAGTGTTGCCCATGTATTTAGAAATATATAAGTATGTCTATCAGTTGTTTAGATCACAAAAATGATAAAAATATTAAAGTCCAAAGAAGAATCAAAGAATCAACTTCATTTAAGTCACCCGGGGCGAATGCGACTATAAAAAATAAAGTTTTAACTTTGCCTCCCTCCAGCATAATCTACATAAATAATAGGATAATGCTAATACATATAGCTAATAAAGCATATTTTAATGAACAGTTTCGACATATAGCACAGTACCAACAGGCTCAGGTTTTTCACTAATTCACGTTATTGTTGCATGAGATCAGTAAAAGTTACATTAGCCCCACCCCTCCCCCCCCCCATGGGGTAAATGTGACTAATATAGCCATAACTCTCTTTCAATCAGTAATATCGACATGGCAACAATACGAACATGTAGATTCTAGCAACAGCTTTCCGAAAATGATATCAATCCGCTTAAAATACGCTTCAATTTCCGACAAATTCAGTTATATTTTTTTATGGGGTGAATGCAACTATTTTCCTACTATGCTCAGTCGGTACAACAGTAAGCAGTCTAGGAGCTCCACCTATATTTGATTGAAAGAAACTGATTGCTCTACATTTCAATAGATGACACTTTTAATAACTACCGTTAGTTGAAGAGAAAATCAAATTAGTTACTTTAGCCCCCTAGTTGCATTCGCCCCGGGTGACTAGGCGCTACTGGGAATTCTTCCGAATGCTCATCTAAAGCGCACGGCAACCGACGACAGGGCTTACATTTAAAAAAAAAGTGTATCAGATAGAGACAAGCTTATCTTCTAATTGACAGCTTTTCCTTACCTGACTGACGACAATAGGGAATATCTCCTTATTCGGCCTGAACTTCACCAGATTGTTGAGACACCGCTTCACAGTAATCCTGTCGCAGGCTATCACCAAAACTGGGAGCACTACAGTTGGTGACGGCGCTACAAAACAAGGACAGGATTAAATCGCTTGAAGTATATAAAAGCACGACAATGGCACTTAAACCATAGGACGTATGACATGATTTAGTTCACAGCGTCAATATGAAAAAGTTCTGAAACAAAATGCCAGCCATATTGACATTCTGAAATTATATTATACGTTCCACGTTTTAGGGCTCGAATTTTAATAGTGTTGGAGCCGTGCTGTTATAAGACTGGGGACCGATAGCCTAGACTGCAGAGCTTCCTAGACTGCAGAGCGTCCTGGACGTCTCGTACAGTCCGAGACGTCCAGGACTTTAATTGGCTGTATGCTTTCATCGACATTTCATCGCAAGGCAAAACAGGATACAATTTTTTTTCAAAATTTCAATATAGCTGCTACTTTTTATTAAATTCATTCGGCCATTTTGGACATAACTCATTATAAATGTGCCCGGTGACGGCAATAGGCTTGCCCCCCATTACGTGGGACAAAAAATACTGGCAAACTGTGGGTGTGTAATGCACCTCTACCTACCCGGGGATATAGATGTGACGATATGAATTAATGAATGAGCGTCGGTTTAGGTAGGAGTCTAACAAAATTACTTTGCAATGACTACTTTGGTGGCCTGGTCGGTAGTGCATCCGCTTTCGACTCCGGAGTCTCGGGTATTGTTGGACATTCTCACACAACGTCATCTAGCCCAAACTAAGCTATAAGCTTGTGCTATGGGATCTAGACAACTGATAAACATACTTTATATTTCTAAATACATACATAATATACATAGAAAACACCCAAACTACGAAACAAACATTTGTGGATCACACAAATATCTGACCCAGGATATCTCGGGTTCGACCCGAGACTCCAGAGTCGAAATTCGATGCACTACCGACCACGCCACCGAAGCAGTTATCAATGTTCGAATTTAGAATTCTCTCTAATGGGTTAGGCTTAGTTTTTTACACGACTTCCGCGCAATGTTACTAGCAGAGCACGCACTTTATAAATAATAGATTTACTAAGCGAGTCGACTGGACCATAGACATTGTAAACGCAAAGACATGACATAGACTACAATTTATTCTTGTTTTAACATTATCTATCTAACGTTCCCATAGGAAATGGGAACTAGGAAACTATATCACGCGGGCCGCGGTAATCCGCTGGTTTGTACTATAATGTTTTTTCTCATATCTTTCGACTGAGTGAAACGATTCGCTCCTTTCCAAGCTTCCGGCATATGGTCTACCTCCTTAACTGTGCAGCTGGATTTCCAGCTTTTTAAACGAGCGCCGAGTGCGGGTCCTCTGCGATGGCCAGGCTTCTCGCTTCTTGCAAGTGAATGCCGGGGTACCGCAAGGGTCCGTACTATCACCAACTCTCTTTCTTCTGCATATCAATGATATGCTATCCCTCGGGAACATTCATTGCTATGCAGATGGCAGCACACTGCACGGGAGTTACTCCAACGGTTCGTCCAACGGCGGGGCGATCTGAGATTGAGGAGAAGAGACGACGACTCGTGGCTGATCTCGACCGTAACCTCGACAGTATCTCTCAATGGGGTACCGAGAACCTGGTCGAGTTCAATGCCCGCAAAACACCCTACCATCCATTCCCCTACCATCTCTTCAGAATGCATTATTACCAATGAAGGACAACCTTGATATCCTTGGCATAGACGTTCGTCGAGAGCTCAATAATAAAAACTACATCGAAAGATGTATAGGGCTAGCTTCGCGGAAACTAGGAATACTGAATAAGGTAAAGAGATTCTTTACACCGGACCAGAGGTGTCTGCTGTACAAGACGCAGATTAGACCCTGCGTCGAATACTGCTCTCACCTCTGGGACGGTTCCGCGAAGTATCTGCTGGACGCTCTCGACGCTATGCAGTTGCGGGCTATCCGTATTATAGATTGTCCGGAGGTAACGGGAAGCCTTGAGCCGCTAGTTCAGCGCCGAACAATAGCCTCCTTGGCCGCATTCTACCGTATTTACCACGGCGAGTGTTCTGAAGAACTCTTCAATCTGATCCCACCCTCTTCCTTCCGATCCCGAACGACTCGTGCCGGGCAGAGATGCCACTCCCACACAGTGGATAGCATGTTCGCGAGAACCGAACGTTTTAAACGTTCGTTTCTCTGCCGAACAATAGTGGCCTGGAACGCCCTGCCTGTGCACGTGTTTCCTCCCACATATAATCCTGGGTTCTTTAAGCGGAGCGTGAAGAGGCACATCAGTAGGTCGTCAAGTTGAGGGCCACTCTCTATAGTATTACGTACTGTGAGAGTGGCCCACAATCGCTAGACGTAGTCACGACTTACCACCAGGCGGGTGGCGTCAATTTGGCGAACCAAATATAAAAAAAAAAACGAATTTTTAAATTGAAAGCGTTCCGTGTGGTCCCGTTCCGACAATAATTTAGCCCCATTTCGATAATTTGATTGAATTCGATTTTTGTGTCCATGTGTGACGTTTTATACACGCCTTTTTGATCATTATTCATTATCATAATTTATTATAGATTATCGCATTTGTACGGGTTTGTACACCTTTAGAAGCTGATTAAAACACTGTAAATCTGATAAACTGAATATATTTGATAATTGCTTAATTGTAGGTATGAATATATGACGTGAGTCGGACGCGGTATGAACGACTGACTGACTTAGTGATGCTTTACATAAAACAATGGAAATAATGATTTGCTGAATGTGCACAACGCGAATTGCAAATGTGCGGTGTTGCCGTATTGGTACACCGTACAGCATTGCATCCGTTCTAATTAATGATTACGATACCAAATGTAAGTCGATTATAATGATTCATTCGCCGAAAGAGGAAGGCAGAGTGATATAATACTTTTCGTTAGTAACGTTGTTAATGGGAGGCTACTCCTATTGTCATCAACCGGTAACATTACTTAGTTCTTCTCTACAGTTATTTAACTCTGTGGACTTAGACAAATACATTTATTGGTGGCGATTACTCGTCTAACAGTCCCGTCAAGGTCACGTATTTGTAGATGTATGTATGTACATATTTTTGAACTCCATGACATGATACTTTCATGATTTTCCGTTTTCAGTCATCTATAGGTACATATAATAATTTATACGTCTGTACATGAAACCATGGAACGGGCCACGGTCTCCAGCGGGAGCAAGTGGTCTTGCTGCGAACACGTCATGTGCGCGATGGACGCGGCCGAAAGGGTGAGAGCGAATACCCTCTACCTTGATTATCGAAGACTATTATCTACGCCTTCCATGATCGGGGCCTGGAGCTGGGTTCGCAGAAGTTCCTTACAGAAGCAGGTCAGCAGGGTGGCGTGCTGTGAAGCTTCCATTCACGCACGCCCTCATTCGCCGACGCGAGATATAACTCGACCTCCAAAGTCGCGGAATGGCACTCGACCCCTTGGGAGCATATAAGGCGGCCCAATGGTTATCGAAGACTCTTATCCTAGGACTTCCGGTCTTAATGAATTGGAAATATTGTATAGAAACAGGCGTTACCTGGCGAAAATCCATGACAAAGTAATGGTAAGTAAGATGTTAAAAACTTTAAAAAAAATATAATAGCATTATTTTTTCGCAGAGTTAAAAAGACAACAAAACGTCGACAATTGTTTCGCCTCTAAACGAGGCATTATCAAGACTGTCTCAAAGAGACCAGCCTGTGCTGTTCTCTTTGAGACAGTCTCTATGCTACTTATTATATTTTTTTAAAAGTTTTTAACATCTTACTTACAATTACTTTTTAATGAATTGGGCCTAAGCCGGCGGGTTAGCAGCCGTCCTCACAAAAGTAGGGCAGGAAGGCGGTCGACGCGCGTGCGGGGCTTCCATTCGACGACCAGACGCGGGTTGGCACTCGGCCACTTGGGAAGTCTTTGGGCATAGGTGGTCAAAGTTCACCCACACCCTGGGGTAACCCTTAGACGGCGTTTTCAGGGTGAAATGCAGACTACAGAGATTGACTTTTAGAATTTAGGTTCAGATTACAACGGGGTAACTGATTTTCTATTGTATGCAGTGCCTAGTAACGCTAATAGGCTTACCCCCTATTAAGTGGGTCAATCAACACTATTGGCGAAATGTGGGTGTTAAATGCACCTCTGCTCTCTCGAGGATATGAGCGTACTTACACTATGTGTGTATGTATGTTTAACTAGCTTCCATCCGCAGCTGGAATTGTTGTTTAACAAACTGTTTTTTTAAGTTTTCATACCTCTCCTCTCATAGGGAACCGATATTGAATTTCTTGAACATCATGAAATGTACCTGTATGCTTGATACTTACAATATGATATCTCCAAAGATATTCGTTGAAATAAAATTATGTCAAGGGAATTGCCCATTTTATTGTTAAAGGTTATATCGGTAGTTTTGATGTAATACCATATGCAATTATACATTTGGATGGATTTATATTTCCAAAAACACCTTCGCAAATAAATGCATTATATTTGCTATTTTAGCAAAAAAGAAAACCGTATTCATACTACCGAGAATCAGACCAAATAAATTTCGAAATGGGACCTGAATTGGTTTAAAATCTGTACACCCAGAAACATAAAAAAATACATTGGTACTGACTGTGAAATTGAGAATATTTAGCCATTTTTATATTAAACACACGACAGACTATACGAGGAAGACATTAGCAATCTGAAGGTGGAACAGATAATAAGATTTGTAAAGGACACAAGAAGATTCGACGGGGGACAGTGAGAGCTGGATCAACCATACTCTACCCAAGGGGAGAACTGGGGAAATGGACGAAGTGGCCCGCAAAAACCGCAGGTGGATCGTCCGTCCGGCTGCTGGCGTCCCCGTTGGAAATAATAAAATAATAATATATTAAATTAAATTGTGAAAGGCATCCTTACATAGACTTATGCAATCACATTGGAGATGCTTTGACAAAAGGTCAAGTCAAGAGGACCCATAACCAGAGTGTGATATGAAATAGTTACGAAAGTTTAAGAAGCGAAAGAAGTATGCCATAGCAAGTGGAATTCCATAGTTTCTGCCTATTCCAAAGGAATAGAGTGGGTTACCGTATGTATGTAAATTATGAAATATTTGCTAAAATAATTTATGTGCTGCAATCATATCCTACAAAACTGTTAAATGTTAACGCAGCTGTGAAATAATAAGCTATCTGTTTGAACAGTTGACTATAAGAATAATATTTTTACTTTTCAAATCAAATCATATTTATACTCTTTATTGTAAACATAACACGGAAAACATAAACAACACTTTACTTAAAGACAGTACATTAGCATTACTTTTCCGACCATGATATAAAAAGAGATTTGATTTGAGAGCCTTTGGTTTCCTTCAACTTAAAAGCTACTATATCCTACTATAGTTTAAGCCAGTGTTACTGATAACTTGCCCTAAGAGCATGGCACTGTCGAATAAAGTTAACCATATTGAGCATTCACAACTAAATGCACACATTTATGAAAGCCTAGTTCGGATTGCAGCAATTATATTATGTCATACATAACATACGTCCTTCCTGTTGGAATTATGGTTTGAATTACAATATGTGGTTTCTTACTTCTATTTTTAAAATTACAATACTTAACTTTTTTAGTTTAAATAACATTATAGCAACAAGCAATAGGTGAATAAGGACTACTTTTCCTTTATTCTAACTACATAATAACCAAAAAAAAGAACTTACTGGGTTCCAAATAAAATTTTTTGTTTTCTATCTTATCAGTATGTTCTTGATTATTTTTCTTGTTTAATTGGTATTTAATTTTAGATAAAAGTAGTTGACTCTCTGCTAGTTCTTCTGTCAGTAGATTTTGTAATTTATTTATTTTATTCTCTATTTCTTTGGCAGTAGACTTCCTGGTAATCGACCGTGGAAATTCTATCAGTGCCGAATAAGATATTAGAAGCCACAAGAGCATAACTACACATACTATTAGAGTCAATTTTCTGATGTTTACACGCATCTTGAAATATAAGTTAGGGACGAATTTTACTAGAAATATCTGTTGTAACTTGTCCATAGACCCATTATGTATGTGTACGCTATTCGCTGAATCGAAACGTAAACAACAAACATCACTGAAATGAGAACACGATATAAAAGAAAATATAAGAAAGAACACAAGATTCAATCTAACACAATAATATGACGTGTCCGTTCGTAGTTGCGAACGGTAAAAAGCACATAAAGTGCCCATAAGCACTTAAAATTATTTAAGTAATCACACAAGATTTTATTGTTAAGATATCATGAATTTTTCATTGAAAAATTACAATCACAAATTCACAACAAACACCGAAACACCACCGCTTCGTGAGACGTGTGAACTCTGAACACGTCAAAAACAAATGACGGATGGCAAATGGCCATAGTCCACATCACATAAGCCATAGGCAATAAGTCTATAAAAATAATCCAGTCAAGCAAGATAAAAATTTCGGGTTGCGTAAATTCCCTTATAGCTGAAAATTGGTAATTAAAAACAAAATATCAAATTCCCCATCTATCTGACTTAAGTTAAAAGAGTCATTCTAGGTCAAGGTTATACTTTTCGGTTTTTTGGATTTTTTTTATGGTTTAAAACTAAATTGTAGATAATAAAATAATCTACAATAATGATCCTGTAATTTTTTTGCTACGAATTACTACTTCTGACATATAGCGGCTATTAATGTCCAACGAGATAAATTCTACACGCTCTTATTGGTCGTAGCGTGATGTTAATAATTAATATACTACATACTGTGGACTATTATATACTAATGAGTCTGATATGCCCAATATGGACAAAAAAAAAGAAAAAAAGCTGAATGAGTGACTATGATCAAGGTTCAGCCTAAACCGCTGATCTTGGAGACCTGAAACTTAGAGCGCGTGTTCTTTGTATGATGTAGGCATCTCATAAGAAAGGATTTAGTGAAATTCCATCCTTAAGGGATTACAAAACGGGAGGCAAAGTTTGTCTGGTAGAAACTAAATTTTGACCTTTGATCTTGAATAACTTTTTCACCACAAGTCGGATAGATGGGGGCTTTTGATAGTTGATTCATAATATTGTACTTTAAACCTAAACCAATTTCCAGCTCTATGCAAATTAATGCAAGCTTACCACTTTTCTCGTCGACTTTTATTGAACTACTTATTATTATATAGACTATGGCACTTAGAATAGTCTAAGATCCCACTGCAGAATATTGCGCTCATCGAGTATTTGCTAAAAACTAAATTTTTACTCATATTTATGATTAGGAGAACACACCTACCAGGTTGCCTATAAAAATGTGGCCGCTAGTAGGTTTTTAGAAACATACTATGTCGATGAAGAATGAATTATGTCGTATAACATAGTAAATCTGTACCTTACCTGGTCTCATCTTATGTTACCTGTCACCTTCATCTAATTTTCGCGAGCTGGGATTGGCTGAATCTCTCACTGTCAATGTCATATCTTACAATTTTTTGTCTTTAAAACCACGTCAAAAATTTCCTAGTGAATTTAATTTAATTTTATAAATATTGATTTCAACTAATCTAAACAAGTTACTACGTGTTTAAACAAATTAAAAGATGTTAAGAGAGATTAATAATAAAAGTTTAAACAAGTTAAAAAATTGATAGTACCTACAACAGCACAAACGAAATGAAATGAAATGAAATGATTTATTTATTTGTAAAGGTCACTAAATGGCTCTTACAAACGACAGTAAGTACTTAAAACAAAAAAATGTCATTGCTTCTATATTTACATGTACTGCCAGATTCGCAAAGCAATAAGTAGAACCGAAAGAAAGAACCTGGCAATAAAACTCTCGGTCACTCTTTTTCAATAATTGACTCATTTAGACATTTTCTTAAGACTAAATGTGGACAAATGTACATTGGTTTCGTGTCAAAACCAAAAAGCGTGTATAAAGCAAAAAAATGTTATAGTCACCTAAGTACAAAATATGCTACAATTACGGAATTTTAGGAGGTGCCTACATCATGCTCAAGCCAGACACTTTTATCATTAAGGTAATCAACTGTCTTATAATATGCTTTTTGACATAAAGTGGTCTTTATAAAGGTTTTAAATTTATTATCGGGCATACAAAGGACCGATTCAGGCAATTTATTATAAAAGCGTATACCTTCCCCCTTGAAAGAATGACTAACCTTGCTAAGCTGATAACACGGAGGGAGTAGTTTATTTATATTACGTAGATTTCTGTCTGTAACGTCACCTACTTTAGTATAGCTACATATATTTTTCCTGACATACAGTATGTTTCAAATATAAATTGGGAAGCTACAGTTAAAAATTGTTTCTATATCTGCTGCATTTCCCCAAAGTAGTATTCTATACGACATTAAGCTATGGAAGTAACCAAAGTAAACTAGCCTAGCAGTAGCTACATCTGTCAACTGCCTAATCCGTCTCACAGCATATGCAGCAGAGCTAAGCTTATTAGCTAAAATGGTGATATGGTCACCCCATGGTAATTTAGAATCTATTGTTATTCCTAAAAAGGTAGTGTTATTTACAAATTCTAACCTTTGGCTACCCAGCACGATAATCACAATAGCTGTAGCACACTAGGTGTACTATTAATTATGTAAGCATCCATAGCCTAATATCTAAAACCTAATGAGTTAGTCTAACGTCCCGACAAGACATTCTTATTATTATTGAGTCCACTCTTAACACCAGTACAAGTACCAGCGTTATTGGCTTTGCTGGAGTGGTTGACGGGGAGGCTAATAGATTGTTTTGCAGAGTTTTAAATAAAGGAGAACAAATAATACGATTAAGACCCTTGGAATTCAAATAGGTAGCTGTGTCTTTAGTAAGCAAATCTTCTGGTAGGTATATCAGAAGAGAAGTGGCTATGAAGAGTCAGAATGACAATCTTTATCTAAATTATTCCAGAATTATTTATAGATCAGTTTTCTTTAATTTTCACATAGCATTCAGAATGGGTACACTTAACAGGCTCTTTCACCAGCAGATAACAAACAGGTCTTCATCGACGTAGTATGTTCGGAGCACAAATAATAAGACTGTTTTGCATTAGAACAAAACAGTTATTATATGTGTGAAGAAGCATACTATGTGAGCAAGCAGCTTGCTGTAACATTGAAGACTATGACATTGACTGTGACAGATTCCAGCCACTCCCAGCTCGCGAAAGTTACCATTCCGCCGATAATCTTCAATGCTAAACCGATATCCCTTACTTCTTGCGTCAAAAACTTAGGTTTGTATATTGACACCACGCTCAACTGACAAGCTCAGGTTGCCGGTGTGTTGTTATGTGCATAATTACTTACCATTTGTAATTATTTCATCCTTTTTATATCTTGTTTGTTTACGTACCATTGAGTGACATGATATGTCATGTCATTACTGATTTATTTTTTTTATTCTATTTTTGGCTATTAGGTTTGTTGATTTTTAAACTCCTTTCTCATCAATGCCATTCTGTATCTCATCCATTTACTTTTAAATTCAAAAACATTCTACCGATGTGTTATTATGAATTCACTCCATTCTTCGAGACATTATACCACCGCCTACAGTCAGAGAAACATCTCCTAGTCTTTTATTACGTTTAACCCTTGGAATCACTAAGTTGTCTACCATCAAAGTACAGTCTACAGCTATAACCTGGGTCCTGGAGGGATCAATTCCTGGGACCAACTCGTCAAAAACCGATTTGAGGAGCACTCTTAATTCTCTTTTAGTGAATAATGGAAGAAAGTTGTATGTTATGTGCATAATTACTTACCATTTGTAATTATTTCATCCTTTTTATATCTTGTTTGTTTACGTACCATTGAGTGACATGATATGTCATGTCATTACTGATTTGTTTTTTTTATTCTATTTTTGGCTATTAGGTTTGTTGATTTTTAAACTCCTTTCTCATCAATGCCATTCTGTATCTCATCCATTTACTTTTAAATTCAAAAACATTCTACCGATGTGTTATTATGAATTCACTCCATTCTTCGAGACATTATACCACCGCCTACAGTCAGAGAAACATCTCCTAGTCTTTTATTACGTTTAACCCTTGGAATCACTAAGTTGTCTACCATCAAAGTACAGTCTACAGCTATAACCTGGGTCCTGGAGGGATCAATTCCTAGGACCAACTCGTCAAAAACCGATTTGAGGAGCACTCTTAATTCTCTTTTAGTGAATAACGGAAGAAAGTTGCATCGAGCATCAATCAATCAAGCAGACAAAGCCAATATAGCTTTAACTGTAACCGTCGCAATACAACAAGAACTATGCACTAAGCTAGAAGAAACATTAAAAACTACGTTGCAGAAACTCGCAGATATGGAAGATTTAATAGCAACTCTCCACCAATCTAACAGAAAAACGGATAACGCTATGCAGAAGGTGTAACGTTACAGTGTCAGAGGGTAACGGGCAGCTTACGGGCGTTTTATCGCTTGAAGAACTTCCTTCCAGCCATAACAAAGGCTGCGCTTATGCGTTCGTTGATCTTTCCTGTCATAGGCTATGGTGATGTGTGCAATTTCGGCCTGAATGCAGATCTACTCAATAAACTTGACCGTCTTCTCAATAATTGCATTCGATTCGTCTACAATCTTCGTAAGTATGATCATGTTTCGGAATTCCGCTCTGAGTTGGGGTAGCTATCCATACGCAAGCGTCGTAGCTTGCGTGCTGTTACTATGCTTTACTCCTTCCTAAATTTTCCCAATGTCCGATCATATCTTACTCAATACTATGAATTTCTTGGCTCCAATCATAACAAAAACTTGCGCTCTTCAAACAATCTTCTTTTACATTGTCTTTCTCACACTTCTAGCCTTGTTCACTCTTCATTCTACGTACAGTCTATTCTTCTCTGGAATGTGCTTCCGTTGGAAATTAGGATGTCAACCAGCCGCTTCGTTTTCAGGAAGAAGGTATATGAATTATATCGTGACTCATAAACAGAGTCAGTTCTGATCATGTCTTTCCTGTCCTATACTTAATGCAGTCATAGCTCATAGTTTTTTTTTAATTCTGCGGCCCAAGGCCGCGGCCACTCTAACGTCCGTTGCCGGGCGTCCCTGGTTTCATAGCTCAGAGTTGTGTTTTATTAGTTTATGTATAGTATATAGACATAATGTACGGATATTCCTTAGACACTTAATATGTTAATAATACGTAGTATATATTATGTAAGTTTATGGGCGTAATATATGTATATGTATGTATGTTTGTTTGTGTATGTATGTATGTGTGTGTGTGTGTGTTTGTTATTATTAGCTATGTATGTAGTTATTAGTATTTAAGTTTATTGATTATCATTATAAATTATTACCCCGGTCTGACCTGTTTCTTTTTTTTTTTTTTTTTTTTTTTTTATATTTGGTTCGCCAAATTGACGCCGCCCGCCTGGTGGTAAGTCGTGACGACGTCTAGCGATTGTGGGCCACTCTCACAGCACACATTACTATTGAAAGTGGCCCTCATCTTGACGACCTACTGATGTGCCTCTTCACGCTCCGCTTAAAGAACCCAGGATTATATGTGGGAGGAAACACGTGCACAGGCAGGGCGTTCCAGGCCACTATCGTTCGGCAGAGAAACGAACGTTTAAAACGTTCGGTTCTCGCGAACATGCTATCCACTGTGTGGGGGTGGCATCTCTGCCCGGCACGAGTCGTTCGGGATCGGAAGGAAGAGGGTGGGATCAGATTGAAGAGCTCTTCAGAACACTCGCCGTGGTAAATACGGTAGAATGCGGCCAAGGAAGCTATTGTTCGGCGCTGAGCTAGCGGCTCAAGGCTTCCCGTTACCTCCGGACAACCTATAATACAGATAGCCCGTCGCTGCATAGCGTCGAGAGCGTCCAGCAGATACTTCGCGGAGCCGTCCCAGAGGTGAGAGCAGTATTCGACGCAGGGTCTAATCTGCGTCTTGTACAGCAGACACCTCCGGTCCGGTGTAAAGAATCTCTTTACCTTATTCAGTATTCCTAGTTTCCGCGAAGCTAGCC
Source organism: Nudaria mundana (assembly GCA_963556515.1). Lineage (NCBI taxonomy): Eukaryota > Metazoa > Arthropoda > Insecta > Lepidoptera > Erebidae > Nudaria > Nudaria mundana. The sequence goes on from OY748315.1 coordinate 6,986,865, forward strand.
CTATACATCTTTCGATGTAGTTTTTATTATTGAGCTCTCGACGAACGTCTATGCCAAGGATATCAAGGTTGTCCTTCATTGGTAATAATGCATTCTGAAGAGAGGGTAGGGGAAGGAAAGGGGATTTCTTCGCAGTAAATGCACACGCCTGTGTTTTGCGGGCATTGAACTCGACCAGGTTCTCGGTACCCCATTGAGAGATACTGTCGAGGTTACGGTCGAGATCAGCCACGAGTCGTCGTCTCTCCTCCTTAATCTCAGATCGCCCCGCCGTCGGACGAACTGAGTAACTCCCGTGCAGTGTGCTGTCATCTGCATAGCAATGAATGTTCCCGAGGGATAGCATATCATTGATATGCAGAAGAAAGAGAGTTGGTGATAGTACGGACCCCTGCGGTACCCCGGCATTCACTTGCAAGAAGCGAGAAGCCTGGCCATCGCAGAGGACCCGCACTCAGCGCTCGTTTAAAAAGCTGGCAATCCAGCTGCACAGTTGAGGAGGTAGACCATATGCCGGAAGCTTGGAAAGGAGCGAAGCATGCCAGACCCTATCGAAGGCTTTGGCGATGTCCAGGCTAATAGCCAAGGACTCGCCGTGCCTTTCCATAGCCCCACCCCAGACATGCGTTACGAATGCCAGAAGATCACCCGTTGATCGCTTTGGCCTGAAGCCGTATTGTCGATCATTGATTAGCGAGTGATCCTCTAGGAATTGCATGAGCTGCTTATTTATAAGGAGCTCAAGCACCTTGCAAATGACTGAGGTGACAGCTATGGGTCGATAGTTGCCTGGATCGGACCGATCCCCTTTCTTGGGGATCGGTTGTACGTTCGCCTCCTTCCAGACCTCCGGCACGAGCCCTGAAGAGTATGACAGGCGGTACAGACGCGTTAATACTGGAGACAACTCAGCTGCACATTTTCGTAGCACCACCGCCGGAATGCCGTCAGGGCCACTAGCTTTCCGCGTGTCGAGTGACCGCAGCACTGCCCGTACATCACATTGCCTGATAGCAATATCAGGCATTGTGTGGCCACAGTTGGCGATGGCGGGGGGCTGCAGGCCACGGTCGTCGACCCGGGAATTAGCCGCAAAGAGGTCTGCGAGCATATCCGCTTTCTCTTGGGCTTTGTGAGCCAGTGTCCATCTGGGTAACGCAGCGGTGGCAGCGAGGGCTGACAAAAGTTAGATTGCACGGCTTTGGCCAGTTACCAGAATCCACGGCTGCCCGTGGGATGGGAAGTGAGCTCCTGACCAAGCCGCGCGACGCGCTGGGCATCCGCTCCCTTAAAGGCCCTCTTACTCGACTTTGTGGCCTTTGTGCTGACTGCTTTGAGGTGGCCCACGTTTGGGTCGCGCACAGCCCGGGCCCTGATCCAGGCGCGATATGCCGACTGTTTTTGTCGAACAGCTTTGGCACAATCTCGCCCGAACCAGGGACGGGCTCTGCGGATACTGGCGACATCAGTGAAAGGGATGTAATAATCCATCCCTAAACTGATCTCGCCAGCAATAGCAGAAGCACTATCCGAAGGAGCCTTTCCTACAAAGCAGCGCTGGCTCCAGGGGACGGACGCATAATAATCGCGTAGACCGTCCCAATCCGCTGACGAGTAGTGCCATAGTCGTCGTGACGTTTGTACAGGACGTGCAGGAGGTGACACCTTCATGCCAGCGTGAACAACACAGTGGTCGGAACTACCCAGTGGGGCTCCTACCGAAACACTGTACTGGGCTGGGCGACTCGTCAGCAGTAGATCCAGCAGAGCGGGCGCGTGATCTGACCTGTCTGGTATCCGGGTGATCCCGCATACCATCTGGGTCAGACCGTGGGAGAGAGCGAACGCATGGGCGGCTCTACCCGCATGATCAGTCTTGAGGGACCCCAGCCATTCAATGTGATGGCCATTGAAGTCCCCCAGAAATACTAGGTCAGCGTTCGGGAACCGCACCTGCGCTTCATCAGCCGTCTCGCTGAGGTACTGGAAGAGCTTTGTTGTCTCAGAATCCCCTGTGTGGGATCGGTAGACGCACACGTAGATCTGGCTCATAGAGCCATGGTCTACGTGCAGCCAAAGGACGGAATTGGAGGGGTTCTCTAGGCAGCGCAACCGGCGGCAGCAAACATCCGCCCTAACGAACACGCACACCCCGGCTTTGTCTCGAAATTGTTCCTCGATGACATAGCCGGGGTAACACAGGTAAGACATGTCGTCAGGGCGGCGTATTTGTGTCTCCGTGAGGAACATCACAGCGGGCCGTGCCGTCTCAAGGTGGTGGTGGACGGTATCGAGGTTCGCATGGAGTCCACGGACGTTAGTGAACTCCACCTCGAAATGTGAAGTTGTGGGGTTTCCTAGGGCCGCTGTGTAACGTTTATTTCTTTTTTGTTGCACTGCCATTGTAGATTTTGAAGAAGAAGCGTGAAGACAGGGCGACATCTGGTGCAGCAGTAAGTGACAAAGCGCAGGGGCTAGCTTTGTCTAGAACCGTGTGGTTAGGTCGGAGCCGACTCGCCGGACGGAAGGGCTCCCAAACCCCCCTGATGCAAGGCCGCCGCTACCCCACACCGGTTACCACCCGGAGCGGCGATCCCACATCAGGATTATGCGCAACATGTGGGGCAGCCTCCTGGGGTGGTTGGCCCCAGGCGGGCCCCATGACTGTGTTGCGGGCGGCCGCGGCAACGCCGTTGCTAAGGGTCTCCCTGGCCGGCGAATCGACCCACACCACCCACACTAGACTCCGTTTCGCCCCAACTGGTCCCATGCCTGCTGCACCATACATCGCCCCGGGCCCGGCGGTGCAGCTGCTGAACCCCTAACGCAACCCAGCCTGGGCTGGGTTACTTGGGGGGCTTTAGCACAGCTGCACGGTGGTACCCCCCCGGACCAACACTGTTGTACCACCTGGTACCCACGTAGGGGCCGAAGCCACTCCATAGGTACCGTAAATTAACGAGCCTCGTCCGTTTATCAGCAGGTGCGCCACTAGCAGGTGAGGTCGCTGGGGCCCTATAGATGTTGGTGGAGCCCCTTTGCACCCAAAAATGTTCTCTAATGTCATTATAACTATCATAACCTCTAAGCACCTACTACAAGTTCTCTCTGCATCACCCTAAGGTTGACTGTTAGACAATGCCTATGGCATTAAGTCCGCCTATGTACTGTTACTGTGCATGAAGTGTAAATAAATAAATAAATAAAGTTGCATGAAAGTGACAGGTAAGATAAGATGAGACCTGGGGGCCTACCACCACCTTTTACAAAACAATCTTACTTCCAAGCAATTTTATATAAACCTATAATAAGAATACTCGTAACTCGTACCATGACCTTATATAAACAAAACGGATTTATTCCTGCTAGAGGCTAGAAAAGAACGAATGATTTGTAATTTTGTCTATTCTTTTGCAATAATAGAATGTGAGACAGAGCTATGTAGTTAACATAGCGATGTCCTTTTCAAACGTTTGGTCGGAAACCCTATTTTATAGAAAGTCTTCAACCAAAATCGTTTTTGTAATAACTTGTTATATGTATTTACCTAAAAAAAAAGTACAAGCATTAACAATACAATAACAAATAACAATACAATAATAAACATTTAAAAATGTTACCTGAAAATATAAGAAAATCCAAAACTAATACGTTATGACTGCTGATAATGGACACCCATAATGTGATTCGGAACGTTTTCTTAGCTGTCATGTCATGTTGATGGATAATAAAGTCAATGCCACAGAGTACATTACACTATTGGTCAGTGCCACGGAATTTGAATTTTCGTTTTTGTGTGAAAATAAAATCTTCAAAGTAAAGTATACTTTATATTAATATACTTTATCATGGCCTCAGGGTAAGTTTGTACAAATACATTTTAAAATCAAAAATTTGTTGGCTGTTGATACAAAGTTAGTTGGAAATAATGATAGTTTTAAATTTTTCCATTAGCAGCCGAAATAGGGTATTGCATCGGCAGTTAGAAATTCTATGGGAGTTTTTAAACTCCAATAGGGAGATCGCCGTTGCCTATAATCGGTCGCTCCAAGCCAAGGAACAGTCAAAAAGAAAATGGAGAGAGATTGCCGACATTTTAAATAGTGACGGCGGTGGCTGCCATAAAGATTGGACAGGCTGGTCTAAGGTAACCATCTACATATTTATATACTACTAGCCAAAATACTTAAATACTAATAAATATTTATATACTAATAGCTAATATTTAGGGAATACTTTTCATCACTTTGTTAAAAAATTGTTTACGTCCTACATTAGATTTTATATTTTCGTTTCGAACAATTTATGAACCCCTTCTTTAATTTTAGTACTGGGTCGATTATAAGGGCAAGCTTAAGAAGAGAATGGCCATGGTGCGATCTTCTCATGCCCGGACTGGTGGAGGACCGTCTACAGAAAGGCCACTGACGGATATCGAAAATAAATTCATTCGTATACTGGGGGAAGATTTTGGTCAAGGCATGCCAGGTGTTCGGGTGGAATTGGTAAGTAAATAATAAATGCAGCACATGGTTATTTGTTGTATCGAGCATCCCACAAAAATAACTCATGTTTTATCTTTCTAGCCTCCAGAAATAATGGGTCTAGGTGTAAATGTGCAGGATACAGCGTCCGTTTTAGAAAATGACTCATCCATTCCTGATTCTGTCCATTCAGAAATCCCCTTCCTTGAGCCACCTGACCTTTATCAAGACCAACAAGTTAACACCCCCCCAAATCCTCCCCATCCTACTCCACATCCTGCACCTCTACCTCATACTCCACATCCTGCACCTCCACCTCATACTCCACATCCTGCACCTCCCTCTCCTACTCCACATGCTGCACCTGCACACATAACGCCGCGACGAAGACGTCGGAGGCGCCAGCCTCCGATTTCCCAGGAGGCTGCCAGACGTGCCTTAATGCAATACTCACAGATGCAGGCCGAGGCATCTGTGAGACATGTCGAGGCCTCTGAAAGGCAAGCCGAGGCTTGTATGAGAATGGCTGAAGCTGTGGGGCAGGCAGTCGAGCAGTTAACTGCATTAAACCATACTGCATCAAGGATCGAAATGTAAGTACTTAGGTTTGCCCCCTATAACGTGGGACCGACAAAATAACTGGCAAAGTGTGGATGTTTAATGCATCTCTGCCTACTCCTATAGGCGTGATATGTCTGTCAGTCTGTCTTGGAGATCCAACCTGAGGAGCATAATATATTATATACATTTAAAATATAACAGTTTACAATGTTAGTAGTGTAAATTGCCTTAAATGAAACTATTACCTATATAATAACATTACAAAGAATTTTAATTTTAAGACTAATACCAGCAACATTTATATTTCTAAAACTTGTTCCAGGAGGTTAAATGTCGGCTATTCCACATCTGCTGCGCCAGAGAGTTCAGACTAGTTAACATGCTGTACAAAGTTGTTAGTGTAAGTGTAGGCCTTAAAATGAAACTATTACTTAAATAAAATTAAAAATAACTTTATTGACAGAGCTTTAATACCAGCATCATTTATAGTTCTAAACCTATTGTTTCAGGAGGTTAAATGTCGCCTTTCCCAGAGCCGCTGCACAAGAGAGTTCCTTGTAGTTACACCATGCTGCAGAGTGGTGTTGGTAGTATGCGAATGTTCGCTTAAGTTCTCTTGGGGCTGTAATTGGACTTCTCGAACCATATCTTCATTATTTAATTGTTGCACAGGTAAATTAGCCTTATTGCAAATGTTGTGTAAGATTACACAAGCATTTACAATAGACCCCGCTACTTCTGGGGAGTAATGCAACACTCTGTGGACAAGTAAACAACGAAAACGTGCTTTGAGAAGCCCAATTGTGCGCTCAATAATGTTTCTGGTGTGGACATGCAAGTTGGTATAGTGTGCTTCAGGTGTACCAGGTGCCGCATCCAGTATAGGTGTCATCATGAACTTTCTTAACGGATAACCAGAGTCTCCTAGTGATAAAAAAAATATTATTATTAGAATTTTTAATTGTTTTAACAAAGTGGAAAGCAAGTTATAACTCATATATAAATGAATGTACCAAGAAGCCAAATTTCTTGCATCTCACTAAGAGCTTCCAAATGCGCTCTTAAAGGATGTGTGTTCCATATAAAAGAGTCATGATTAGCACCACCATAACTTGCATCAACACTTAAAATCTGCATATCCATATCACAAATCTGAAAAGAAATATAAAGATGTAAGAAATGTGTACATATCTATTTAGTTGAAGAATATTGTATTTAATTTGTGTCTAGATCAAAATAAGGTAATACCTATTAGTTAGTAAATAATAAAAAATATTCATATGGTTAAAATTTACTCTACTTTTGTCTCCTGCTGTTTTGTATTAAAAATAATCCACTCACCAACTGAACATTCAAGGAATGGTAATGTTTGCGACAGAAGTAACGCTCCTCGTGTTGTACTGGGCGTACTATTGCTATTTGGGAACAATCAATACAACCCAAAATCCCAGGAATACCAAACTTATTGTAAAAACTGAAACAGTTAAAATGTAAAAATAATCTTAATCCTATTCCTATACTATACCAATATCACTAATGTGAAAGTTTTTCAGACAGACATAGATGTTACATTACAAAGATGTTGGCACAGGTGCATTACGCTTACTTACTTGCTAGTAATTTTTTAGTCCCACATAGTAGGGGGCAAGCATATTGCCAGGTACTATATAAAGTCTATAACCACTCTGTAAATCAAACCAAATTCCAGCAGCCAGGAATTATGTTACATACCTCTAAATAGAATCTCAGTCAGCAAAGTCAGTCTGAGAAATGTTTGTAAAGATGCATGTTTGTTAACCAACATACATACATAAAATCACGCCTGTTTCCTCAAAGGGGTAGGCAGAGGCATGTGACACACTAATCACTAGTAACTTTTCTTGGTCCTATGTGGCGAGTCTATTGCTGCTTATCACTAGCATTAATATTTGTCAGAGCCTTGTCTGTCGATCGGCAGGTGTACCACTTGCAAGTGAGGCTGACATGGTCCCTAAGGATTCTTTTTTAATAATCAATAGTAAAATAATCCACAAGTACATACCCAGCTTTTATAGTGTTCCGTTCTTGATCATTTACTGGGAATTTGATGTACTTCTGTCGCATCTGTGATGAGTTGAGGCATTCAGTAACCTGTGCTATAGCAGAGGACACAGTCTGCTGAGCTACAAAATGACCCTCGTTGTTGGCTATAGGGCGTTGGTAAGAGCCCGTTGCATAAAATGCTAATGCTATAAACACCTAAAACATAATTGTGTTATAATTCTTACATCATCAACCACTGAGCTTTTTCTCAACCCAGTTGGGGTCGGTAATTTCAGTCTAACTGTGATGACCGGCCTGGCTAAATGTTGCTTAACCTTTGCAATGTGTCAAGTTTTCCTAGTTGGTTACTACTTGGCCATGATAGGCCCCTTTGAACCTTTACAGTGGTTTATTAACATTATAATATATTAAGTACATCACTTAGGGTATATGTAGAGTATTTACCTTCGTATTCACAGATAAATCTGTAGCTCTTTTAGGGGCTGGAAGTAGCGGCCTTAACTCATCACACAGATTATATGCCAGCTCTTTATTAAGTCTATATCGTTTTATAAATTCAGCTTCGTCTAATAAAAACGGATCACATTGTTCGCGAAGTTGTAATCGTCGCTGCTTTCTGGATGTATTGGTCACTGCGTTATCTTGTTCCAAGAACTCGAAAATTCCAAATGCAAATGCCATCTACGATCATACACGAAATAAATTTATAATAGACCAATATCACAAGATTTACAATCCAGAAGATAACTATGTGTAAATAATTGCGTTTCACTTACTTTAAAATGATATTACAATAACTTTTTATTAAATATTTGACAAAATAATATTGTTGCCGTTCGAGAGAAACAACTTTTTTATGATTGCTAAATTTGACATAAAAACAATAATGCTTGCTGTCATAAGTCCCGTCATGGTACGAATTGAACGAACTTTTTGATGTGACGTCACCAAAACTGCTAAGAAAACAATATTGTTTTATGATGGTTTTAAGCTTGTTTTAAGGAGGTCATGGTACCAAAAGTCAAAGTAAGATTATAGTAATATTGCTTTAAGACGTGGTGGTAGGCCCCCAGGTAAGGTACAGATTTACTATGTTATACGACATAATTCATTGAACGCATTCTTCATCGACATGGTATGTTTCTTCACACATATAATAACTGTTTTGTTCTAATGCAAAATGGTCTTATTTTTAAAATTTATACCTACATATTTATTAAAGTCTTAGCAAAAAATAGAAATATCGCTATCCTCGTCTGACTAATGATATTACGCGCTAACTGTCTTTCACTCTACCTTAAATATTTACCATCTTTAACAGCCAGCAACCCTTATTTGCGGCCATTTTTAATTAAGCAACCGTATATCATAATAAACAGAAAAAAATAGCTTTAATTTGATATATAAATAATAAATGTACGTTGTGAACGCATTAATGTATCAAAATTATACCTGTTTACACCTGGCTGCGAAGAGGTGCGGTCAAGTGCGCAACGGCAACCGTGGTTTTTCAGTCTTTATATATATTACCGTGAAGTGGACGATATTTTATTTAAAAAACAAGTGAGCGAAATTTTGTCCCCAAAATCAATTAACAATAATTTAATAATAATAATAATAACAACTGGCAACTCTGAACATCTCATACATCATTTTCATTCTTAAAATATTTTAATATTTTTATTTACATATTATTGCCTAAATTTATACAATTACTTCAGATACCAAATTAATATAAGCAAAATGTCAATAAATAAAGGATTTTATACTATTTTATAACAATAAACAAAGTCTACAAAATTAACATAGAAGATTTGACACATGTCATATGAATACCTACGAAAATATCAACAATATTATGGCTAAATTCAAAATGAAGTGATTGAGATGCAAACAAGAGCCAGAAGCAGAAATGCGCAACTAACACCCCCGGACTCGTCACTAAACTCCGCCTCGCAGGCACCGGACCGCACATCGCCGACACAGGTACTCGCTGAGGCGTCGAGCTCTTCAAGTGACGAGTATTTCTCTCCGCCGACGTCGCCAACACCTGTACGCCGGCGAGGGAGAGGCCGGCCGCCGAGCAGTTTGGGGCCCCGAAGCCTACCAGCTTCGAGTAGGGTCCCCACTACCGGTGGTATTGTGCACCGCATGCGATGGACTTCATCCATCAATGAAAACGTCATGCGGGCATATTATGAGGCCACAGATGGGGAAACCAACCTGACTGCGTACCGTTCAAGGATGCTTCCTTTGTTTCAGGCTCTTGAACCAACAATGACCGTTGCCGTCCAACGGCTATCGGATCAAGTGCGGGCTATCCAACGATGTAAGTTGTTGGATCAATCTGTGCTTGATCGACTACGCCTGGAAGTATTATCTACTCGTACAGCTCCAGTGTCAACGAGAGCACCGTCACCTGTGACACAGACGGTTGCTACAAGTGTGACGTTAGCGACGCCCGCACCCGACGCGGGAAATGATACGAGTGATACATCTATCCAGGTAAGCGAGCAATTGAGGAGTACTTTGGAAGATGTGATCTCGCAGTATAGGTTTATACCTAATTCTAGACCGCGGCTACCACGCTTGCCAATGCATAAACGAAATCTGGCGTTGATGGGAGCCCTGAATGCATTGCTAGAGCCGTACTTACGGACTAGCAGTGATTTGCTTGATACTCACTCGATTCTTTACTGTGGAGCCATTGCCGCTTGTCGTGTTGCACGCGTTAAATTCCCCGAAGCTAACCGTGCACCACGACCGGATGGTGTTCCCGTATGGCAGGCAAGAATCGAGCGACGTATCGGCACATTTAGGACTCTCATTGCAAAGCTTATCACTTTCAGCCGGGGAAATAGTCGTCCCCGGGTCATGCGTTTCGTGACTCAGGCATTTGCTGAGACCGGTATTCGTCCCCAGCAATACTTAGCCAATGTCACAGAACGTATTGACTTTCTGAAACAGAAAGTGTATGCATGGGCAAGCCGTATCCGTCGTTATAGAGAGCGTGTAAATAGATACTGGCAGAATCGCATCTTCCAAAGTGACCAAAGGAAGGTGTACCGAGAGTGGGAGGGAACTGGACAACGTTTGAACGGCGGACAACTGCCAGATGCTCACGCCATGAATCAATTTTGGCGTGACTTATGGTCGGTGCCCGTCGAACATTCGGAGGGCGACTGGATCCGTGTCGTCGAGCGTGAATGCAGTATCATCGAACCCATGGAATCTATTACCATAGACTCCGAAGACGTTAGTTGTGCAATGCGTACGGCCCCGAACTGGAAAAGTCCTGGGCCGGATGGATTGCACAACTTTTGGATAAAGTGGGTTCAGAGCTCGCATGAACGCTTGGCAACACAGTATCAAGAAGCCCTTGAGTCTGGTTCCTTACCCGCTTTCATGACCACTGGCATCACCTTACTGCTCCATAAATCAGGTAGTACCACGGAACCTAAAAACTATAGACCCATCACTTGCTTACCTACCATCTACAAGCTCCTTACATCTATTCTGAGAAGTAAAATAAACTCGCACATAGTATCTAATAATATCTTAGATAACGCTCAGAATGGATGTAGGGCTGGGTCTCGTGGAACTAAGGAGCTACTCCTCATTGATATGGCCATTAGCCAACAAGTCAAGCGGAGTAGGGGCGCCCTCTCTACTGCCTGGATTGACTACAAGAAGGCCTATGATTCGGTGCCTCATTCATGGCTGAGGAGGATTTTAGAGTTGTATAAAATTAATCCGACTCTTAAATCCTTCTTAGTCTCGTGTATGGGACAGTGGACCACAGTCCTTCGTCAACCAGGTAGTGGTGGGCACGCCTCTGACCCGCAAGGCTTGATAAGGATCGAGCGTGGTATATTCCAGGGCGACAGTTTGAGTCCATTGTGGTTTTGTTTAGCACTGAATCCACTTAGCACATTGTTGAAGGATTCAGGGCTAGGCTATCGGTTTCGTAGAGGGGGTGAGGTTCTATCTCACCTGATGTACATGGATGACCTCAAACTGTTCACGCTGAAGGACCAAGATTTAGTGACATTATTAAAAACTACGGAAGTTTTTAGTAATGCCATTAAGATGGAGTTCGGTGTTGATAAGTGTGCGGTTATGCATGTACAACGGGGGAAGGTTGTAAATTCACCGAATTTACAACTTTCTGAGATAATAACTCTCAGATCTCTCTCCGAGACCGAAACATACAAATACCTAGGTATGTCAGAGTCATTGGGTATAGCGGTAGAGGATATCAAGAAATCGGTGAAAGAACGTTTTTTTGGCCGCTTGACAAAAGTTCTTAACAGTTCTTTGTCCGGTGGTAACAAAATGCGGGCTTTCAATGGTTGGGTGATACCTTTATTGTTATACTCCTTTGGCATACTTAGGTGGACTCAAACGGAACTAGACGCCCTGGATAGGTGAGTCCGTCAACAACTCACATTGCATCGAATGTTACACCCACGATCATCTGTCATGAGACTGTACATTCCACGGAAGTGGGGGGGTCGGGGATTTTTGAATGCCAAGAACCTCCACAACCGTGAAAGACCGTGCAAGTAATCTCTCAACTCGAACCGTGAAAGTAATCTCTCAGACTGCACACAGTCTGAGAGATTACTTTCTACAGAACGGGTGTGACATTCATTGCGATGTCGTGATGGTTGACAAGGGCCTGACACCTCTTTCCTTGGCTAACGAGAACTGGCGTAAACCAAAGGTACTAGGTACTGAAGACCGTAGGGACGTATGGAAGAGCAAGGAGCTACACGGGCGGTTCTACCGAGTCTTAACAGGACCCGATGTAGACCTGCTCGCATCGGTGAACTGGCTGCGTTTTGGGGACCTCTTTGGGGAAACTGAAGGTTTTGCCTGTGCAATTGCAGATGAGGTTATCAAGACGAACAACTATTGGAAATACATCATGAAGGACGGTACGGTCGACATTTGTCGAGCATGCCACCGTCCTGGTGAATCACTTCGCCATATTATTTCAGGTTGTTCGTATCTTGCTAACACCGAGTACTTGCATAGGCACAATCAAGTAGCCAGGATCATCCACCAGCAACTTGCTCTTCAATATGACCTTATTGAGTCTGAAGTACCGTACTATAAGTACACACCAGTGCCAGTTCTTGAGAATGGTCGTGCATTGCTCTACTGGGACCGATCAATCATCACGGACAGGACTATTGTTGCCAATAGGCCCGATATCGTGTTGGTTGATCGGACCCAGCGTCGGGCAGTGCTCGTCGATGTCGCCGTCCCGCATGACGAGAATCTTGTTAAGGCAGAGAAGGACAAACTTAGTAAGTACCTTGATCTGTCCTTCGAGATAACCGCCATGTGGAACGTAGACTCGACGATCATTGTCCCGATGGTCGTTTCGGCAAACGGACTAATAGCTAAGAGTTTCGATCAACACCTCAAGAGACTCTCGTTAGATTGTTGGATCAAGAGTCAGATTCAGAAGGCTGTTATCCTCGACACGTGCCGTATTGTTAGGAGGTTTCTCAGTCTGTAGCCTCCACCGCCGGTAGTTTGGGTCCTACTCCGCTACTGGTGGGACACTATTTTTTATATTTTTAAATGTATTTGTGTTTTTTATAAATCTATTTAAAAATGTATAAAATAAGAATGTTATTGAATAAACGAAATAATAATAATAATTTAATTAAATTTACTAGCGGCCACATTTTTATCCTCCTAATCATAATTATGAGTAAAAATTTAGTTTTTAGCAAATACTCGATGAGCGCAATATTCTGCAGTGGGATCTTGTACTAGAAGTAAAATTCAGTAAATTACATTTTGACATTTATGATCGAGATCAGTGATTGGCTGACAGTGCGTCTTGATTTATTTGAGAAATTATTTTTTTACTGACCACACTTTTCACAATAAATATTAACTAAATTTAACTAATATTAACTATAATAGAGTTACGTACTATATTTGTGATTATTCCATTGAAAGTAATTAATTAAACAATGTAATCTAGTGATGCAAAGGATGTGCGCACAGCTGTTGACTCCTTTCGTTTTCGATCAGCTGGTGGACTTGACGGTCTGACACCACAGCACCTTAAGGATCTGTTGTGTCCGAGCGCTGGGGAAGCTGGTGATACACTTCTGAGGGAGCTAACAGCTCTAGTCAACCTCATGCTCTCCGGCAATGTGGACAGTAAAATCACATATATTTTGTATGGGGCCAATCTATGTGCCCTGCACAAGAAGGATGGTGGCATTCGTCCCATTGCCGTAAGCAGCATTTTGCAGCGTTTGGCAGCCAAAATTTGTTGTCGTTTTTATAGTACGGAGCTTACTACCAAATTTTAGCCCTTTCAATTAGGTTTTGGTTCAAAAGGAGGTTGTGAGGCCGCAATCCATGCGTTTGCAACATACCTTTCTTCTTCTCATGCAACTAGTGACTCTAAATCATCCAATAACTCCGTAAACTCCAAAACTCAACTTTTTTCCTTTGTATTGCTCCCTACAGACGAAAGTGAGGTATCTAGTTGCATTCTTAACTTGAAGAAGGATAGGATAGTTGGAAGAGACAACATCTCTGGCTGCTTCTTAAAACGGTATCACCAAGTGTTAGTTTCTCCAATAACGTACATTTTCAACCTTATGTTTACTACTGGTGTTTTCCCGGACAAGTTTAAATTGGCCGAGGTAATTCCAATCTATAAGAGTGGTGACAGAGGCTGTGTCAACAACTATAGACCCATTTCCATACTTTCTACACTATCCAAGTTAATTGAAAAAAATTTAAACAAACGTCTCATGAACTATCTCGAGTCCAGAAACCTTCTGTCAGGATCTCAATTTGGATTTAGAGCTGGTATTTAGACTAATGACGCAGTGCATGAACTTGTTGATCACGTAGTTTCTAACAGCGAGTACTTGCATAGACACAATCAAGTAACCAGGATCATCATCAGGATTTTCTGGACAAAAAGAAAAAGGTCTTGGCAATATTCCTGGACCTGGCTAAGGCATTCGACACAGTCTCTGCACCACTCCTATTGGCTAAACTGGAGAACATGGGAATTCGGGACATTCAGTTAAAATTATTCAAAGATTATCTCACAAATAGACAGCAGAGAGTTAGAGTGGGTAATTTGGTTAGCGATGACTTGCCTATAGACTACGGTGTACCCCAAGGCAGTGTTTTAGGACCCACACTGTTTATAGCCTTCATCAATGATTTATGCAACCTTAACCTAAAAAATGGTAAAATTGTAACATATGCAGACGACACTGCCCTTATTTTCCACGGTGACACTTGGGATGAAGCTTACAATGTTGCACAAGCTGGCTTCAATATTGTGACTGAATGGCTGAAAGAAAATGGCCTTACACTTAATGTTGATAAATCCAAATATATTCCTTTCTCAATTAGAAACTATTCCAACCCGATACATGATAGATTTTCCATCACAACACACTACTGCCTATCGTCTCAACCTTGTTCCTGCAGTCATCTAGCTTTGGCCTGTAATTAAGTATTTGGGTGTCATGATCGATAGTAATTTAAACTTCAAACTCCATTTGGACTTGCTTTCTTCAAGGACCCGTAAACTCATTTTTGTTTTTAAAAACCTTCGATTTGTTGCAGATAAAACCACAATTCGTCTAGTGTACTCAGCTTTATGTGAATCTATTTTGTGTTATTGCATCACGGTGTGGAGTGGTGCCTGTAAGGGTAATTTGATTATTCTGGAAAGAGCCCAAAGAGCCGTATTAAAAGTAGGTCACTTCCTTCCGTTCTTATTTCCTACAAGAGATCTTTACCAACTCGTAGATGTGCTTTCAGTACGTCAACTATTCATTGTCAACACGGTCTTAAAACAGCATTCGCTTGTTGATTACAATCTCTCACTTGTTAGTAGCAAACGTCTGAAATACAAAGTCTGTTCTTCGTTAGAAAACCGATGGACCACCGTTTTCTCGGGCAGGTTCTTCGGTTTCCTTGGAGGGTTTCTGTACAATAAAGTAAATAAGGAAATATCAATAAACCCACTTACGAAACATCGCTGTAAGAAAGTCTTAACTGATTGGCTAAAGACATTTTCCTATGATGAGACTGAAAATCTGTTATTTATTCCATCGTAGTGTACTTACATGCAACAATCATATATCCCATATAAACCTGTCCTAACATACTTACACACACACACACACACACACACACACACACACACACACACACACACACACACACCCACTCACACACACCCACTCACACACTCACACACAAACACTCACACACACTCACACACACACACACACACACATTTCTTTTAGCTTGCTTAAATCATTAAAAATACCTTTCATACATACTCCTGTTGAATTCCACTTTTTGATCTGTTTGTACCTTTAAGAAACACTATCTGTCCAGAGACTGGAGAGTCTGGCAATCTGTCATACAGGTCTCCTAGTACAGATGCCAGTCTCTCACATAGACTAAGCCTACCAATGTACATCTAGATTAAGTTTCATTCATGTAACAACATTTCTGTGTGAGAGAAGAAAAAATAAAAGTTATTATTATTATTTTTGTTTTTTATGTATTTTTTCTCAGCTTATGCTGGTAATGAGTGTCATTTACGGACCTAGATCAAGTAAATGACACAAGTATAAATTAAGCATGTGTTGTTGTCTCAGCTTCATTGACATCTATTTGCAAGAACTTCCTAACAATTCTGCAGGTATTTAGTATGGCGGCTTTTTGGAGTTGTGTGTAAATATTGGGTTTAAGGTTAATGAGGTTCAGGCAGGTGTAAATGGTTAGGGATGACGCCAGTGGAGGATAGTACAATCGGTACAATATAAACTTTTTCTTGTTTCCATATTCTTGAAATTTCATCCTGCAAGTCAGTATATTTATGTATTTTTTCCGCTATTGTTTTTTGTAGGTTGTGAGTGTTTGGAATGGCTATATCAATGAGGTAAGTTGTTTTATTTACTTTGTCCTGAAGGGTAATGTCAGGTCGGTTGTAGTGGGTAGTTCTATCCGTCAGTATTGCTCGGTCGTAGTACATTTTGTGAGTGCTGTTTTCGAGAACTGGTTTGGGGTTATATTGGTAGTAGGGTGTGTGTGAGTTCGGTATGAGTGAGTGTGTGATTGCTAGTTTTTGATGTATGATATTGGCAACTTGATTGTGTCTGTGTGTGTAATCGGTTTGTGCAAGGTTTGGGCACCCTCCGGTGATGTGTTGTATGGTTTCAGATTGTCTTATTATTATTATTCCCTTTATTACATTTTATTACATATTTACTATATTTTTAAATAAACTTATAAAAAACACAAATATATTTAAAAATATAAAAAATAGTGACCCACCGGCATCGGGTACAGGGACCAAGGTACCGGTGGTTAGGGCTCCAGAGACAGGAACTTCCGCACAATACGGGCCGTATCCAACAGAACCGCCTTCTGCATCAAGCCCTTGACCCAGCTGCCTAACGCGAGCCTCTGTAGGTGGTGGTCGAGGCTCTTGGCTATTAAACCATGAGCAGATACGACTATCGGAACAATAATCGCCGAATCCACATCCCACATGTCGACAATCTCGTGAGCTAAGTCCAAATATTTAATTTGTTTATCTTTTTCTGCTTTCATGAGATTCTCGTCATGCGGCACAGTGATATCGACAATTATTGCAAGGCGTTTTAATCGATCTATTATCACTATATCTGGTTTGTTGGCTATAATAGTCCTATCAGTGATAATAGACCGATCCCAATACAATGTAGCATGGCCATTTTCAAGAACTGGGTCGGGCACATACCTGTAATAAGGTATCTCTAAGTCAACAAGGTTATATTTTAGAGCAAGTTGTTGGTGGATAATCCTGGCTACTTGGTTGTGTCTGTGCAAATACTCACCGTTCGCAAGACGGGAACAACCAGAGATAATATGTCTTAAAGATTCTCCGGGACGATGACATGCCCGACAGATGTCTAGCGTCCCATCTTTGACAATAAATCTCCGATAGTTATTCGTCATCATAACTTCGTCAGTGATTGCACAGATGAAACCTTCAGTTTCTCCAAAGAGATCACCGAAACGTAACCAGGATACGGAAGCTGTAAAATCAACATCGGGCCCGTGTAGAGCCCGATAAAAACGACCGTGAAGCTCTTTGCTCTTCCATATTTCCTTGCGATCAGATACACCTAGTATTACCGGTTTGCGCCAGTTCTCTTTAGCTAGGGAGAGTGGGGTCAGTCCGTTATCAATTGCCACGACATCTCGATGCAGACCCACATCCACCTGCAAGAAGTACTCTCTAAGGTTGCATATCTCACGGTTATGGAGACTCTTAGCGTTAAAAAATCCTCGACCTCCACATTTCCGTGGGATATACAACCTCATTACTGACGAACGTGGGTGGTGCATTCGGTATGAAGTCAATAGACAACGTACCTTTCTATCCAGAGCTTCTAATTCGGTCTGAGTCCATCTAAGTATGCCAAAAGAGTATACTAAGACTGGCATGGCCCAGCCGTTAACAGCCCGTACCTTGTTACCGCCTGACAAGAGACTTTTCAATACTTTTTTCAGGCGGCCTAAGAAACGGTCCTGCAACGTCTGTTTCATGTCAGTCTCAGCAATACACAGAGTTTGGGACATACCTAGATATTTGTAGGTTTCGGTTGCGGAGAGCGACTCAAATTGTGTGAAATCCGAAAGACTGACTCCTTCAGATTCCACAATCCCGCCCTTTTTCACATGCATTACCGCACACTTATCTACCCCGAACTCCATACTGATAGCCTTACTAAAAGTTTCAGTAACTTTTAGTAAAGCCATCAATTCGGGGCCATTAGGGGCAAATAACTTTAGGTCATCCATGTTTATTATTATTATTATTATTATTATTTCGTTTATTCATTAACATTCTTATTTTATACATTTTAAATAGATTTATAAAAAACACAAATACATTTAAAAATATAAAAAATAGTGACCCACCAGTAGCGGAGTAGGACCCAAACTACCGGCGGTGGAGGCTACAGACTGAGTAACCTCCTAACAATACGGCACGTGTCGAGGATAACAGCCTTCTGAATCTGACTTTTGATCCAACAATCTAACGAGAGTCTCTTGAGATGTTGGTCGAGACTCTTCGCTATTAATCCGTTAGCCGAAATGACCATCGGCACAATGATCGTCGAGTCTACGTCCCACATGGCGGTTATCTCGAAGGACAGATCAAGGTACTTGCTAAGTTTGTCCTTCTCTGCCTTCACGAGATTCTCGTCATGCGGGACGGCGACATCGATGATGATTCATCTGCAATTGCACAGGCAAAACCTTCAGTTTCCCCAAAGAGGTCACCGAAACGTAGCCAGTTCACCGATGCGGGCAGGTCTACATCGGGTCCTGTTAAGACTCGGTAGAACCGTCCGTGTAGCTCCTTGCTCTTCCATACGTCCTTACGGTCTTCAGTACCAAACACCTTTGGTTTACGCCAGTTCTCGTTAGCCAAGGAAAGAGGTGTCAGGCCCTTGTCAACCATCACAACATCACAATGAATGCCACACCCATTCTGTAGGAAGTAATTCCTCAGAATGCACACTTCACGGTTATGGAGGTTCTTGGCATTTAAAAATCCTCGACCTCGACTTCCGTGGAATGTACAGTCTCATGACAGAAGATCGTGGGTGTAACATTCGATGCAATGTCAGTGTTGACGGACTCGCCTATCCAGGGCGTCTAGTTCCGTTTGAGTCTACCTAAGTATGCCAAAGGAGTACAACAATAAAGGCATTACCCAACCGTTGAAAGCCCGCATTTTGTTACCGCCGGAAAAAACTGTTAAGAACTTTTGTCAGGCGGCCAAAAAAACGTTCTTTCACCGATTTCTTAATGTCCTCTACCGCTATACCCAATGACTCTGACATACCTAGGTATCTGTATGTTTCGGTCTCGGAGAGAGATCTGAGAGTTATTATCTCAGAAAGTTGTAAATTCGGTGAATTTACAACCTTCCCCCGCTGTACATGCATAACCGCACACTTATCAACACCGAACTCCATCTTAATGGCATTACTAAAAACTACGGAAGTTTTTCACTAAATCTTGATGCTTCAGTGTGAACAGTTTGAGGTCATCCATATACATCAGGTGAGAAATAACCTCACCCCCTCTACGAAACCGATAGCCTAGCCCTGAATCCTTCAGCAATGTGCTAAGTGGATTCAGTGCTAAACAGAACCACAATGGACTCAAACTGTCGCCCTTTTTTTTTTTTTTTTTTTTTTAATTCCGCGGTCAAGGCCGCGGCCGCTCTAACGTCCGTTGCCGGGCGTCTCTGGTTACTAGCAGAGGGTATGTCCAGTGGCGCCCGGAAACTGTCGCCCTGGAATATACCACGCTCAATCCTTATCAAGTCATGCGGACCAGAAGCGCACTCACCACTACCTGGTTGACGAAGGACTGTGGTCCACTGCCCCATACATGAGACTAAGAAGGATTTAAGAGTCGGATTAATTTTATACAACTCTAAAATCCTCCCCAGCCATGAATGAGGCACCGAATCATAGGCCTTCTTGTAGTCAATCCAGGCAGTAGAGAGGGCGCCCCTACTCCGCTTAACTTGTTGGCTAATGGCCATGTCAATAAGGAGTAGCTCCTTAGTACCACGTGACCCAGCCCTACATCCATTCTGAGCACTATCTAAGATGTTATTTGACATTATATGTGAATTTATTTTAGTTCTCAGAATAGATGTAAGGAGCTTGTAGATAGTAGGTAAGCAAGTGATAGGTCTATAGTTTTTAGGTTCCGTGTTACTACCTGATTTATGGAGCAGGAAGGTGATGCCAGTGGTCATAAAAGCGGGTAAGGAACCAGACTCGAGGGCTTCTTGATACTGTGTTGCCAAGCGTTCATGCGAGCTTCGAACCCACTTGATCCAAAAGTTGTGCAATCCGTCCGGCCCAGGACTTTTCCAGTTCTGTGCCGTACGTATTGCGCAACTAACGTCTTCGGAGTCTATTGTAATAGACTCCATGGGCTCGATGTTATCGCATTCACGCTCGACAACACGGATCCAATCACCCTCCGAATGTTCGACGGGCATCGACCATATGTCACGCCAAAATTGATTCATGGCGCGAGCATCTGGCATTTGTCCGTCGCTCAAACGTTGTCCAGTTCCCTCCCACTCTCGGTACACCTTCCTTTGGTCACTTTGGAAGATACTTTCTGCTTTAGAAAGTCAATACGCTCCGTGACATTAGCTAAGTATTGCTGGGAGCTAATACTGGTCCCAGCGAATGCCTGAGTCACGAAACGCATGACCCGTGGACGATTATTTCCCCGGCTAAAACAGATAAGCTTCGCAATGAGAGTCCTAAATGTGCCGATACGTCGCTCGATTCTTGCCTGCCATACGGGCACACCACCCGTTCGTGGTGCACGGTTAAATTCAGGGAATTTAACGCGTGCAACACGACAAGCGGTAATAGCTCCACAGTAAAGAATCGAGTGGGTATCTAGCAAATCATTGCTAGTCCGTAAGCACGGATCTACCAACGCATTCAGGGCTCCCATCAACGCCAGATTTCGTCTATGCATGGGCAAGCGTGGTAGCCGTGGCCTAGAATTAGGTGCAAACCTATACTGAGAGATCACATCCTCCAAAGTACTCCTTAATTGCTCGCTTACCTGGATAGATATATTACTCGTATCATCTCCCGCGTCGAGCACGGTCTCAACTAAAGTGGCACTAGTTGCAACCGTGTGTGTAGCAGATGATGGTGCACTCGTTAACGCTGGAGCTGGTCGAGTAGATAACACTTCCAGGCGAAGTCGATCAAGCACAGGTTGATCCAACAACTTGCATCGTTGGATAGCCCGCACTTGATCCGATAGTCGTTGTACGGCAACGGTTATTGTTGGTTCAAGAGCCTGAAACAAAGGGAGCATCCTTGAACGGTACGCAGTCAGGTTGGTTTCCCCATCTGTAGCCTCATAATATGCCCGCATGACATTTTCATTGATGGATAAAATCCATCGCATGCGGTGCACAACACCGCCGGTAGTGGGGACCCTACTCGAAGCTGGTAGGCTTCGGGGCCCCAAACTGCTCGGTGGCCGGCCTCTCCCTCGCCGGCGTACAGGTGTTGGCGACGTCGGCGGGGAAAAATACTCGTCACTTGACGATGAGCTCGACGCCTCAGCAAGCACTTGTGTCGCAGGTGTGCGGTCCGGCGCTTGCGAGGCGGAGCTAATTGATGAGTCCGGGGGTGTTGGGTGTGCATTCTTACTCCTGGCTCTTGTTATCATCTTTATCCATATTCATCATCCATCCTGTTAATTTTTTCGAAACAATTTTTGATATTTTGATGGTTGACGTTTGTCAAAGCTTCGTTTCATATTTGTAGATTTTGTTGTTGTTGTGATTCTTGTAATAAATTTGGAATATAATAAATAATGAACTTTTTGGTAATATTATTTTGAAATCTGTATGAATTTTATAAATTGAGGCAAGATACTTTAGATAAGAATATTAAAATATTTTATAGATGAAAATGACGTATGTACAGATGTCCAGAGTTGCCAGTTTATTATTTATTATTATTATTCTCTTTATTAACACTTAACACATATTTATTACATTTTTAATTAGATTTATAAAAAAATACATTTAAAAATATAAAAAACAGTAACCCACCGGCATCGGGTACAGGGACCAAGCTACCGGTGGTTAGGGCTCCAAAGACAGGAACTTCCGCACAATACGGGCCGTATTCAACAGAACCGCCTTCTGCATCAAGCCCTTGATCCAGCTGCCTAACGCGAGCCTCTGTAGGTGGAGGTCGAGGCTCTTGGCTATTAGACCATGCGCAGATACGACTATTGGAACAATAATCGCCGAATCCACATCCCACATGTCGACAATCTCGTGAGCTAGGTCTAAATATTTAATTTGTTTATCTTTTTCTGCTTTCACGAGATTCTCGTCATGTGGCACAGTGATATCGACAATTACTGCAAGGCGCTTTAATCGATCCATTATCACTATATCAGGTCTGTTAGCTATAACAGTCCTATCAGTGATAATAGATCGATCCCAATACAATGGGACATGACCGTTCTCAAGAACTGGGTCGGGCACATACTTGTAATAAGGTACCTCCACGTCGACAAGATTATACTTATTATTATTTCGTTTATTCGCTTATATTCTTATTTAATACATTTTTAAATAGATTTATAAAAAACACAAATACATTTAAAAATATAAAAAATAGTGACCCACCAATAGCGGAGTAGGACCCAAACTACCGGCGGTGGAGGCTAGAGACTGAGAAACCTCCTAACAATACGGCACGTGTCGAGGATAACAGCCTTCTGAATCTGACTCTTGATCCAACAATCTAACGAGAGTCTCTTGAGATGTTGATCGAGACTCTTCGCTATTAATCCGTTTGCTGAAACGACCACCGGGACAATGATCGTCGAGTCTACGTCCCACATGGCGGTTATCTCGAAGGACAGATCAAGGTATTTACTAAGTTTGTCCTTCTCTGCCTTCACGAGATTTTCGTCATGCGGGACGGCGATATCGACGAGCACTGCCCGACGCTGGGTCCGATCAACCAACACGATATCGGGCCTATTGGCAACAATAGTCCTGTCCGTGATGATTGATCGGTCCCAGTAGAGCAATGCACGACCATTCTCAAGAACTGGCACTGGTGTGTACTTATAGTACGGTACTTCAAACTCAATAAGGCCATATTGAAGAGCAAGTTGCTGGTGGATGATCCTGGCTACTTGATTGTGCCTATGCAAGTACTCGGTGTTAGCAAGATACGAACATCCGGAAATAATATGGCGAAGTGATTCACCAGGACGGTGGCATGCTCGACAAATGTCGACCGTACCGTCCTTCATGATGTATTTCCGATAGTTGTTCGTCTTGATAACCTCATCTGCAATTGCACAGGCAAAACCTTCAGTTTCCCCAAAGAGGTCCCCAAAACGCAGCCAGTTCACCGAAGCGAGCAGGTCTACGTCGGGTCCTGTTAAGACCCGGTAGAACCGCCCATGTAGCTCCTTACTCTTCCATACGTCCCTACGGTCTTCAGTACCTAGCACCTTTGGTTTACGCCAGTTCTCGTTAGCCAAGGAAAGAGGTGTCAGGCCCTTGTCAACCATCACGACATCGCAATGAATGTCACACCCATTCTGTAGAAAGTAATCTCTCAGACTGCACACTTCACGGTTGTGGAGGTTCTTGGCATTCAAAAAGCCTCGACCCCCCCACTTCCGCGGAATGTACAGTCTCATGACAGAAGATCGTGGGTGTAACATTCGATGCAATGTCAGTTGTTGACGGACTCGCCTATCCAGGGCGTCTAGTTCCGTTTGAGTCCACCTAAGTATGCCAAAGGAGTATAACAATAAAGGTATAACCCAACCGTTGAAAGCCCGCATTTTGTTACCACCGGACAAAGAACTGTTAAGAACTTTTGTCAGGCGGCCAAAAAAACGGTCTTTCACCGATTTCTTAATATCCTCCACCGCTATACCCAATGACTCTGACATACCTAGGTATTTGTATGTTTCGGTCTCGGAGAGAGATCTGAGAGTTATTATCTCAGAAAGTTGTAAATTCGGTGAATTTACAACCTTCCCCCGTTGTACATGCATAACCGCACACTTATCAACACCGAACTCCTTCTTAATGGCATTACTAAAAACTTCCGTAGTTTTTAATAATGTCACTAAATCTTGGTGCTTCAGTGTGAACAGTTTGAGGTCATCCATGTACATCAGGTGAGAAATAACCTCACCTCCTCTACGAAACCGAAAGCCTAGCCCTGAATCTTTCAGCAATGTGCTAAGTGGATTCAGTGCTAAACAAAACCACAATGGACTCAAACTGTCGCCCTGGAATATACCACGCTCTATCCTTATCAAGCCTTGCGGGTCAGAGGCGTGCCCACCATTACCTGGTTGACGAAGTACTGTGGTCCACTGCCCCATACACGAGACTAAGAAGGATTTAAGAGTCGGATTAATTTTATACAACTCTAAAATCCTCCTCAGCCATGAATGTGGCACCGAATCATAGGCCTTCTTGTAGTCAATCCAGGCAGTAGAGAGGGCGCCCTTACTCCGCTTGACTTGTTGGCTAATGGCCATATCAATGAGGAGTAGCTCCTTAGTACCACGAGACCCAGCCCTACATCCATTCTGAGCGTTATTTAAGATATTATTAGATACTATGTGCGAGTTTATTTTACTTCTCAGAATAGATGTAAGGAGCTTGTAGATGGTAGGTAAGCAGGTGATGGGTCTATAGTTTTTAGGTTCCGTGGTACTACCTGATTTATGGAGCAGGAAGGTGATGCCAGTGGTCATGAAAGCGGGTAAGGAACCAGACTCAA
This sequence comes from Nudaria mundana, assembly GCA_963556515.1. Classification (NCBI taxonomy): domain Eukaryota; kingdom Metazoa; phylum Arthropoda; class Insecta; order Lepidoptera; family Erebidae; genus Nudaria; species Nudaria mundana. The sequence goes on from OY748315.1 coordinate 7,011,379, forward strand.
GGGCTTCTTGATACTGTGTTGCCAAGCGTTCATGCGAGCTCTGAACCCACTTTATCCAAAAGTTGTGCAATCCATCCGGCCCAGGACTTTTCCAGTTCGGGGCCGTACGAATTGCACAACTAACGTCTTCGGAGTCTATGGTAATAGACTCCATGGGTTCGATGATACTGCATTCACGCTCGACGACACGGATCCAGTCGCCCTCCGAATGTTCGACGGACACCGACCATATGTCACGCCAGAATTGATTCATGGTGTGAGCATTTGGCAGTTGTCCGTCGCTCAAACGTTGTCCAGTTCCCTCCCACTCTCGGTACACCTTCCTTTGGTCACTTTGGAAGATGCGATTCTGCCAGTATCTATTTACACGCTCTCTATAACGACGGATACGGCTTGCCCATGCATACACTTTCTGTTTCAGAAAGTCAATACGTTCCGTGACATTGGCTAAGTATTGCTGGGGACGAATGCCGGTCCCAGCAAATGCCTGAGTCACGAAACGCATGACCCGGGGACGACTATTTCCCCGGCTGAAAGAGATAAGCTTTGCAATGAGAGTCCTAAATGTGCCGATACGTCGCTCGATTCTTGCCTGCCATACGGGAACACCATCCGGTCGCGGTGCACGGTTAACTTCGGGGAATTTAACGCGTGCAACACGACAAGCGGCAATCGCTCCACAGTAAAGAATCGAGTGAGTATCAAGCAAATCACTGCTAGTCCGTAAGTACGGCTCTAGCAATGCATTCAGGGCTCCCATCAACGCCAGATTTCGCTTATGCATTGGCAAGCGTGGTAGCCGCGGTCTAGAATTAGGTATAAACCTATACTGCGAGATCACATCTTCCAAAGTACTCCTCAATTGCTCGCTTACCTGGATAGATGTATCACTCGTATCATTTCCCGCATCGGGTGCGGACTCTGCTAACGTCGCACTTGTAGCAACCGTCTGTGTCACAGGTGACGGTGCTCTCGTTGACACTGGAGCTGTACGAGTAGATAATACTTCCAGGCGTAGTCGATCAAGCACAGATTGATCCAACAACTTACATCGTTGGATAGCCCGCACTTGATCCGATAGTCGTTGGACGGCAACAGTCATTGTTGGTTCAAGAGCCTGAAACAAAGGAAGCATCCTTGAACGGTACGCAGTCAGGTTGGTTTCCCCATCTGTAGCCTCATAATATGCCCGCATGACGTTTTCATTGATGGATGAAGTCCATCGCATGCGGTGCACAATACCACCGGTAGTGGGGACCCTACTCGAAGCTGGTAGGCTTCGGGGCCCCAAACTGCTCGGTGGCCGGCCTCTCCCTCGCCGGCGTACAGGTGTTGGCGACGTCGGCGGAGAGAAATACTCGTCACTTGAAGAGCTCGACGCCTCAGCGAGCACCTGTGTCAGCGATGTGCGGTCCGGTGCCTGCGAGGCGGAGTTTAGTGACGAGTCCGGGGGTGTTATTTGCGCATTTCTGCTTCTGGCTCTTGTTTGCATCTCACAATCACTTCATATTGTTTGGCCATAATATTGAATGTGATGTTGATATTTTTGAATTCATTGAATGACATGTGTCAAATCTTCGTTGCATATTTTGTAGACTATGTTTATTGTTCTAAAGTTCTAAAATATTATAAAATCCTTTATGTATTGACTTTTTGCTGATATTATTATGAAATCTGAAGTAATTGTATAAATTTAGGTAATAATATATAAATAAAAATATTAAAATATTTTAAGAATGAAAATGATGTATGAGACGTTCAGAGTTGCCAGTCTTTATTATTATTATTCCCTTTATTACATTTTATTACATATTTACTATATTTTTAAATAAACTTATAAAAAACACAAATATATTTAAAAATATAAAAAATAGTGACCCACCGGTATCGAGTACAGTGACCAAGCTACCGGTGATTAGGGCTCCAGAGATAGGAACTTCCGCACAATACGGGCCGTATCCAACAGAACCGCCTTCTGCATCAAGCGCTTGACCCAGCTGCCTAACGCGAGCCTCTGTAGGTGGTGGTCGAGGCTCTTGGCTATTAAACCATGGGCAGATACGACTATCGGAACAATAATCGCCGAATCCACATCCCACATGTCGACAATCTCGTGAGCTAAGTCCAAATATTTAATTTTTTTATCTTTTTCTGCTTTCACGAGATTCTCGTCATGCGGCACAGTGATATCGACAATTATTGCAAGGCGTTTTAATCGATCTATTATCACTATATCTGGTTTGTTGGCTATAATAGTCCTATCAGTGATAATAGACCGATCCCAATACAATGTAGCATGGCCATTTTCAAGAACTGGGTCGGGCACATACCTGTAATAAGGTATCTCTAAGTCAACAAGGTTATATTTTAGAGCAAGTTGTTGGTGGATAATCCTGGCTACTTGGTTGTGTCTGTGCAAATACTCACCGTTCGCAAGACGGGAACAACCAGAGATAATATGTCTTAAAGATTCTCCGGGACGATGACATGCCCGACAGATGTCTAGCGTCCCATCTTTGACAATAAATCTCCGATAGTTATTCGTCATCATAACTTCGTCAGTGATTGCACAGATGAAACCTTCAGTTTCTCCAAAGAGATCACCGAAACGTAACCAGGATATGGAAGCTGTAAAATCAACATCGGGCCCGTGTAGAGCCCGATAAAAACGACCGTGAAGCTCTTTGCTCTTCCATATTTCCTTGCGATCAGATACACCTAGTATTACCGGTTTGCGCCAGTTCTCTTTAGCTAGGGAGAGTGGGGTCAGTCCGTTATCAATTGCCACGACATCTCGATGCAGACCCACATCCACCTGTAAGAAGTACTCTCTAAGGTTGCATATCTCACGGTTATGGAGACTCTTAGCGTTTAAAAATCCTCGACCTCCACATTTCCGTGGGATATACAACCTCATTACTGACGAACGTGGGTGGTGCATTCGGTATGAAGTCAATAGACAACGTACCTTTCTATCCAGAGCTTCTAATTCGGTCTGAGTTCATCTAAGTATGCCAAAAGAGTATACTAAGACTGGCATGGCCCAGCCGTTAACAGCCCGTACCTTGTTACCGCCTGACAAGAGACTTTTCAATACTTTCTTCAGGCGGCCAAAGAAACGGTCCTGTAACGCCCGTTTCATGTCAATCTCAGCAATACACAGAGTTTGGGACATACCTAGATATTTGTAGGTTTCGGTTGCGGAGAGCGACTCAAATTGTGTGAAATCCGAAAGACTGACTCCTTCAGATTCCACAATCCCGCCCTTTTTCACATGCATGACCGCACACTTATCTACCCCGAACTCCATACTGATAGCCTTACTAAAAGTTTCAGTAACTTTTAGTAAAGCCATCAATTCGGGGCCATTAGGGGCAAATAACTTTAGGTCATCCATGTAAAAAAGGTGGGATAAAATTTGACCCCCTCTCCGCATCCGATAGCCTAACCCTGAACCCTCTAGTAGCGTACTGAGAGGATTCAGTGCTAGGCAAAACCATAACGGACTCAGACTATCGCCCTGGAATATTCCTCTCTCGATCCCTATTGGTACACCACCTCCTAGAATCTGACGACATCCTGGATAAACCAAAACCGTATTCCATTGTCTCATACATGACCTCAAAAAGGTGCACAGAGTTGCATCAATTTTATACAACTCCAGCACCTTTAGAAGCCATGTATGAGGTACAGAATCATACGCTTTTTTGTAGTCAATCCAGCATGTCGCAAGGTTCTTTCGGTTGCGACGTACCTGCTGACAAACAGCCATGTCAAGAATAAGGAGCTCTTTAGTACCACGTGCCCCACTTTTACATCCATTCTGAGAGATGGACAATATATTGTTGTTTTCTATATGTGAATACATTTTGACTCTCAGAATAGATGTAAAAAGTTTGTATATAGTTGGTAAACAAGTAATGGGTCTGTAATTTTTGGGGTCTGTGGTACCACCAGATTTATAAAGAAGGTGAGTAACTCCGGTAGTCATAAAAGATGGAAGCGACGCTAACTCAAGGGATGACTGGAAGCAAGATGCCAAGCAGGCGTGCGAGCTACGGAACCATTTTAGCCAAAAGTTGTGCAGTCCGTCCGGTCCAGCTGATTTCCAATTTGGTAACGAACGAACTGCACAACCAATATCATCTTCAGATATGGTTATAGGTTCCATAGCTTGTATTGGTTCACACGCCCGCTCTACATCCCCAATCCACCCACCCTGCGTATGACTGACGGGTGTCGACCAAATGTTTTTCCAAAAGGCAACTGTAGCATCAGCATCAGGTAGACTCCCATCAGTCACATCTGAATCAGGTCGCTCCCACCTTCTGTATACCCACCTCTCGTCTTTTTGGAACAAGCGATTTTGTGTATATCTGTCTACTCTCTTTTTATATCGCCTTATACGGTTTGCCCACGCATAGATTTTCTGCTTCAGGAAATCAATGCGCTCCGTGACCCGTACAGAGTATTCACGGGGACTCACGTTAGTTCCCGCGAATGCCCGGGTCACGAAGCGCATGACTCTCGGGCGTGTATTGCCCGTCCTGAAGCAGTGTAGCTTGCCTATGAGCACCCTAGCCTCGGTAATGCGACGTTCAATCCTGCATTGCCAAGCTGGTACTGTAGGTCTTGGTCGAGCAGCTGATTCTTGCTTATTAAATTTAACACCAGCTACTCGACATACTGTAACAGCCGCACAATACAGGATTGAATGCGCATCAGTGAGATCATCACAATTGAGAAAATAAGATTTTAAAATCGAGTCTAGGGCACACACTAGCGCTATATTTTTGCTATGCGTAGGCAAACGTGGAAGCCGCGGTCTACACTGAATAGGGACAGATCTAAACTCACCAATCGCTTGTTCCAAAACGCTCCTTAATTCATCATTGCACTGGATACTTACAGATGTAGCAGCATCATTTACTTCTTCATTAACTGTTAAGACGGGAGGTATTTCATTTTCTACTGTAGTGGAGTTACGGTTACTATGTAATGAAGAAGGGATGATACTGTTACATGCTTCTAAGCGTAGCCTCTCAAGTGCGGCGTCATCCAACAGATGACAGCGTTGTATGGCGCGCACCTGATCCGATAGGCGTTGTGCTGTTACGTTGACATCTGGTTCAAGTACCTGAAACAGGGGCAGCATGCGGACACGGTACGCAGTGAGGTTAATTCCTCCCTCTGTAGCCACAAAATATGCCCGCATCACGTTTTCGTTCATAGAGAGACTCCATCGAATGCGGTGCACATTACCACCGGTAGCGGGGTCCCTAATCGAAGCCGGAGGGCCTCGGGGTCCTAAGCCAGTCGGTGGCCGGCCTCTCCCCTGCCGAAGTACAGGTGGAGGCGACGTCGGTGGGGAGAAAAACTCATCGCTGCTTGAGCTCGACGCCTCACCAGTAGCCACAATTGTCGGCGACTGTGAGGCGGAGCTGTGCGACGAGTCCGGGGATGGTGTAAGTGCTGTTTGCTTGGCACGTGCTCTGGTCAACATTCCTTTTACTTCTTCTCTTTGTTTTTTCTTGATTTAATTTATTTTCACTCATTATGCATATAGCACAGTGACAGTATATATTATGTCAAACTGTCAATGGTTTTAGATTTTCTGGATATTTCATGTTCTTGATTTTTTTCATGTTTTTCTTTTCTATTTCGAAATATGTGTATATTGATTTAAAATGGTATTGGTCGAAATTATATTAGTATTTATACGTAAAATATTTGAATAAAATTGAGAGTAAGAAAAAAGTGTGACTTGTTCTTAGCAGTGTTGCCATTATTATTCTTATTATTATTATTATATCGTTTTTCATTTATATTCTTATTTTATACATTTTTAAATACATTTATAAAAAACACAAATACATTTAAAAATATAAAAAATAGTGACCCACCATTATTATTATTATTACCTTGACAGTAGCGAAGATAGAGAGGTCATCTTGAAAGTTGACCTGAAAAACGCCTTCAACTCTGTAAACAGGACACCTTGCTGACACAGGCCAAATTAGAAACCCCCAAAATTTTTAACTTCCTTTGGCAATGCTATAGTCAGCCAACAAAATTAATTTATAAAGACCACCTTTTGAATTCAGCCGTTGGATGTCAGCAAGGTGATCCGTTGGGACCAGTCATCTTCAGTTTGGCCATTAACCCAATAATTCAAAAAATAAAATCAAAATTCAACATTTGGTACCTAGATGACGGGACTTTAGGGGGAAAAGTAGAGACAGTTTTACAAGATTTAGCTCTCATAAAGAACGAGTTTCAGTCAATTGGCTTAGAACTGAACCCGAATAAATGTGAGATTTTTATATCGAAAACACAGATAAATTAACAACAATATCTAAATTTAACTGTTTGGCCCCCAACATAAAAGTTTTAAATATTGGATAGAAACAGGCGTTACTTGGCGAAAATCCATGACAAAACAATGGTAAGTAAAATGTTTTAAGAAAAAACTTTTTAAAATTATATAATAGCATTAATTTTTCGCAGAATTAAAAAGACAACAAAACGTCGACAATTGTGTCGCCTCTAAACGAGGCATTATCAAGACTGTCTCAGAGAGAACAGCCTTAGATAAAAGATAAAAGTTTTAGACAAAACTTCCCTGCGCCTCCTGGGGTCCCCGATTTAGAAGATGGCTTTTCCACTTTTACCGAGGAAAAAATTCAAAATTTTGATCAGGTTATTGATAGTCTATGTAATATCAGTATTCATTCAGCTTTCACTATTCTTCGTTTTTGTCTTTTCGTACCCAAATTAACACATGCCCTCCGTTCATGACAATTTTGGAAAAATGTAGAAATTTTGGGCAGACTAGACAACTTAATACAAAATTCTTTGTGTATAATTTTAAATGTAAATATTAATGACCGAGCCTGGGTCCAAGCGTCTCTTCCAGTTCGCTTGGGCGGGCTAGGTATTCGTAGAGTCACGGATGTCAGTCTGCCAGCATTTTTGTCGTCGGTCCATAGCACCGAAGAATTAGTCGGGAACATTTTATCAAATACTGGTTGATTCCGAGGTGCGATGCAAGACCGATGCCATAAATGCTTGGACGATGTCTTGTCCCGACACTGATCTGCCCTCACGCCTAGGCTCACAGTGACTGTGGGATTCGCCGCTCTGTAAATTAAGAATTAATACACTAATTGACACTTCTGTCAATATTTCAGAGTGTGCACGCCTGCTAGCTGTTGGAGAATGGGAGTCAGGGTTATGATCCAGGCGCTCCCATCGCCCAACATCGGTACAATGTTGGACGACACAACCTTCCGCATTGCTACTTGTCTTCGGCTGGGTACACCTTGTGTATCTCCGCATCATTGCACCTGTGGAGTAGCCGTCGATAATCTGGGACACTATGGCCTTTCTTGTAGCAGAAGCGCAGGTCGTATACCTCCGCACGCTATTCTAAACGACATAATTTGTAGGGCTCTTTCTACCGCAGGTCTTCCGGCCGTACGTGAACCAAATGGTTTAGCACGAAGCGATGGAAAGAGACCGGACGGTATATCGTTGCTACCGTGGAAGATGGGAAGGCCTTTGGTGTGGGCCGCTAAATGCGTTGACACCACAGCACCTTCACACCTTTCAAGCACATCCGGATGTGCCGGTGCTGCTGCTGCATCGGCTGAAGGCCTCACACGGCGTAAATATGCTAACCTAGCAGGTGATTACATATTTGAGCCGTTTGGGGTTGAGACACTGAGGTCATGGGGTCCGAGTGCTCGCCGCCTTTATAGAGACATTGCTAAACGCTTAATCGATGCTACTCAGGACCAGAAGGCTGGCTATTTTCTGGCCCAAAGAATAAGTATCGCCATCCAACGTGGCAACACAGCCAGCATTCTGGGAACCTTCCCAGTCGGCAATGACGCGGAGGATTTTTTAAACGATATTTTGTAATGTAAATATTTTTAGTCTATAATTATGTATATTTTGTATATTGTAATTCTTATTGTAAATCTGAGAAATATCTTACTTGCGTACTCAATCACGCCGTACGAGTAAATATTTTTAGAATATAATTATATATATTGTAATTCTTATTGTAAATAAAATATGTTCTATAATAATCTAGTGAACAATTTTTTTGCACGACTGCCTCAGCGAGGGTTATGTTTTTCGCGCGTATGTATGTATGTAAGTTTGTTTGTATGTTCCTCTCTACAGGCCAAAAAGCTGGATGGATTGCGATAAATGAGGTCTCAAATGAAAGGTATTTATTGAGCGGAGCTCTCAACGAGTGACTCAAATTATTTTTCAAACTATTTATGTTAAATTGTTTCTCGCCGAATACTCGGCCGATTTCGGATTTTCTTGCACTCATCAAAAGCTTACAGAATTATCTAGGTTATTACGATGCCAGAATTTTGAATTTAAACTCGCTTCGCTTAAATATATGCTGCAGCGTAACGGTACGTTTCGCGACTGCGGCGACCTAGTCCCATGGCCGCAGCCGCCCCTGCGTCCATTGCCGGGCGCCTTAGGTGCGCACTCGGAAGTATTCCTAGTGGCTCCGGTGGACCCAATAGTATACACTAAAATTATGGAAGCTCCTATGGAAGATACCTATATTTTAATCACATGACAAACAATGATGTCTAGTGACTAGATAGTTCTGCCATTGGTCAACAGATGGCACCACTCATTAAATTACCGAACGGTTGTTTAATCTTCTATACAATTTACTTAATAAAACTGAATTGCTATTCGTTTGTCTGCTAAAACTCGAGAGTGGATGGCCTAATTTGGTTAATTTTTTAGTCTCTACGAAGTTCAGGGAAGGTTAAAACACGTTTATTCGCAGCCCCAGGCGCATTGTCCTATCTCTATTATTAGTTCTTATCGACCAATGATATATCGCAGAAAATGGGGAGCCATATGCCCAGCAGTGGGCTGAAATGAAGATGATGACTATTTTTGGCAGTAAACTGTGAAACCGAAAGTTTCATCGACTTCGTATCATTTAACCACCGCTATAATATCAAAATGGCAACTCGTGCTACCAAATGACTGAAATATTCGAGCAAACGTTGTTGTAAACGTAACATTCTCGAATTAAGAAAATCGAACGCTGTTACTTGTAAGTTGTACTACCGATTTTAGTTCCCTGACGTTACCGCTAGGGTCGCTGGTGTGAAATGTACGAAGGAAACGAAAACGTATTTTGAGCAAATTAACGTAAGGAACTGATACTATTACTAGTGATAGTAGTCCGAGACGCCCAGGAATTGGATGTGCCACAGCGGCTGGCACGTACAATTTTGTTGCCTTTCATCAACATCTCATTGCAAGGCTGCTACTTTTATTAAATTCATTCGGCCATTTGGGACTTAACCCATTATAAATATGCCCGGTGACGACAATAGGCTTGCCCCCTATTGTGGGACTAAGAATGCTGGCAGATTGTGGGTGTGTAATGCACCTCTGCCCCTTCGGGTATATAGGCGTGATATGTGTGTGTGTGTGTGTGTGGAACTAGACATACAGAAGACGTCGCGAACATGAAAATGTAATTAATTATTATCAAAATCTTAATGGGTCTGTTTACCCCCTTAGTAAAAAAACAAAGGTTAAAAAAGTAAAAAAAAATGTACCGTGGAGATCGGGAATAAAACCAGCGAAGTGCGTGCCGGGACACATATAGAATAGGGATGAAATTTTTTTGCTGTTTTGATTAAGTTTTAACAAAAACATGCGCTTTAAAGTTGAATACCCCGCAATTGGATTCTTTAATCAAAAAATTGTCTTAGCAACCTCTCACGGTTTTTTAAAGACCTATCTTATGATACCCCAACCGACAGGATAGGATATGTTAGCACATTGTTGGCGTTGTAAATCACACCCTACCCATCTACCCAAAGTTTCATGTTTCTAGCATTAACCATTTAGGAGAAAAGCTTAGGACGGACGGACATGACGAAACTATAAGGGTACTTGAACTACGGAACCCTAATGTGGTCTCTATCCCGGAACCACAGATTATACTATAGTAGTAAAAGTACACACATACCTATAACTTCCGACAGACAGGCGAAATCAGCCGAGCGCCACTGGAAATTGCCTGCGAGCTCACTTTATTTTCGGTAATTATTTTCGGCAATTATTTTCGGTTTTAGGCAATGACGCGGGACTTAAAAAAAGGTGAAAGCAAAATCGTCTACTTAGTCTCGAATGCAAGTGCGGATCTCGCCCGCAGCAAAGAGAATACAATATGCATGCGGTGTCAACGTCAAATTAGCTCGCGTAGCCCCGTTGCCATAGCATCCGGCTGCGGGCTGCCTCCGCGAAATAAAACGCATTTGATTACATATAGTATGTAATTTGACATCGACATACAATGCGGACGAGATCCGCACACTTTTGAAAAAACGCTTGGAGGAGGAGGACATTAAACTAAATTATTATATTTGGGTGTGAAATAATAAATATTTTTGTGTTAAATATTTTGTCTGCCATTAAGGAATACCATAAATACCCGCGCATTCCTGCAAAAACTCAGTTCCGGGTCATAAAGTTTGAAACGTAAACTTTTTGTAGCGTCTTAATTGCCAGGATAAAAAAAATCAACAGTGTTTGTCTTGAAGGAATAGGTGTATTAAACAGTATAATAGAATAAAACTCTTATTAATAACTAGTCCTCACGCCCAGGACTTTAAGACGCCACCTGACCCTAACTTGACTACCTTTATACAAAATAAACATAATTATAGACTAAAAATATTTACATTACAAAATATCGTTTAAAAAATCCTCCGCGTCATTGCCGACTGGGAAGGTTCCCAGAATGCTGGCTGTGTTGCCACGTTGGATGGCGATACTAATTCTTTGGGCCAGAAAATAGCCAGCCTTCTGGTCCTGAGAAGCATCGATTAGGCGTTTAGCAATGTCTCTATAAAGGCGGCGAGCACTCCGACCCCATGACCCCAGTGTCTCAACCCCAAACGGCTCAAATATGTAAATATGTAAACGGCGTAAATATGCTAACCTGCTAGGTTAGCATATTTACGCCGTTTAAAGCCTTCAGCCGATGCAGCAGCAGCGCCGGCACATCCGCATGTGCTTGGAAGGTGTGAAGGTGCTAAGGTGTCAACGCATGTAGCGTCCCACACCAAAGGCCTTCCCATCTTCCACGGTAGCAACGACATACCGTCCGGTCTCTTTCCATCGCTTCGTGCTAAACCATTTGGTTCACGTACGGCCGGAAGACCTGCGGTGGAAAGAGCCCTACGAATTATGTCGTTTAGAATAGCGTGCCGAGGTATACGACCTGCACTTCTGCTACAACAAAGGCCATGGTGTCCCAGATTATCGACGGCTACTCCACAGGTGCAGGGGATACACAAGGTGTGCCCAGCCGAAGGCAAGTGGCAATGCGGAAGGTAGTGTCGTCCAACATTGTACCGATGTTGGGCGATGGGAGCGCCTGGATCCATAACCCTGACTCCCATTCTCCAACAGCTAGTAGGCGTGCACGCTCTGAAATATTGACAGAAGTGTCAATTAGTGTATTAATTCTCAATTTACAGAGCGGTGAATCCCACAGTCGCTGTGAGCCTAGGCGTGAGGGCAGGTCAGTGTCGGGGCAAGACATCCTCCAAGCATTTATGGCATCGGTCTTGCATCGCACCTCGGAATCAATCAGTGTATTTGACAAAATTTTCCTGACTAATTCTTCGGCGCTATGGACCGACGACAGAAATGCTGGCAGACTGACATCTGTGACTCTACGAATACCTAGCCCGCCCAAGCGAACTGGAAGAGACGCTTGGACCCAGGCCCGGTCATTAATATTTACATTTAAAATTTTACACAAAGAATTTTGTATTAAGTTGTCTAGTCTGCCCAAAATTTCTACATTTTTCCAAAATTGTCCTGAACGGAGGGCATGTGTAAATTTGGGTACGAAAAGACAAAAACGAAGAATAGTGAAAGCTGAATGAATACTGATATTACATAGACTATCAATAACCTGATCAAAATTTTGAATTTTTTCCTCGATAAAAGTGGAAAAGTCATCTTCTAAAATCGGGGACCCTAGGAGGCGTAAAGAAGTTTTGTCCAAAACTTTTATGTTGGGGGCCAGACAGTTGAATTTGGAGATTGTTGTTAATTTATCTGTGTTTTCAGATATAAAAATCTCACATTTATTCGGGTTCAGTTCTAAGCCAATTGACTGAAACTCGTTCTTTATTAGGGCTAAATCTTGTAAAACTGTCTCTACTTTTCCCCCTAAAGTCCCGTCGTCTAGATACCAAATGTTAAATTTGGATTTTATTTTTTGAATTATTGGGTTAATGGCCAAGCTGAAGATGACTGGTCCCAACGGATCACCTTGCTGACATCCAACGGCTGAATTCAAAAGGTGGTCTTTATAAATTAATTTTGTTGGCTGACTATAGCATTGCCAAAGAAAATTAAATATTTTGGGGGTTTCTAATTTGGCCTGTGTCAGCAAGGTGTCCCTGTTTACAGAGTTGAAGGCATTTTTCAGGTCAACTTTCAAGATGACCTCTCCATCTTCGCTACTGTCAAGGTATGTTGCAAGCGCATGGATTGCGGCCTCACAACCTCCTTTTGAACCAAAACCTAATTGAAAGGGCTGAAATTTGGCAGTAAGCACCGTACTATAAAAACGACAACAAATTTTGGCTGCCAAACGCCGCAAAGTGCTACCTACGGCAATGGGACTAATGCCACCATCCTTCTTGTTAAGGGCACATAAATTGGCCCCATACAAAATATCTGTGATGCCACTGTCCACATTGCCTGAGAGCATGAGGTTGACTAGAGCTGTTAGCTCCCTCAGACGTGCATCACCAGCTTCCCCAGCGCTCGGACACAACAGATCCTTAAGGTGCTGTGGTGTCAGACCGTCAAGTCCACCAGCTGATCCAAAACGAAAGGAGTCAACAGCTGTGCGCACATCCTTGGCAGTAGTCTCAAGATTTTCAGTATCGTTGTTCGGAGGATCAGGGAAAGAGAGGTCAGCTGCGGATGGTGGGTGCTTACTCTGCAAGCCCGTCAAAGTTTCTACAGAATAAGGAGCCAGCACGTCGCTACTAAAAAGTAGCCTTGCCGCCCCACTGATGTCGCCTTCCCTTACTTTATTCTCTACAAGTTTTAATTTCTTGGCCTGAGAATAATCAGGGGCCGAAATGTGGATTGAATTTGAATTTAAAATGTTAAAATTGTTTGTACAATTTTCTTTGATTTGGACCGTCAAAGATGTTAACGGCCTTTTCTTTACGTGTAGGATAAGGGAAGGTTAACATTTGTTCCCAAGCGCTAAAGGTATTTTCCCGGACGACTTGACCAATACAAGAGGCTAAACATTGAGCCACAGAGGGTCTCGCACCTCGGGGGATTCTTTTTAAAACCGGAATAGAATTTTTCATGGTACTTAACCTTTGCCAAAGGGGAATTTCGATATTATCAGAATTTTCTTGTTGATTTAGAAAAAATTGGGATATCGTAGACGCGTTTGAAGATACATTTTGTACTTTATGAATTTTTTTCAAAATGTACTTTACTACCTTTATTGACCTAAATCTCAAAATCTATAAGGTTTAGGAAACTGATTTTTTTATACAAGTAACTTCAGTTCATGAAGATTAAATACTCAAGATGAAAACACGATTACTGAAAAAATGCTCGATAGTTTTTTTATTACAAAAAACCTTGTTTTAATCACATTTTAACTTAGATCTTAAGTTTGCTGTATTTTCTTTAATGTTTTTTAATATCTAAAAAGGCATTGATAAATTTGCTCAACATACTTTTTTCATAATCATTATAGTTCGTCTTTAATTAATAGTTTTTATTTTGTCGCTTACGTTAAATTTTCGAGAACGAGCTCGATCTCTGTCTGTCTGTCCTTTGGAAAGTGAATATCGCTATCCTTCACTCGAGCGATAGCGGGAGCGGAGTTAGCGGTTGCGGATTGATGGAAAGAATTGATTAGGGTCAGGTACCTTGTTAATTGTCTGTGCAACAGCGGCCGGCACGTAAGATTTTGCTGCCTTTCATCAACATTTCATCGGGTTGCGATTGTTTTTTCCAAAATTATTAAAAATTATTAAAATTAGCTACTTTTTATTAAATTAATTCGGCCATTTTGAACATAACCCATGATAATGTGTGTCCGGTGACGGCAATAGGTTAATAATTAGAAATACTGGCAAATTGTGGGTGTGTAATGCATCTTGGCCTACCCCTTCGGGGTCGATATGTGTGTGTGTGTGTGTCTTAATAACTAGTCGTCCGCGACTTCTGGAATTCCGGTAATTTGGAACATACAATTGCATACAATATACGGACTTGGACCTTACTTTGGTTCCCGTCGCCCGCAATAACATCTAGCTTCGCAAATAATTATTTACAATGAATTTGATTCGCTATTTTATGTTATAGTGAGTTAACCTTAAAAGAAAGATATATGCCATCGTCGATATTTTTTTTTGAACTTTTACAGACAGACATATACCGAGCCTTTTCCCAACTTAGTTGGGGTCGGCTTTCCAGTCAGTGATTCGGCTGAACTTCGATATTTTCCGTGAAGCGACTGCCATCTGTACCACAACCCATGTACTAACAGACGTTCCGATTTGGTCGACCCCGACCAAATCGCACCAATCCAACATTAATTACTACAGACGTTCCGACGACGGTCGGCCATCCAATCCAACCGTCAGTTGCCTTTGCTCTGTAATAGTGTACGGACGTCATGCCACCTTTGATTATATATATCTATATCTTATATTATACTACTATTATAAAGAGGAAATATTTGTATTTTTGTGTGTATCTTTGTAATTAATAAACTCAAAAACTACTGTGCCAATTTCAAAAATTCTTTCACCATTGGAAAGCTACATTCACCCTGAGTGACATAGGCTACTTTTTATCTCGGTAACGTGTTCCCACGGGAACCGGGAACGAGTAAACTAAATCACGCGGGCGGAGCTGGGGCGATCAGCTAGTACATCTATATATTCAAAGCATGCCACCTGCTCTTTCAAAGCAAGCGATAGCCGTGACATTGGTGCCCCAAAATAAAAAAAGATAGAATTATACCTATATTTTGTAATAAATAACTATTGTAATATATAATTATACAACTAGCGGACCCGACAGCAAAAAAAAAACCAAATTGTGAATCTAAACCATTTTTCCATTTTAATTGTTTAGGAGGAGTTCAGTGACATACACACGTACAGTAGAATTATATATAAAGATAAAGATAGTTCTTGTGGGTTAAGTCCCAGGTTATCTATGTCCCACAGACAAGGAAAGTCTTTATGTAATTCCAATTTCGCGCTCTCTCCGCGTCGTTCATTTGACGTCCTCCGACGGCTGTGTCGCGAATGCGACTGAGCTGCATCAAAGAGTATTATTATATATACGCTGCATTTGGTCGGATGGATGGATGGAACGCTCCACACGTACCAATTCGGTTGGATGGTCGGCTTGTCGGATGCGTCGGCGAGCCGACCACGTCCGACCAGTATTAATAATAATTATGTCGGGCCGACCGCCCTACACACGTTCCAATTTGGTCGTGGTCGGGTGGTCGGGCCCGACCAAATCGGAGCGTCTGTTAGCGGTCGAAGTTCTGTTGTTAGACCGGTCGGATTTTTAAGGGCTCCAACTACCCCTAACGACTGCCATAGATGTTCGTATGACAACTGGGACCGACGGCTTCACGTGCTCTCTTTTTTGAACTTTTAAAGTGGATTAATTCGTAGATACATTATTTTAACATAACATTAACCGTTTGGTCAGCGCAACCGAAGTTCTCAAAAGAAATAATTTTTTCCCCGTTTTTGAAACATAGTTTACTTTGCTCCTCTCCTATTCATCGTAGCGTGATGTTATATAGCCTATAGCCTTCCTCGATAAATGCACTACTCAAAAAAATATTTTTTCAAATCAAACCAGTACTCCCCGAGATTAGCGTGATCTAACAAATAAACATACTCTTTTGCTTTATAATTTTTAATTTATTAATTAATTAATTTATTTATTTACCTATTTAAGTACACAAAACAGAAAACAATACAAACATTCATAAAATACATAACTTAACAAGGTTCAGTTCCAAATTTAATTCCTAAACTTGTATACTCAACATGATGACATTATTGGAATGTAGGAAATGAATAGCCTAAAGTGGAATCAAAGACACCAAAATTAAATACCTACTAAGTAATAAGCAATAAAAAAAACCAGATAGAAACAAAAAATAAAAAATCTACGACCAAACCAAATTGTGTAATTGTACTGTACGTGTGTATATCACTGAACTCCTCTAAACGGCTGGACCGATGTTGATGAAATTTTTCGTGTGTGTTCAAGGGGATTCGAGAATGGTTTAGATTCACAATTTGATTCTTTTTTTTTTGCAGGACAACGTTTGTCGGGTTCGCTAGTATTAGTATAGATAGTTATAGTTTATGAAACTGTTGCATAAAGTGGGGTATTAAAACGAGTGTTGTCTAATACTTAAGTAGTTATGTGCCGTTTCATACGCCACTTTATCTAATTTCATCCATTTAGGCGTTTTTTGTGAAACACAAACTTATAGAAGTTATCGACAACATGACGGCAAAACACAACAGATATGGTCGACAGACATAAGCCATAATTACTGAAAAATTTACTTTATGATACAGATTTGCACAAAATCTCAAATAAAATCTGTATCATAAAAAAACTTTGGTGTTACGTATATGTCAACTTTTGAAATCATAATTCGATTTTTTGCCGTAAAGTAGACATCGTTGCCGGGCGTCTCTGGCTCACACGCAGAAGGTATTTCCAGTGGCGCCCGGCGGACTTTGACCATCAGTGTGGTCTCTACGGGGGTTTTGTCGGGATTAGAATCCCGCGTCGGTGAATGAATCTGGTTGCGTGCTGTAGGGCAAAGGCCCCGCAGCACGTTGCGTGCTTTCTAGCCTGCTTCTTTATAGACGGCGGGTGGTTATCCCGCCGTCCTCAGACCCCGATCATGGATTTGGATTTTGGTTGGGCGTAGATGAGTCTGCGGTGACCTCGCCGCTGACTTCGGAACTCGGCAGGGAGGGTATGCTCCCTCTCCCTCTCGGCCGCCTCCACCCACTCCCGCTGGAGACCATGGCTTGAAGCACGATACGTGAGAGGGTATCGACGCCCAGACCCACTACGAGGTCCCGGCGCTGACTCGCCCACCCTGAGCACTCCACCAACGCGTGGAGTGCGGTGTCGTCGTCGGAAACCCCGCAGTGTTGACACCGGGGTGTGACCTCACGATGGATGCGAAACAGATAGTAGTACCCATACCCACACCGTGAAAGTGATCCCGCTTCGAATACAAAAGCCGTACTGGCCAGTGGCCTGTACTGTGTAATTTACAGAATGTAGGTAAACTGTGGCATTATGTTTATGAAACGCTCACAGTAGGTATAGTTCTTATAAACGAAGAAATTGCGCGGGAAATTAAAAAGTTAAAGAAAACATACCTACTTACTTATTTATTTATTTATTATTTATGTACAACACACATAAAAAAAGAACACAAAAACAGTAGTACTTACAAACAATACAGTGAGCATAGTACATACAAGGGCACTGTTTATTCCTAGAGGAATCTCTTACAGCATGCCTGGACGGAGATGTATAAATGTACTGTGCTATAATAAACTTACATAAAGGTATACTACATAACAATATAATAGGTAGCTAAGATTAAGAAGAGAGGTAATGAGCTTTTACTTTCTTTTTAAAGATATGAGCAGTTCTACAGCTTTGTACTCGTATGTCAGGGGGGAGTGAGTTCCAAGGTTTGACCGCATGAACGGTAAAGGAAAACGAGAAGAAATCGTTTTTTTGGGAGGGACAATTTAGTCGGTACTTAAGGTGAGACAGACCTACACTAGGTACCGGGTGCGTTCACGTAAGAGAACCGCTCCCGCAGGTAGGAAGGATAAGTGGGATTGTACAGGATATTAAAAAGGAGACATAATATCCGACTTACATGACATAAACATTATTTAACGCGTTTTATTTTTGAATTCTCATCATTAATTGGGCGTTTTCACATTGCACGATATCGTGTGTCGTTATCGTGCAATGTGAAAACGCCCATTCACCGAGCCTTTTCCCAACTCAGTTGGAGTCGGCTTTCCAGTCTAACTGCGATTCGGCTGAACTTCGATATTGTGCTTGATAAATAAATAAATAAATTTCGGTTATCTATAATTTTATACTTAAACATGGACAGCAAGCGTCACATCGTTTTTGCATATATAAATTATTAATTATTATAGATTAATGTACAATTAAGATATATTTAATGTAAATTAAATTATCTCGTGTGTGAGGAGTGTGGCGAACGCACGCGACACGATCTTACTGCGAAGGTATCAACTAAGCGTTTCGGACGGGCTTGCCCGTTGTGGTAGTAGTAAGTATGTCTGAAGACAAGGACAATTTTGTAGAGACGACCGATGCCAGTGATGACGAAATAATAAGGCAATGTGAGCAAGAGTTGATGGAAATGTCGAAGATGGATAGTGATGACCAACTAATCAAAAGCGGTGTAAAGAGATCCCTGGTACAAGAGGAAGGTAGTGATGAAGGATTTACTACAGTAACAAAACGAAAGACTATAAAGGTTAGTAAGCGCCTACCTCCCACACCTGAACGTATCGATGTATTTGAAGTCTATTGTTCAGTATGCTGGAAATTTGGTCATATTAAAAGGTTCTGCCCCAGTAAAAAAATACTCTGCCCGAAATGTGGCAGAGATCATGAAAATTGTGAAATTCAAGATTTTATTTGTCTTAATTGCAAAGGACCACACATGGCATTGGACAAAATATGTCCATATTTCCAGAAGGAAAAGAAAATTAGAATTTTGATGAGTGAAGGAAATACTCCATATAAAAGCGCCCTACAAGTTGTAAATGAATTAAATGTAAAGAACCTACCAAGCTCTTCAGCAGGTCATGATGTGTCATTAGGAACGTATGCAAATGTAACTAAATATGGCAAAAATAATTTACACTCTACCAACATAAATCCACTGGAAGAGATTTCAGGAATACGAGGGAATAATTACATTATGGACATAGTGAGTGCAGGTGACAATGAAAAAATCCAAGAGATTGATAATCAAAAGAATCCAATACGTAAAAGATCAGAGTATCCCAAAAAGAAAAAAAGTGTGAATGATATCCAAAATATTACAGTTCAGTAGACGGGAAGTACGACGCGTAACGAAGAAGAAATAAAAAGTGGAACAGAATGGAAATTTCAATGGAAAAAAATCTTTCTAAGTATAAAGGAAATTTTATTAAATGGAGAGCAGGGACTCTTGGAAAAAAATATATCTGTGTTGAAAATTATGAGTAAGGAGATAAAATTATTTATATTGAATAACTTCTTGGGTGGGGATTTATTAAGTAAACTTTTTGGAATTTTTAATGGATAATACAAGACAAAAAGATATCCGAATAAATATTTGTCAATGGAATTCTCAAAGTTTGAGACCGAAATTAAATGGTTTAGAAGTATTTTTAAATAGAGAATGTATTCACATAGCAATTTTAAGTGAAACTTGGTTAGACTCTGATTATAATTTTATGTGGTTATAATGTATTTAGGCAGGATAGACATGACAGTTATGGTGGAATAGCAATTATAATTCATAGATCGCTTCATACAAATGTGTCTCGAATATATTTATCCAACCCGGGCATTCAAGCTATGTGCATTAAGATTTTAAACTGTAGAGATTTACAGTCTATAGTTTCTGTTTACTGTCCGTCATCTGTTGTGACGCGTTTTTCGGACTGGGATGAGCTATTTCGCATTGGATCTAGGAAAACTTTAATTGCCGGGGATTTTAATGGACACCACACAAACTGGTGCCATAAAATAGATCAAAGAGGAACTCAGCTGCTCGATTCAAGTATGGATAATGGCTATGTTTCCTTAAATAATGGTGACCCCACTAGAATTAAATTAGTCAATGGATTATTACAAAGATCGGCACCAGATATATAATAATAATAATAATAAACACCTACCGAAAGACCTCGTCTACCGCGTTTGCCTACGCATAAGAAAAATATAGCCCTAATGTGTGCTCTGGATTCACTACTGTCAGACTATTTTAACAGTAGTGAAAATCTCGGTGATACACATTCGATTCTGTACTGTGGGGCTGTTGCGGCATGTCGAGTAGCAAACATTAAGCTTTTATCAAATGATAAAGCTACTCGACCGAAATTTGTTACACCAGGCTGGCAGTATAGGATTGAACGTCGTATTGCCGAGACCAGGGCACTCATTGGGAAACTTATTTGCTTCAATATCGGGTCGGGCAATACTCGCCCTAGAGTGATGCGCTTTGTGAACCGGGCATTCTTGGGGACTAATATTAGATCCCAAGAATTTGCTTTTCGGGTCACAGAGCGCATTGACTACCTGAAGCAAAAAGTCTATGCGTGGGCAAATCGTATAAAAAGATATAAAAAAAGAGTGGACCGGTATTCCCAAAACTGCATGTTCCAAAAAGATGAGAGATGGGTCTACAGAGATTGGGAGCGATCTGATTCAAGTGTGATTGACGAGCGCCGGCCAGATGATGATGCCACCATTGCATTCTGGAGTGGCATCTGGTCGGCTCCTGTCAGCCATACAGAGGATGGTTGGATGCGGGATGTTAATCGTCTGTGTGAACCGATACAAACTATGGAACCATTAAAATTCATAGATAGTGATGTCACCAACGCAGTCCGTCTGTTACCGAACTGGAAATCAGCAGGACCAGACGGACTGCACAATTTTTGGATAAAATGGTTCCGTAGTTCACACGGACGGTTGGCAGCTCAATTCCAATCATGTTTGGAATCAGGATCGCTTCCCGATTTTCTAACTACTGGTATGACCCATCTCTTATACAAATCTGGTAGTGCCATAGAGCCTAAAAATTATAGACCAATTACATGCCTACCACCGGTCTATAAGCTTCTCACATCTATTTTGAGACAAAAAATAACGCGCCACATAACTGACAACAACATCATGTCAATCTCTCAGAATGGATGTAGAAGTGGGGCTCGTGGCACTAAAGAGCTCCTAATTATGGATATGGTTATTAGCCAACAGGTACGCCGTAATCGCAAGGATCTGGCGACATGCTGGATAGATTACAAGAAGGCCTATGAGTCTGTGCCTCATTCATGGCTTAGGAGGGTGCTGGAGTTGTATAAGATTGATGCAACTCTATGTACCTTCTTAGGGACATGCATGGGGCAATGGAAGACCGTCTTGTGCTATTCAGGATGCTGACAGACTTGTGGTAATGGTGGACCGATAAAGATCGAGCGTGGTATATTTCAGGGCGATAGTCTGAGTCCTTTATGGTTTTGTCTGGCCCTGAATCCTCTCAGCGCTTTGCTGGAGAATTCAGGTCTAGGGTACCGGTTGCGGAAAGATGGCCAGGTTTTGTCTCACCTTCTTTACATGGATGATTTAAAATTACTTGCCCCAAACAGTCACCATCTGATGGAATTACTAAAGGTAACGGAAACCTTTAGTAATTCTATCAGAATGGAATTTGGCGTAGACAAATGTGCAAGCATGCATGTGAAGAAGGGTGGGATAGTGGATTCCGAAAGAATACAACTTTCGGATTCCACTCAACTTCGGTCCCTTTCGGCAACCGATACTTATAAATATCTGGGTATGTCACAAGCGTTAGTCATATTAGAGACTGACATGAAACAATTATTGAGGGAACGCTTCTTTGGCCGCCTGAAAAAAGTTCTTAAGAGTCTTTTATCGGGCGGTAACAAGGTGCGAGCCTACAATAGTTGGGTCATGCCAGTTTTAGTGTACTCGTTTGGCATACTCAGATGGACTCAGACAG
The DNA here is from genome assembly GCA_963556515.1 of Nudaria mundana. Taxonomy (NCBI): domain Eukaryota; kingdom Metazoa; phylum Arthropoda; class Insecta; order Lepidoptera; family Erebidae; genus Nudaria; species Nudaria mundana. The sequence goes on from OY748315.1 coordinate 7,033,316, forward strand.
AACTTGACGCCTTGGATAGAAAAGTCCGTACGCTACTCACTACATACCGAATGCATCATCCGCGTTCATCTGTAATGAGGTTGTACATACCACGGAAGTGTGGGGGCCGAGGCTTTCTTAATGCTAAGACCCTTCACAACCGTGAGGTGTGCAATCTTAGGGAATACTTCCTGCGGGTGGACGAGGATTTGCATCGTGATGTTGCTGCAGTAGACAACGGATTTACCCCGCTCGGTTTGGCTAAAGAGAACTGGCGCAAACCTATAATACTAAGTACCAATGACCGCATGGATGTATGGAAGGGTAAAGAGTTACATGGATGTTTCTATCAGGCCCTACATGGACCTGATATTGATTTAAAATCATCAGTATCCTGGCTACGATTCGGTAATCTATTTGGAGAAACCGAAGGGTTTGTCTTTGATATTATGGACGAAGTTGTCATGACTAAAAATTACCGGAGGTATATTCTGAAGGATGGTACGGTTGACATATGTCGGGCGTGCCACCGTCCTGGAGAGTCCCTTAGGCATATTATCTCTGGTTGTTCTAGTTTGGCTAACGGCGAGTATTTGCATAGGCATAACCAAGTAGCTAGGATTGTCCATCAACAACTTGCTCTGAAATACAAACTCGTGGATTCAGAAGTACCGTATTACAAGTATATTTGACTGCCTCGGTGGCTCAGTGGTATGAGTATGCGACTGCCGCCCCTGAGGTCCCAGGTTCGATTCCGGGTCGAATCGAATTATTTGTGTGATCCACAAATGTTTGTTTCGGAGTTTGGGTATTTTCTATGTATAATATGTATGTATTTAGAAATATATAAGTATGTTTATCAGTTGTCTAGATCCCATAACACAAGCTTATATTAGCTTAATTTGGGCTAGATGACGTTGTGTGAAAATGTCCAAAAACATAAAAAAAAAAAAAAAGAAGTATGTGCCCGACCCAGTTCTCGAAAATGATCATATCACATTGTACTGGGACCGATCTATTATCACTGACAGGACTATTGTTGCAAATAGGCCTGACATAGTGATAGTAGATCGGTTAGAGCGCCGTGCAATAATAGTTGATATTACTATTCCGCATGACGGCAATCTCGTGAAAGCCGAAAAAGACAAACAAGTAAAGTACTTGGATTTGGCCCACGAGATTGTCGACATGTGGCATGTAAGCTCAGCTGTTATTGTACCGATAGTCGTTTCCGTGCATGGACTGATCGCCAAGAGCCTCGACCAACACCTACAGAGGCTCTCGTTAGACGGTTAGATTAAGGGCCTGATGCAGAAGGCAGTGTTGCTCGATACGGCACGCATCGTGAGGAAATTCCTCTCTCTGGAGCCCTAACCACCGGTAGCTTGGTCTTTGTCCGTGTCCTTGATGCCGGTGGGTCACTATTTTTTATATTTTTAAATATATTTGTATTTTTATAGATTTATTTAAAAATTTATTAAATATGTAATTAAGTTAAATAAAGGAATATAATAATAAATTGTTTATTGACACGAGTAGTACTTGACAAAAATGTTTCTTAATTAATAGTACATAATTTTATTGCAATAAGTTCAGATACTGAAACCCATACTAGGTCAGGGCCTATATCATGTCATCATATCATTTATTTCTACAGATATCTCAATACAATGTGACTGGAAAGTTTGTAACGAAAACCTTGGTAGTGATCATTTGATTATTAAAATGTCTTTTAATTATGTAGATGACCAAGAGTATAAATTAACAAAGCGTAATTATAAAAAAGCAAATTGGAAGTCATATAGCGCGGATCTTATACAACCATTTTCCAGAATGGATAATTCTGATGAAATCCAAATTTTATATAATTATTTTGAACAGCATATTAATACGTCAGCAAATAAAAATATTCCTAATTATAAAGTTATAAATAATCCAGCAGTTAAGTTCACGCCGAAATGATATTGGACTCCAGTATTATCCGAGGCGGTGGCTAAGCGAAGATTGGCATTAAGCACATTCCGACGGAATCCTACACGTAATAATTTAAAAGTTTTGGAGGAGAGAACCGTAGACGCTCGTACTTTAATAAATAAGGCTAAATCTAGTAGTTGGAAATCTTTTTGTGATTCTATAAATGAAACCATTTCTGTCTCTGACATGTGGAAAAAAATGCGGTGGTTTAAGGGTCATGAGCAATCTAGAACATTTCCATCACAGGCGAAACAAGAGGAACTGTTATGTTCTTTAGCACCAGATACCGTGTTACGTAGACAGCCACACTTTGATTCTCAGAACAGTTTAATGGAATCATCATTTAACATTCAAGAGCTAAATCATTCACTGAAGAAAAAAGACACCGCCCAGGTAATGATGAGGTTACATATTCTATGATTTACCATCTTCCTGCTGTTGGGCGGGGGGGATCCAAAGCAATTGGGAAGGTGAATCCACGGTCAACAAGACCGTGAACAGCTGGACCACAAGGATGGAGAACTCCTATTCTCAGCACACATCCAATGCTGAGTCTGGTGAATGGCTTTGGGGGAGAGCGCTACAGTCGTGCAGATCCCCAAAGCAAGGCTATAGACTTCCTTCACGCGGTGCCGCCTGTTATTGGTCTGATTCCATAAGAAACAGACGTAACTAATAATCTATAGCCGAGAGTTCTATCTTCAATCCCTATCCAAACCGTCCCCTCCTTATCCAAACATGCCATCCCTCCCCATACCCGATCCGCCACCTCCCCTCCCATCCCAAACCCCCCACCTAATTCCCGATCCAGCGAACCGGCAACCCCGGTAACCACCAAAATGAACAAGGCGACCGATAAAAAGAAATTACCCCAGGAGGGTTCCGGTACTTCCAGTGCCGGGGAATCCTTCCCTGGACCATCTAGTGGTTCGGGCTGCCCCTCGTATTCTGGGGGGGGGGGGCAAATCATCGCCAACTACAAAGTTAGTAAGCTTAAATAAGAAACCAAACGACCAGGTGCGTCCCGGTAGGTCTATGTCTGAGACTCTCGGGGACGACCTGACAAAAATGTCGATTGGGGAGTACCAAAGAGAGAACAAAGAGGTCGAGTGGGTGACCAAATCCAAATGGAGGCGGAACTAGGCTCGCAAGAAACGAGCAGAAGCAGCCCAGAACCAGACTAAACCCAGAGGTGAGTCGGCCAGAACGGAACCGACAGCACCTCAGGGAGGGGAAGGTTACAGGGCCAAGAAGATGAAGAGGCAAGGCACAGGACCTGGAGAAAAATCCCAGCAGCTCCCACCGAAGCGCCGGAAACAAGCCACCAAGGCCGAGGAACCCTGGAGGTCAGCGGCAGCCCAAAGTGACCTCGCGGTCACAGTACAACGCGAGGACGGGGTAGCGGTGGACGAGGCCACAGCAGCTGGGATTAGAAAGAAGCTGGCACAAGAGATAGGCAGGGCCATTAAGAACAACGCCGACAGTCGACTCTTGGCATTCGACGCCTCAGGCCTGGTTGCGGAAGGCTACTTTCTGGTGACGGCAAGCACCGAGGAGGCGTTCGACTGGTTGCTAGGACTAGACTTTGGGGAACAAAATGGTGCCCCCCTCAAGACCAAAAAGTTGGAAAAGTACCGGATGTCGATATGGCTCCCAGGTAGTACGGAAGATCTCGAACTGGAACCCTTGGACTATGTCAGAGGCCAGAACAGACATAGGGCAGAACTGCGGCTTACCGACTGGACTCTCATCCGCAAGGAAGAACTGCCACTAGGAGTGAGACTAGTGGTAGGAGTCCCTGAGGAAGTCGCTAAATTAAGTCTGGTCTCACTACATTACCAGGCCACCAGAGTACATGCCAGAACTGTGAGCAAGATTGCCACACAGACAGAGGAAAAGTGCCCATGCTACACATGTCCCAAGCACACAACAAATTCACAGGGAAAGTCTCTCATTGGAGGCGGAGACACCGACCAAACTGAGGCCCACGGGGCCCCGGTGGAAGGAAGTATGCCGATCCAATGGAAAGCCAACCCTAACAGCACACAACAGGCGCTAAACACACGCCCGGAACTGCCCACAAGCGGGGGGGCCGGTACACAGGCTGCAACCTCATCAGAGAGTCAGACTGAAAGCCGGAGGCCTCGCTCACAGGACAGCTCCGGGAATACAGACGCAGAACATCCCCTCCCCAATACCACGCGAAAGGACCTAACGCCCCCACTCAGCGTTGCATCACTGCAACCGCACTGGTGTGGGGGTTCGGCCGCGGACGCAAAGGCTAAGGGAGGGAACAGAGAGCACTAACACACATACAAATACACACAAACAACATGAACACTAACAGTAACACACCACACAGAAACACACTACACAAAAATACACAAAAAATAAGGATAGTCCAGATAAATCTCCACCACTGCATCGACGCTATGACTGAGCTCTGCCGATACGTGGTAGAGAAGAAGATAGATATTGCTCTACTGCAAGAGCCACATGTCTCAAATGGACGCGTGACCGGGCTTGGCTCCTTGGGGGGAGACATCATCCGCCATGAGGATGGTGAGTCAACACCTAGGGCATGCATATACGCGAGCAGTAAAAAAAGGACGTTAGGATTAATAAAAGCAGATTGTTACAGAGACCTCGCTAGCATTGAAATAACAATACAAACAGGGACAGATACAAAAGAAAGGGTGCTCGTAGTCTCCGCATACCTGCCTAGCGAGAGAGATTTCGAGCCACCTTCTCGAGAAATGGAAGAAATTATAAGAAAATACCAAGGTAAGAATATTCCAATTATTTTAGGTTGCGACGCGAATGCCCACCATGTCGTGTGGGGCAGTACCAACTGCAACAAAAAAGGAGACTTACTATTGGATTTCATAAGTACGTCTGGCTTGGAAATACTTAATGTGGGCAACACCCCCACATTTGTAACCCGGGCAAGACGAGAGGTGTTGGACATTACTATCGCTACAGATAGAATAAGTCAACACATCAAGGATTGGGAGCTAGACGAAAGCAATTCAATGTCAGACCACAAACGAATCACTTTCAGTCTAGAAGCCAAGATAGAGAAGATTCTAACAAGAAATGTGAGGAAAACAGACTGGGCCACATACGAACAGCAACTGGAGAGATGGAGCCCAGGTCCAGAAACCTTGCTAAGAGACACACAAGAAATTGAACAAGAAGCAAACAGACTAGATGCCGCTCTTAGGGAAGCATACCACAAGGCATGCCCACTGAGAGAGATAAGGCCAGGGAAAGGTCAACCCTGGTGGACAAAGGCTCTAGAGAAACAGAGGAAAAAGACGCGCCGAGCTCTCAGGAAAGCCCTGGATAAGGACGATGACGAGAGCTGGCAAGAATACAGAAAAGTGAGAAATATATATAAGAAAGAATGCAGAAGGGAAAACAGGAACAGCTGGAAAACGTTCTGCGAAGGGGTTGAAAAATACCCAGACGCGGCGCGACTAGTGAAAACGTTTTCTAAGGGTAATACCTGCAAATTAGGAAGTATTAAGAACGGAGATGAACTCATCACCGACCCTAAAAGGATACTGGAAGTGATGCTGGGAACACACTTTCCAGGAAGCGTAGAAGACAAAGATGATAACTCGCCACCCACCCTAAATCCCATAGAGGTACAGGACAAGAGTGCAATCATCACAGAAGAACATTTACAGTGGAGCGTGAGGTCCTTCCAACCATACAAGGCTGCCGGACCAGACGAAATCTTCCCAAAAATGTTACAGAATGCAATAAGACACATAGGCAAAGATCTACTCAACTTATATAATAGTAGTATCACAACTAAGCACATTCCAAGCAGGTGGAGAGAGGTGAGAGCGGTCTTCATCCCGAAACCAGGGAAGACATCATATCAGGAGGCAAAGTCCTTCAGATGTATCAGCCTCTCCTCATTCATACTGAAGACACTGGAGAAAATCCTAGATAGATTAATAAGAGAACAAATAGATAAAAGCGGATCTCCATTGCACTTAAACCAACACGCATATATGGAGGGCAAGTCAACTGAAACTGCCCTACATAACCTGGTTATAAGAGTGCAAAGATCAATAAGCAACCAAGAATATGCATTAGGATGCTTCTTCGATGTTGAGGGTGCATTCGACAAGGCAACCCCCGACTCAATAGAGAACACCCTAAATCGCGAAGGCATTGACAGAGACTTATCAGGATGGGTGAAAAACATGCTGAAACACCGTAAGATACAGGCAGAAATAGCAGGAACAACATACAAAGTGGTGGCAAAACGAGGCTTCCCACAAGGAGGATGCCTATCCCCACTACTATGGTGCCTGCTCATAGATGAATTAATAAAAAAGATAAACAGGATGCACATATACACGCAAGTCTACTCTGACGACGGTGTGATCCTAGTGACAGGAAAAGTCCTCAGCGTCATGTGCGAAATCATGAACAGAGGCCTAAAAGAAGCATTAGCATGGTGCAGGAGTAAGGGCTTAGACCTAAACCCTGACAAGACCAAACTAGTCTTGTTCACCAATAAGACAAAAATAGGATGTGCTGTACCACTGAGACTAGATAATCACGAACTGGAAAAAGTCAGGGAGGTGAAATATCTAGGAGTAACCCTGGACAGCAAGCTAACCTTCAAGACTCATATTAGCAATACATGTGCAAAAGCCAAAATGGCAATGATGCAATGTAAAAGGACAATAGGAAGAACCTGGGGCATAAAACCAGAAGTAGCATTATGGATTTATAAGGCAATAATTTTGCCAAGAATCCTACATGGAGCCCTGGTATGGTGGCACAAGGCTGCCATCGGGGAAAACAAACAAGAACTAGATAAAGTCCAAAGGCTTGCAGCCCTAATGACCACGGGCGCGATGAGGTCTACACCAACAGCCGCGCTAGAGATCATACTGGGGCTGAATCCCTTGGATCTAGAAATAAAAAGAAAAGCAACCGAACAATGGTTCAAACTAAGAAGCACTGGCCTATGGACCGGAAATTTTATGGACAAAGGTCATGCAAGTATAAGTAAGAACTACGAAGATAAATTGTCAATGATTCTATCCAATAACGACCTAATTAGGAAGGAGAGAATCTTCGACAAGAAATACAGAATACACATAGGGAAACGAGATGAATGGCGCATAGATCCCAGTGATACTATCTGCTATACAGACGGTTCAAGAAAGGAATTGACTAGTCTATCCGGATCCGGAGTGCATATAACATGCAAAGATGGAACTGAATTGGACAGGTCAATACCCCTAGGAAGATTTGGAAGTGTCTTTCAGGCAGAGATATATGCCATAAAGGAATGCGTGGAAATAATGGAACACCTAACCACAACAGGAAAGGTGACCATATACAGCGATAGCCAGGCGGCACTGAAAGCGCTTGACAAAGTGGAGACAACATCAGCAACAGTCAAGGAATGTAAGGAATCACTAGATAAACTGGCCAAGAACACCGACGTAACGATTGCCTGGGTCCCCGGACATGAGGGAAACACGGGCAACGAGCGGTCTGATGAACTCGCCAGAGAAGGTGCTGATGAAACCTTTGTGGGGCCGGAACCCCGGTTGCCCATAGCACACAAAATCGCCAAAGGAGTAATCAGCCACAGAACAACAGCAGAAACCAACCAAAGATGGAAGACCTCGACTGGAATGAGACAGTCGAAAATCTTCATCAAGGGTATGGACAAGAGAACGACGAGTCATATCATGAAACTCTCAAGAGGAAACATGAGACTCGCCATAGAAGTAATAACAGGGCACTGTCGACTAAACAGACATCTGACAGTGATAGGAGTAAAAACCGACCCGAAATGCCCAGAGTGCATGGACAGCGATGAAACAAGCTTCCACCTGCTGGCAGAATGCCCCATGTACTCATTGACCAGATGGGAACTCCTAGGGTCGGACAGACTATACGAAGATGACATTAGCAATCTGAAGGTGGAACAGATAATAAGATTTGTAAAGGACACAAGAAGATTCGACGGGGGACCGTGAGAGCTGGATCAACCATACTCTCCCCAAGGGGAGAACTGGGGAAATGGACGAAGTGGCCCGCAAGAACCGCGGGTGGATCGTCCGTCCGGCTGCCGGTGTCCCCGTTGGAAATAATAATCTTCCTGCTGTAGGCAAAATGTTTTTATTAAATGTTTACAATAAAAATTTTATATCGGGGTTTATTCCACAACAGTGGCGGACAATCAAAATTATACCTATTCCCAAGGCCAGTAGTAATAACGATTTTGAACCAAAACTGAGGCCTATATCGCTCATTTCTTGTATTTGTAAAATATTTCACACAATGATAGTAAAGAGACTTGAGTGGTTTGCAGAGAAAAACAAAATTTTATCATCTAATACATCTGGCTTTAGAAGGGGCCAATCATGTTTGGACTGTTTAGCAAGACTAGTGAGCTACATCCAAATAGGATTTTCTCACAACATACCTACTGTTGCATGTTTTTTAGATATAGAGAATGCTTATAACAATGTCTTGCCTGAGTATGTTGTAGACACGCTTGATAGTATGAATGTGGGTTCTAGCATTTGTTGAAGATTACTAGTTAAGAATGATCATGATGGTACTGTTGTAAATAGATGGACAAACAAGGGCTTGGCCCAAAGGGGATCCACTATCTCCGTTACTTTTTAATCTTACTACATATAAAATATGTCATGAAGTGGTGAGTGTCTGTAAATCGCAATATGCCGATGATTTTGTATTTTTCCTCAGACACAAAGACCTGAATTACTGGGAATCCACCATGCAATTGGCACTTAACGATATGATTCATAAACTTAGTGAAATGGGATTGCAAATTTCATCAGAAAAATCCAATGTATGTATATTTACTCGAGGGCGATCAAGGAAAAGCATACAACTTAAAATCAATGAGCATCTTATAAATACAGTAGAAAATATTAAATACCTAGGTATGTGGCTTGACCGCTCCTTATTGTGGGGTAAACACATTAACGAATGTGGTCAGAAGACTACAAGATTTTTAAATTTGTTAAAAGTATTAGCAGGTCCTACGTGGGGTATTCATCCTAAATTTTTGCGTACATTATATATTTCATTAATTAGAAGCAGATTAGACTATGGATGCTTTTTGTATGGTGGATGTGCTAATGTACACCTAAACAAGTTGGATAAAATACAGAATCAAGCAGCAAGAATTGTCGGCGGATTTATAAGAAGCACACCCATTCATGTAATGGAAAGTGAACTTTGTTTACCACCTCTGAATATTAGACGAACGTTTCTTGCATATAAATTTTGTTTAAAAAGTATGTCTTGGACTAACAATATAACAATTCAATATTTAGAAGAACTCAAAAATTTAGTCGAGTTGAGGTACTGGCAAACAAAAAAGGTTCCATTACTTGTTAGAGCTTATGATAAATGTATTCCTCTCAATGTATATTCATCGAACCCATTAGATATGTTTTCGCTTGATGTTTGGGTGACACGTATAAACATCACAGATGTAATCCAGTATAATTTAGACAGTGTAACAGGTCCTAAAATAACTTTAAACTTTGCTACACTTAAGTTTTACGTAATTAAAGAAATCCATGATAAATATTTTAGCTTTAGCAAATATTTTACTGATGGGTCACTGTGTGAAGCGGGTTTAGGCGCCGCTTTTGTTGATGTAAATATAAACCATGCAGTTATGTACAAAGTAGATAGTAATGTTTCCATTATGACCTTGGAACTCATAGCAATTTATGCAGCCATTAATTCTGCTGGTAATTCTAATGATCAGTTAATAGTTATATTCACATACAGCAAGAGTAGCTTATAACACTTAGCTCGATGCGCGTCTGGTGCCAGAGGTGTGTCGGTGGCTTATTTGATATTAAACAAGATTAATTACCTTATAAACAAAGGTATAATGCTTAGGTTGCAATGGGTTCCATCTCACATAGGCTTAAGTGGAAATGAAGAGGCTGACAGATTAGCAAAATTAGCTGTGTTAGAAGGAGAGGAATTTTGTATAGAACCTTTATATTCGGAACACTTGTCGAAATTTAAAAACATTTGTTATACTGAGTTTATAGAATATTTTGATGAACGTAGCAAGGAAAAAGGGATTTGGTACAAAACAATTATCGGTCAGCCTCTTCAAATTCCGTGATTTATTCATAATAGTTTAAGTAGAATACAAATAGTTCTGTATCACAGGCTGCGCTCAGGACATTATCCATGTGCAAAGTTTGCTCACTTAATGAAACGGGCTGATTCTCCCAACTGTACAACATGTGGAACAGTCGAAGATGTAAACAATATACTTATTCAATGTACAAATAATAGTGATGAAAGGGAATCATTGAGTGCTAAATACAAATTAAACACCTATGACGTTGGGCAATATTTGGGACTGCTGACTTCTCCTTCGTCAGAAAAAGCAGACCTATTGTGGCAATTATTTAACCCTTAATGATTCCTGTATATTAATATGTAAATAATTATTCTTTGCTGTAAACTGTTTAGGGTATGATGAGGCTGACATGTCCATTATGGACAAAAGCCTCAACAAAATAAAAGAAAAAAAAAACTTAAACATAAGACTGCTTGTCTATTGCAGTTCCCAAGAACTACAAATATAATTTAGCAGGTGTATCACGTCACAGATATACGAATACAAGTGATTGGGCTCCAGCGTTCTTGGTGGAAGTCAAACCGGCCAAGTGCGAGTCGAACTCGTACACAAAGGGTTCCGCAACAAAAAGAAAAAAACACGTTTGTTGTTTAGGAGCCTCCTATTTTTATTATATTCTGTTTTTTAGTTATTTATTATATTCTGTTTTTTAGTAGATATTTGTTGATAAAGAGACAACCGTCGGACGGACGGACGGATAGGGTTCCCGTTTTGCCCTTAGGGTACGAAACCCTAAAAAGGGAGTTAAGTATCTAGATAGATAAAAATCTACAGATGATAGCTCTAAATAAAAATAATAAAATTAACAGTAAGTAGATATGAGTTCGTCGCATTTGGTGTCGAGGCGGAAGTCGGAGTTCTTCACAGAACTCAGCAAGCGTCTGAGGTTACGTAGTAACTATTTATTAATCTGTGTCTGAGGGAAGAGACTGGTGACACGCGCAGGCAGCTTTCTCGCGCAAAGACTCTCATTGGCAATTCAGCGCGGGAATGCCGCCTGTGTTACACAAGTTTACATATTTATTTTAGTTTTTAGTTTTAGATAGTATAGTTTGTAGTTTGTATAGATTTTTTTTTAATTTAATTTTCCTGTACCTTGTATATATTCATGAAATGTCTTATTATAAGTATAGAGCACAGTAGATATAGATACTTATTGGTAAATGGTCATGGAGGTATATTGTAATTCTTACGCACATATCACGCCTATATCCCCGGAAGGGTAGGCAGAGGTGCATTACACACCCACAATTTGCCAGTATACTTAGTCCCACGTAATAGGGGACAACCCTATTGCCGTCACCGGGCACATTTATAGTGGATTATGTCCTAAATGGCCGAACGAATTTAATAAAAAGTAGCTGAAGTAATTAAAGTCCTGGGCGTCTCAGAGTAAGTTGTAATTCTTATTGTAAATAAATCCTCACATGTATTGTAAATAAAGGTAGTATTATTCCCTATTCTGTGCTATAGGTAGGTACCATCTTAATTTTTGTGTTTTAAAATCTAATAAAATATCACAAACAAATGTAAACCACATTAAAATTCGTAATAAATAAAAGACAAAAAAAAGCGGTCTCTGACTCCCTTTCATAAATCCGACATTTTGTCATAATTAGAACTCGGTGGCGCTTACAGTTTTTTTTAAAGTTTTTCTACTATTGACGAATGAGTGGTGTCCCCGTTTAAGAATAATTACCAGAACTGTGGTAGTATTTTATTTGGTTCAGTCGTTTATGTTTCCTTCGCTTCAATTTTTAATTAGGCATTGATTGTCTGAGAAGTCGAATGCTTAGTGAAAATTAACTCCTTAGTTGAATTTGATATAAGCCAGTACGCGTTGGTTAGCCAGTAATAATAGTAGGTAAGTATTGAATCTTTGTTAATTTTATGTTAAAAAAATGAATTAATTTGTTTGTATTTAGCGAAATTAGTGCAATTATATAAAAAATTCAACATCTTACCCCATTGTTTTATCATTCGCCATGTAACGCCTGATTCCATTCAAGAATTGTTTTAAATTTTGCTCTTTAAAGCTAGGATTTTGTTGATTTTGAGTACTAGGTCTATGAGCTTGTGGTTTTCACAAGTACATGGACCTAGTACTTAGCTGAGCTTTTCAACCAACTTGCAAAAAAGGAGGAGGTTCTGAATTCGACTGTATGTTCTTTGATTTATGTTTGTTACCTCATTTCTTCGGACTGGGTGAACGGATTTTGAAATATTTAGTTTTTGGGAGTCTCAAGTGGTCCCATTTAAATTTGGTCCCATTTCGACTACTATTTGGTCCCATTTCGGTAGTTTGAAGTCGGTTGCTGTATCAATTTATGACGTGTATTTTTATTGTTTCATCAACAAGAAAAATGTTATAAATTTCATAAAATAGGTACCTACATAACTGTGAAGTCGTTTAAAAACGGTAATTTGAAAATAGAATTGGATTTCTTGTATGGCTACGGTATCCCAAAAGTTTCAATATAATTGACAACTCCTCACCGGGACGTTTCCGCATACCCAATAGCGCTATTCCGTGGCGTCTAAATTACTCCCGTATGAGATGCCTGAACTCGCAGTACACGTGTTCGAGACCAGTTTGGTATTTTAGAGAGCATTTTAGTTTAATTAGTTGATTTCTGAACGTTTTCCATGATTTATTTTTGGCGGTAACGGTTCATTGAGGTTATATTTACTGTTGCAAACAAAGTGTGTTTTAAAGCGTTGTACCGTTCTATATAGGCAGGCCTATGTTACTCGCCTAACAATCGCAAAAAATACTTGACGTCAGCGACAACTTGAAGTTGTAAGTCAGTAAGGGTTGTCTCTTGTTTGTGACACGGCATTGACCATAGAGTTGATATTAAGGCATTAACGTCATAATTATTGGTCAAATTATGCTGGCACTTTCCTCACAAGCCTAACGATCGAATTATGTTCTCTGTAAACAAAAGAGTGTACTTTAATTAACGTCAGAGGGCCAGTTCTGTATGTAAGTACAATTCCCTATTCTGTGGTACTTAGGGTTTAACCAGGTTTAACTAATATCTTAAAAGACCATAGCTGTCCATTCCGACAAGTGGTGCACCTACTGATCAACGAGCGAGCCTCTGGGCTCTCTGGGCATCAATAACAGGTTGTCCTCTATTACGTGGGACTGTGGGACTTGGGACCAACAACGTTCCCGACAAAACGGTAAATAACCTAAATCAGGTACCTTACTTATAGCTATGCAATACAAAAGGCGTGATTGAGTAGGCAAGTAAGATATTTCTCAGATTTACAATAAGAATTACAATATACAAAATATACATAATTATAGACTAAAAATATTTACATTACAAAATATCGTTTAAAAAATCCTCCGCGTCATTGCCGACTGGAAAGGTTCCCAGAATGCTGGCTGTGTTGCCACGTTGGATGGCGATACTTATTTTTTGGGCCAGAAAATTACCAGCCTTCTGGTCCTGAGAAGCATCGATTAGACGTTTAGCAATGTCTCTATAAAGGCGGCGAGGACTCGGACCCCATGACCCCAGTGTCTCAACCCCAAACGGCTCAAATATGTAATCACCTGCTAGGTTAGCATTTTTACGCCGTTTAAGGCCTTCAGCCGATGCAGCAGCAGCGCCGGCACATCCGGATGTGCTTGGAAGGTGTGAAGGTGCTAAGGTGTCAACGCATGTAGCGTCCCACACCAAAGGCCTTCCCATCTTCCACGGTAGCAACGACATACCGTCCGGTCTCTTTCCATCGCTTCGTGCTAAACCATTTGGTTCACGTACGGCCGGAAGACCTGCGGTGGAAAGAGCCCTACGAATTATGTCGTTTAGAATAGCGTACCGAGGTATACGACCTGCGCTTCTGCTACAAGAAAGGCCATGGTGTCCCAGATTATCGACGGCTACTCCACAGGTGCAATGATGCGGGGATACACAAGGTGTACTCAGCCGAAGGCAAGTGGCAATGCGGAAGGTTGTGTCGTCCAACATTGTACCAATGTTGGGCGATGGGAGCGCCTGGATCCATAACCCTGACTCCCATTCTCCAACAGCTAGTAGGCGTTCACGCTCTGAAATATTGACAGAAGTGTCAATTAGTGTATTAATTCTCAATTTACAGAGCGGCGAATCCCACAGTCGCTGTGAGCCTAGGCGTGAGGGCAGATCAGTGTCGGGGCAAGACATCCTCCAAGCATTTATGGCATCGGTCTTGCATCGCACCTCGGCATCAATCAGTGTATTTGACAAAATTTTCCTGACTAATTCTTCGGTGCTAAGGACCGACGACAGAAATGCTGGCAGACTGACATCCGTGACTCTACGAATACCTAGCCCGCCCAAGCGAACTGGATGAGACGCTTGGACCCAGGCCCGGTCATTAATATTTACATTTAAAAATTTACACAAAGAATTTTGTAGTAAGTTGTCTAGTCTGGCCAAAATTTCTTCATTTTTCCAAAATTGTCCTGAACGGAGGGCATGTGTAAATTTGGGTACGAAAAGAGATTGTACCTAGTTCTTTGGTCTGTAACTCTGTGTACTCTCCTTAACCCTTCGTCGAGCGCGTACCCGGGATTTGGCAATGGACTATGCGGTGGAAATTTAATTTTTTTTTTTTTTATTTTTTATTTTATACGGAGACTCGTGTCTATGGTAACAGGCCCGGGGGTTTGTGTCACTTGTACGGGTCAAATGACACTACATATATCTCAATTTGTCGTTGTCCCAGTTCTTCCATGGGGACTAGTGATATTTTAGTGTCAACTCTAGCAGGGCAGCAGCAAGTTATCAGGGTCGCGGTCCACGGTTTTCTTACTTTATTCTTAAAAAAAACAAGAAAAAATTTCATTCTTGTAATTTTATAACCATTTGGGGAAGCCGTCTCGTCTTCGTCAAGCAAACCTATCAGTTGATCGGGTTGAGAGTTCAAATATGATAATTATATGAACAAGAGAAGGTTCAAGTTTAGGTGAATAAATACCTGGATTTTCTTAGTTTTATAATAAAATAACCTTTATTTACAATAAGAATAACAGCGTCATTTCTGACCGGGAAGGTTCCCAGATGATAAAACCAATTAAAGACATTTTGTCTTCCGCCGGTGTTTGATCAAAAACCTGATTTTACCGTAAACCTGCGTACACAACCTACCTACGTAAACATACCTACCCTATTAGGGTTCCGTAGAAAAGGTTTCGGAACCCTTATAGTTTCGCCATGTCCTCGGCTTTCCTCCCAAATGTTAAGTGCTAGAAACATGAAATATGTTTATTTACTACGCCGAGAAAAAGACTAAAAAAAAATTTTTTTTTAATATTTTTGTTTCGAGGACCTCTCCTACACTTACTCTATCGTGTGGGGTATCACTAGATAGGTCTTTTAAATTCATTGTTTACTTTCACGTGTGTATAAGTACAAAGTCCAGTAGGTATTGTATTGTGTAAAAAATCAAATTTGAGTTTTTGAGTTACCCATGATCCCTGAGCTCCCCCGAGTCGAACAGTGATTTTTGGAAAATGTACGAGTACCTGTGTAAGTACATATGTTCGAATAGCTACAGCCATTGGACTGATTTCGCTCAAATTGAGCACGAAAGTATAGTAATTAATAGGACAGCTGACGGGGAAGCTTCCACATAGGTACCTTTTCCAGGACAGGATTAAGGAATGAGAAACTCTCAAAAAACAGGTTATAATATTTTTTTTCGTTTTTTTTGCTAGCTCAAAAAACTGCTTGAACATTTTTCTTAAAACTTTCATCAATTGTCATTAATAGGGTATCATCGATCATAAAGCGGCATATATCCCACACAGTGGATAGCATGTTCGCGAGAACCGAACGTTTTAAACGTTCGTTTCTCTGCCGAACGATAGTGGCCTGGAACGCCCTGCCTGTGCACGTGTTTCCTCCCACATAAAACCCTGGGTTCTTTAAGCGAAGCGTGAAGAGGCACATCAGTAGGTCGTCAAGTTGAGGGCCACTCTCTATAGTATTGTGTGCTGTGAGAGTGGCCCACAATCGCTAGACGTCGTCACGACTTACCACCAGGCGGGCGGAGTTAATTTGGCGAACCCAATATAAAAAAAAATAGTTGTACAAAACTTTTTATTTGACTTTTACGAGTTACACTACTAAAATAGGAACAAATTCATCCCGGTTTACGGTAAATAAGGTATAATAGGTACCCATTCTTAAACTCTATATTGAAAAAAAAAAGACTTAGATAACTTACTATTAAAATTTGTCCTATGCTACAGCTAAATTGTATTCATTTCTAAGCAGAAACACAGATTAACCTAACCTCATTATCACTAACCAAATCTGACAAATATCAGAACTAATTACCACCAAAATTAACCAACACAAACCATAACCTTACGTCCATAAATCAATTATGTCGCTTCCATTCCGCTGGTAGCATGTGACTACAGTAATTAACTAAACTAACTAAATAATTACAAGAATTAATGTGACTCCGCGTATATCAACCTCCTTCTCAAATAAATCTCCGTTTGATGTCCACACGACTGCGTACGCGCATCTCGGCCACGCCCACATAACGCTGATTGGCCCATCTCTAATTATAACTCTATGGCTCTTCATGAGATATTTGCATTATTTAAACACAATTTATAAATTCTATACTTTATTTTAAATTAGATAGAGTTGATTTTTTAATGATTCTTAAGAGAATTTACTGTCATCTAGAAAGACGCCCATTAGTAAAGACTCTTAATCTTCATTCGAACCAGACTTTGGTCTGCCAAATATAACTAATTTGACAATTATATTATTTTGAACTTTATTACCTTAGTGATAAGACGGATAGATACCAAAAATCCCTTGAAGACGATTATGTTTTTCAAAAGAGGTAGTTAAAATTCCGTCCGCAGTTTCAGTCGACGAATTGACAAAAACGCATCGTCGGGTTTTCTTATTAGTTTAAATTATTGCACATTAAATAGTTGGGCGCTTAAAATGTGATCCAAAATGTCTTCTAGTCTCGTGCGGAGCGCACGTTGACAAAATAATAAAAATAAATCCCGTTCAGCGGGAAAATTGCGTGATTTAACTACAATATTCTAAATTTAAATAATCAAAATCGAGAAAAGTCAAAATGGAGAATTCCCAAATGGACTTCGAAGAAACAAAATGTGATAAAAACGAAACAAAATTACCATTTTCCATTGATAGTTTATTGGCAAATAAATTTGAAAAAACTATAAATGATTGTGAAGCGTCAACTAGTGCGGTGATTTGTGATGTAACAAGTAATTTTACTAGTGATGTGACTGATAACATTGGGTCCGACGATGACGCGTGTAGCAATAGCTCTGAAAATGTCGACGTCGACGGGTCTACAGTTGGAGATGCGCACGAGTTTCTTGATGTTAAATCAACTGACTATGGACAATCAGGTAAATAAGTTTCTAAGCAATTAAGTTTGTTAACTATTCTCAAATATCTTTACATCGAAGACGAGGTACTTAACACATTGGTCAAAATTTTAAAATATGTCAAAAGTTTTGGTCAGTTGGCAGAACGCTCCACATAGAAAAGGAACAGTCGCTGTTTCGAGGCTGACCCAAAACTATAATTTTTGTGATTCATATTTTAAAATTCTTACGGCGTAATTAAGCTAGCAGACGATTATATTAATTATTTTTTTATATAATTATTGATTTTACCTATTTGAGCCGTTTCTGGTTGAAATACTACTGATCTATATCAAGACCAGAAAGCTGGTTCCAACCATTTTCTGGTTTGGAGAATTAGTATCGAAATTCAATGTGACAATGCTGCCAGAATTCTGGAAACCTTCCTTCCCATTCAACAATGACTCGGAGGAATTATTACCACCAATTTGAGTAAATATTTACATAGTTAGATACTATTATTGGATGTAACACAAACAAAATAATCTGACTGTAATGGGACGGTGGTGTAATTTCAAAATCATACCTAACGCAAATTGTTTAATTTTCATGAATATCTCTTGTTGATAGAGGACCTTTTTGACTACAATTGATGATTGAAAATTTAAAGATACCTAATCGATAGCGCCGTATTTGAGAAAAAAAATCAGTCAGTGGAAATATAAATTATAAGTATCTACTCGTATTATATTATACCGACGTGTTTTTATGCAATAGATACGTGTAGCAAGTTGCACCAAGTGACGTCAATTGACAGTATTAAAAAGTCTAAAATTCTGCTTTTGGCGGTTTTTCCTTTCTTAATCAGTCCCTGGAAAAGTTATGTCAATGAGACTCCCCGTCAGCTGTCCCACTATGTAAATAAGTAGGTTACTGAGACTTCGGTGTCCGTTCGTTTGTCATGAACCATGAGGGCCCGTTCTCACTTATCCGACCAGTCTTTTTGCCCTGAAACCGGACGCCGGATGTGGGTGTTCACATTATATCTGATCAGTCTGTTTTGCCGAAAGGTTGGCGGTTCGACTCGCCGCCAGTTTACGTTTGTATTTTGTACGCGATGGACGGTGACGATGATGTTCTTATATTGTGGTGGTATTTGAGACGAATGAGACGACGCGAGGAAGGGCGGGGCGGAGGGGTTCTCGTCTTCAGTCTTCTTCTTCTTTCTTTAAAAACGTAGCTCCATCGATATATATCGATGATTCGCCAATGTCAAGGTAATCCTTGATTAGTTGATAGTCCCGCACAGAAGAACTAGTTATTCCTAACTAGCTCCAGGTGCAGGACAAGACGCGTTATTCGGTATGAGAGAGTCTGGAAACCCGGTTTTTGGCGGAGCGCCAGAATTAACCTAAAAAGCCACCTGCCACGCGCTCAGCAGAAATCGAACTTCGTCTTTAGTCTTGACGCAACGTTAGTTCACACTCATCCGATCCGGGAGTTCTTACTGATCGTCGCAGTGGCAAAACGTCCGTCAAATAACTCGGATCAGTATTTTTTCCCGGTGAACAGCCCCATACAAATTGTACTGCCACTGGCAAATCCGTCTATTTAGACTGGCCGAGAAAAAAGACTGGTCGGATAAGTGGGAATGGGCTTAGAAAGTTGATTTTTTCACAGATGATGTATTTCAATTGCCTCTATGTAAAAATACTTACCTACTAAAAAACAGAATACTTATACAGAACAAACGTGATTTTTTTTTGCCGTTTCGGTACGGAACCCTTTTGTACGCGAGTCCGGGTTCCTTACCTAAAGGGTTAAAACGGAACTCTATTACTGGCACCGCTGTCCGTCTGTCCGTCTGTAACCAGGCTGTATCTCATGAATGAACCGCAATAATTGTTAGACAGTTAAAATTTTCACAAATAATTTATTTATTATAGACTAATAATAAAGGTTAAGTATTTATTTATTTATTTAATTTATTTAGAAACAAACACTTTGACTGCCTCGGTGGCTCAGTGGTATGAGTATGCGACTGCCGCCCCTGAGGTCCCAGGTTCGATTCCGGGTCGAATCGAATTATTTGTGTGATCCACAAATGTTTGTTTCGGAGTTTGGGTATTTTCTATGTATATTATGTATGTATTTAGAAATATATAAGTATGTTTATCAGTTGTCTAGATCCCATAACACAAGCTTATATTAGCTTAATTTGGGCTAGATGACGTTGTGTGACAATGTCCAAAAATATTTATATTATTTATTTTATTAACAGTCATATACATAACCAATTTTACAGAACCTTCATATCATTGTAGACTTACAGTTTCCTGTATTTTAGAAAAAAAAAACTACATAAAAAAAAACATTACACCTAAAATACTTTAATACTACCTAAAATACTATTATTACTTACCATTGCTTTGTCATGGATTTTCGCCGAGTAACGCCTGGTTCCATCCTAATATTTAATACCTAACTAATATTAATGTCTGAGTTCGATTTTTGCTGAGCGCGTGACTGGTGGCTTTTAGGTTTAGGTTACCTCTGGCGCTCCGCAAAAATCGAGTTCCCAGACACCAAACAACGTTTCTTGTCCTGCACCTGGAGCTAGTTAGGAAGTTCTTCTGTGCGGGACTATTAACTAATCAAGCATTACCTTGACATTGGCGAAATCATCGACGAATATCGATGGAGCCACGTTTTTAAAAAAGAAGAAGAATAGGTAATAATTAAGTCAGAAGAATGTCATAATAATCATAATAGGCCGAATGCCGGTTTTTTTTTCTCTTACAACAATACAATGTCAAGCTCACTAAATAATATCTACTATAATACAATGTCAATCTCAATCTCAATAGATAATTTATTTATCGGAAGACAACCGACCACGCCACCGAGAAGCAGTCTATAAGCCTATGCGATACCTTTTTTTATTTGTTTATTTATTAATTCACTTTTGAAGAAGGCTAAATATGTACAAATATTGCTTACAACAAGCCTCCATAGGTAGGTTTTTCCACCGTAACGTCCATTTAGCCGGCGTCGGAAGTACTCGGAAGGATAACCCTGACAATTAGAACGGGGTCGTAGTTTTGTATCGCACAGGATACTTGTCAAAGCACCTGTGCTCGGTAATCATTTGCGACGCACGTTAGGTAAGGTCCTGGTTGACCGCTAAGCTTCGATTTCTCGATGGCTCCACTCTCTCTTTCATCATTCACCGAGCCTTTTCCCAACTTAGTTAGGTAGTCGGCTTTCCAGTCTAACTGCGATTCGGCTGAACTTCGATATTTTCCGTGAAGCGACTGCCATCTGACCTCCACAACCCATGGGCGATATCGAAGTTCTGTAGTTTTAGATTTTTGATTAAGGGCTCCAACTACCCCTAACGACTGCCATAGATGTTCGTATGACAACTGGGACCGAAGGCTTAACGTGCTCTCCGAGGCATGATAAACTCCAGTACCTCTTTGTACCATTAAAACAATGACCCCAAGGTCCCAAGGAGCGCTCCCAATTAATACAGCTTCTACGTAGATTGAGCGGAAACCTTTTTCATGTTTTGTTTTTTTTTACTTGTGGAATTCTCATGGACTTCACCCCGCCCCGAACTATTCGTGATGTTTACAAAGTTTTATAGTAGGTAGGTACCTATAAGATTCTTGGGCATATCAGACTCATATAGAAAGGATGATCAGAAGGATTTCCCCAGCGCATCAAAACGTATGATCCTAAAATGCCTGCTACTTCTGCTAGGGTGAGGCTAGCCCGAATGTCCAGCACCTTCTTACGCCACTAGTGCAGTGCCACGAGGGCTCTCGCTTCCAGGTCCCATAAAGGAGTTTTTTAGTATTTGTTGTTATGGCGGCCACATAAAGTTCCTAAACGTCGCGAACGGAACTGAACTGCCGGAGTAAACCTCTCTTTGTCATACCCCGCAGTCGCACAAGTTACGCAGAGAATGCCTTCATGAGACGTGCTTGCAGGTTGTACAACGATAGATTGTTAAGCGTGGATTTATTTGGTGAATCTCTTGGACATCTGATAATCTATAGAGATCTGATTCTAATTCAATTTTTTTATAGTTTTGTCTAATTTTGTCAGATTGTCAGACTGTAGCTTTATTTTAGGTGTAATGTTTTTTTTATGTAGTTTTTTTTTCTAAAATACAGGAAACTATAAGTCTACAATGATATGAAGGTTCTGTAAAATTGGTTATGTATATGACTGTTAATAAAATAAATAATATAAATATTTTTGGACATTGTCACACAACGTCATCTAGCCCAAATTAAGCTAATATAAGCTTGTGTTATGGGATCTAGACAACTGCACACGTTTACTTATAAGCAAATATGTTCTAACCACAAATTTTGCTGTTCTCTCTGAGACAGTCTTGATAATGCTTCGTTTAAAGGTGAAACAATTGTCGACGTTTTGTTGTCTTTTTAATCCTGCGAAAAATAGTGCTATTAAGAAATTTAAAATAAGTTTAAAGAAAAAAAAGGATGTGATATGAAGTATGTGGGGCAGACGGGCAGGTCCTTTGAGATCAGATATAAGGAGCATACGGCGGCGTTCCGCAACGGTTGTCCTGAGAAGTCCCTCTTCGCGTTTATGTGAGAAAAGGTTCAAGCTGAGTGTTCGGGAAAGGCTAGAAATAGTTAGAAGAGATGCGGATACCTTACTCAATGAACAAATAGATTTTCACACGTCTCCCTTACTTAATCTGGTTGTAAACAGACAGACACATTAGTTGGTTGTTGGTTTGTATGTGTCGTTTGGCATTTCTACACAATTTGTTGAAAATTAATAAGATGAAGTCTTGTATTGGTGAATGCCTATTTTTGGGTACTTAGTTAGCAAGATCTGAGGTTTCTACCCACGTTAGTTATTGTGAAAAAATCCTACATCACGATAATGAAATTTGCACACGTTTACTTATAAGCAAATATGTTCTAACCACAAATTTTGCTGTTCTCTCTGAGACAGTCTTGATAATGCTTCGTTTAGAGGCGAAACAATTGTCGACGTTTTGTTGTCTTTTTAATCCTGCGAAAAATAGTGCTATTAAGAAATTTAAAATAAGTTTAAAGTGTTTTTTTTTTTCTTTTTTTTTTTTATATTTTACTTACCATTGCTTAGTTAGGTATATTTGAATTTGTCATTTACAATATTGTATTTAATTGAAATTTTTAACTAACTACTTTTCATGATTTATTTTGCACACCATAGTTATGGTAGAATGTATGACACCAACCACATCCTTACCATCTACGCTGTACCATTACCACCTAAGTACGCTGTATTACAACATTCTGGCAATTAAATGATTTGATTTGAAGGCCGCCCTTTGTACATTAGTTTTAAGGCATGTATGTTATACGTTACTATTTATTGCTTGTGTACAATGTACAATAAAGAGTATGTATCTTATCTTATTCTCCGCCTTCGACTCCGGAGGTTGAGTTCAATTCCCGGGTCGAATCAATTATTTGCGTGATCCACAAAATAATGTTAGTTTGGGTGTTTTATATGTAGGTAAATTAATTATTTATTATAGAGGTAACTAGACAACCGGGTCTTTTCACAGTTAGATTAAGTTCAGCTCAAGACAAAATGTAGGATTTTACTTTTCGATTTTGATGAAACAACCTTATTGTGCTCGTGACGGGAGACTGACTATTGTAACGAAGATAGCTTCTTCACCGACGTCACACTATTACGCAGCAAGAAAGTCATCGTCATTCTAATTGTAAGCGAGTTGTAAGCATTCCAGGCGGGTGGCACAGCCAGCGGTAGGTACCTAGATTGACTCCGCCAGGATCTCATGGAGTTATGGAGGGTGCGACTTGAGCAACCCAAGTGGGGTACCACCATCATCGCGGCGGTGAGACCGATCATGGACAATTGGCTGCAGAGGCAGCATGGTGATCTCACGTATCGTGAGACGCAGATCGTTACCGGGCATGGATGCTTCGGTAGCTATCTGTTTCGCATCCATCGTGAGGTCACACCCCGGTGTCAACACTGCGAGGTTTCCGACGACGACACCGCACTCCAAACGTTGGTGGAGTGCTCAGCGTGGGCGAGTCCACCCGCCGTCCTTACATAAGCAGGCTAGAAGGGTTAGGGAAGCACGCAACCAGATTCACTCACTGACGCGGGATAAAACCCTACCCCAACGACGCGGGATTCTCATCCCGACCAAACCCCCGCAGAGACCACAGAGGTGGCTTGTAACCAGAGACGCCCGGCAACGGACGTTATAGGGGCCGCGGCCTAGATTGCAAACATTAGTAAAAAATACGTCTGCCGGTCTGTTTTTTTTTCGTTATCTCGGAAACACCTGGACCAATTTTGACGAGACTTCCATTGACAGATAGTTGAGGCTGTTTTCGCAAAAAACATGCTCTTCAATGCTAAATATCTCGCAAACGGATACTTAAATCGAAAAATCTGATTAGTAATCGCTCAATGTTTTTAAAAAACCTATCTAATGATGGAAAAAAAAAATTTCCGAATTTTATTTTAGCACTTTATCGGTGTAGTAAATATCCATGCAAAGTTTCATGTTTCTTTTTAGCACTCACCGTTAGGAGGAAAGACAGACGGACTGACAGACATGACGAAACTATAAGGGTTACGAACCTTAAAAACCTACTTACCATGGAGTATACTAAACTTACTTCCGTTAAATAGGTAGGTAATTACTCGTATTTATTATACATTAAAAAACCCCTAATTATTGCATCCGCCGACAAAACACGTCAAAATATTTCAAACAAACAAATAAATCGTTGAAACATGAACTTGTAATTCTAAACAACAAAATTAATGTAAAAAAAAAGATAAAAGTCAAGCAATTGACGCCTCCTTGCGCCATTTGACTCCACGCCATGCTCCCGCGGCTTCAGTATTTTTGGCGCCAATTAATCTGTTGGTTCGAATAACTTGTTTTTTAATAGCATGGCACTGACACCACTGACATTAAGTATTTTGAAAGAACATAAAATGAAACGAGACATACGAGTTCATAAAAAAATATATACCTACCTACTTAACTTGTCTCAAATATAATAGTTTTATGAATGTTTTAACAGTAAGTTTTGTTTAATATTAAGATTTAAATTATAAATAAATCGCAAAAACTAAAATGTCATCGGCAGGACTCAAACCCACGGCATTGGTCGTCGTAGCTCAGTTGGTCGGAGCATTGCCATTGTAAGGGAATGGCCGTGGGTTCAAGTCTTGCCGATAAGATTTCGGTTTTTGTGATTTATTACCGGTAATTTCTATCTTATCAATCAACACATATAATAAAATTGTAAGTGGTCGATGTCTGTACATCGAAGATATATTAGAGAAACTGTTGTAGGAGAGCTTTATGAACGCAATAGAACCCAAAACAATGGTTTTTAGAATTTTTGTCTGTTTGTCTGATTGTCTTAATGTTTGAACACGCTAATCTCAGAAACGGCTTAACCGATTTGAATGCGGTGTTCAGTAATGTGTTGTGGTTTATTCAACTTAACATTTAAGGTGAGTTTTATTTCAGTCGGTTCATAAATAAAAAAGTTATGTCGATCTAAAAAAACATGCAGGCGGAGCTGCGGGCAGCAGCCATAATCAATCAGTAACTACTAACTGGTGATCAAGAAAACTATAACACGCAGGTGGAGCTGCAGGTAACAGCTAGTATATAATGTAATAGTCATTGCTTTAAAATACATTAATATGAGATTTTGTTATACTTATTTAAAACCTTTAATATCGTCCGATATACGTAGGTCACACTATAAGTTTTGCGTAACTTAAAAAAACAACATGTTAAAACCAAAATATTGTGTTTATTGCTTTTCAAAATAATCTCCTTTACATTTTAAACATTTTTTCATGCGATCGAACCATTTTTTAAAACAGGAGGACCACAGATCGGAAGGCATGTTTTCTGCGTGTTGATTGAACGCTATCACTGCCTCTTCGGAGTTGGTAAAAGTGAAACCTCTCATCAAATCTTTGATTTTGGGTAAAATATAGAAATCACAGGGTGCTAGGTCGGGGCTATGCGCAGGATGGGTGACGAGTTGTACTTTTTGGGAAGCTAAAAATGACTTTGTTTTGTTGACCCTGTGTAAAGAAGCGTTGTCATGATGTAGGAGAACGTGGCTTTTGGGTCGTCTTTCGCGAACTTTTTCTAGCACCCTGGGTAAACAAATGGTAGAATACCACTCAGCATTAACACTCTTTTGATCTTCAAGTGGAATTGTACAGATGGGACCCGTAGCTGAGAAAAAACGCGATCATTTTTTTACCAACGTTTCTCGTCTGCCTCACCTTTGTTGGCTTGTTCTCATTTTCAAACACCCATTCACAAGATTGTTGTTTTTTTCGGGTTCAAAACAATAAATCCACGTTTCGTCTCCTGTGACAATGTCATAAACAGCATTAGAATGTCCGTGGACGTACTTCAGTTGCATCTGTGAGCACCATTCCACGCGAGTCCGCTTCTGCTCCGCTGTCAGTTCATGAGGGATCCAACGACAACAAAGTTTCCGAACTTTCAATTCTTCGTGTAAAATTTTCTGGATTTGACTCATAATATAGTCCTCGAATTGTCTCATAGGTAATCCACGGGTTCTCTTCAATTAACCGCTTAACAGTAGCCACATTATTTTCGTTGACGGCAGTTGAAGGCACAAAATTCGTCTTGTAAAGTAACTCGACCTCTCTCAAATTCAGCAAACCATTGCCTCACGGTGCTCAACCAAGGTGCTTCTCTCCCAAAAGTATTTTGAAGACGAGCGGCACAGTCTTGCAGAGAGAAAGAACTTTTAAAATCATAAAAAATCATCGCTCTAAAATTTTTTCGACTTAATTCCATTTACGTTGCATACGTAGAACATTGATGTGTGAAAAAAAATAATTGACAAATGATTTCCCACCAATTGTTTTTTTTTATTACTAAGAAGGTTGCAACGTTTAAAAAAATATAACATTCGAAATTCAAATAGTTCCGATTAGCTAGAAGTGCAAAGCTTTTAGTGTGCCCCATGTACAGGAAGTGAGTAAAGTGGTCTTTACAGAATCTATAGTAGACTAAGGATAGAACATTTATTTACATATAGTAAGAATAACAACAAATACATAATTATGCACAAAAATATTTTCGTCGTTTAAAAAATCCTCCTTGTCATGCCGACTGGGAAGGTTCCCAGAACGCTGGCTGTGTTGCCACGTTGGATGGCGATATTTATTCTTTGGGCCAGGAAATAGCCAGGCTCGGATAAAAACTGTGTCTAGCCAGGGCTCCGGAACACACATACAGACGAAAGCAAAATTGTCCACTCTCAAAATGTACGACGCTTTGCTCACTTTTATGGGGTCCGAGTGCTCGCCGTATTAAAACTAGCAGTATTAAGGTAGTCATACTCTCCGATATCATTGGTTGAACATGTCGATCAACTAAGTCGACTCAACCAAGCTCTAGGGGTGACAAATTACATACTTACAAAAAAATCCTTCCTCGAGAACCACTCTATCTATTCGTAAAAACTGCATCAAAATCCGGTGAGTAGTTTTAAAGATCTAAGCATACATATAGGTACATGTAAGCGACTTTGTTTTATACTATTTTATGATTTATAGATATATATTATGTGAGTGTGACAGCTTTTCTTCCGGATAGTTTGGCTCGTATTTTGAGTTGTATAAAAAACCGCCGCAATCTGCAATATCATTAACCAAATCAGTGTGATTTATTGTGACCTCTGTCTCTTATTATAAACAGCATATAATCAGGTTTCCTAAACGTCCGAGTTTATGTCTAATCACCAATCAAAACGAAATGAGAGACAATAAATATCATTTTAATATTAAGCATAAACAAATAGAATTCACGGAACTTTATAATGACCATCACCAATAATTCGTTCGTGTCGAGGTTGAGAGCAAAAAAATTTCGTGAAATGTTAATTTATTTACGATCTGGCAACAATAAAACGTTTTCGGCGACCAACGGCTTTGAACGAGCAATTGCGGCTCGAATTAGCCGTTTGAATTGGTTTCCCGCGTTCCAAGCGCACACATGGAAATAAGACCACTTAATTTGTCACAAACATGCTGAGCTAGGGTTCCCACTTTCAATTCTGTATTATAATTTTGACTGTTCGCCTCAAACGTATGGATGGTAGATGGTATCAGGCATTGGTATGCCTGATACCATCTACCATCCATACGTTTGTCCATAATGTCAAAGCTGGTGCTTTGACATAAAAATATAGTTAAAGCAGTTGGGCCCGAAATGAAGTATCTGCAGCTAGAAAGAAAGCGAATTATAGTTTAGCTAGAGAGTAACTTGTACCTATTTGCGATAAATAAGTATTACCTAGTAAAAAACACAATATCTTAAAGCGAAATCTAAAAAGTGACAACCCTATATCTTACACCCGTTAACCGCGCACTGATGTCTCATTTTCTAAATTTGTTACGAAAAGATAAATCTCCACGCGTCTCGGATCTCGTTAGCTAAATCTTTCTCCCCCATAATTATTCACTCGTTAGGAAAAAAACAAAATAAACATGAAAAGATCTTCCAACTGAAATTTAGTAAGTGGCCACAGAGCTCATTAAAAAGCTGTAAAATTCTATTACCAGACAACGGATGGGTGTATAATAGTATTCAAAACTCCACCAAACTGCATAGAGAAAAAAGTTTTGTCTATTTCTTTGAAAAGTTCACCCAAAAATAGTCTTTATGAGGAGGAACTTTAGGTGTTGATTTATTTCTGTGGCTTTTAAAAGTTTTGAAAACGGCGGGAAACAGAGACGTGGCGTTGACAAGTGAGGATAAATTGACATTAATTGCCTTACTACTGTCGTAGTGGTTTGCAAGCGTGTTTAAACTTGTATTTGTCGTGGTGGGATTATTTTAGACGCTAATTAATTTACTTACTACATTATTGTGACCGAAGTGACTTATGGCTGTGCGGACGACGTTTACTGTTACGGCTAACATTGTTGTTGTTGGATAGTATTAATCCATTCTGACTGCAAAACGTAATTTAGAAACACTGGATGTTTTATTTCAAAAACCTACATCAAAGCATGGATTAAAATAAAAATTAAGCTTAACAATATGTAAGCGTAGTCATAACGTCTTCAAAGAAGGGAGGCATTTCACTCGGTTTCATCAGCTTCGTATCTTGCGTTCGGTTGTGGAGCTAATGTTCGTGTGATGACCTCTACCGTAGATTATGCATATTATACCTACTGGTCTTTTTATTTACTTTTCAGCAATTGGTCTGGCCCCATAACCTATTTTTATTGTTGGGCTTAAGAATACTACGAAATTATCTGAGTAAAACTATATCTATATATAGAAATGGTGAATGTAATTTTTGTCCCCCCTTAGCTCTCGAGAACTGCTTATGCTACAATAATGGTTGACCCCTCTATGGATAGCCCTCGATCTGGACGCAAGCCCAAAAATCGAAAATTTGACCTAGCCCTAAGGGGTCAAAAGTTATAAGTAGGCCAAAACCTATGGCGTGGTGCGGCGCGAAGCACATTTGAATAAAAATGCTCAATTTATAATCGACGGCATACTTCGTAGATACGTTAGTTCCAATAGAATTTTAAAAAGGAAAATTTACATTTATTTTGGCGCGCTCATTAGCGTGGTGCAGTGTCCACGATTCAAAATGGCGGTGTCACAATGACATGTTGATATATTACCACTAATTACTCAAAGCGGGGAGGTGTTTATTGAAAATAACTAGTGAGGTGACGACAAGACATGTCGACTACGATATCTATGTCCGTTTGGAGTGACTTCCGTAAAAATGTAGGTATTAAGAATTAACTATCATTAGTCACTTTGAAAAGCTTTTTACTAATGGGTTCTTCTAAAGCGTAGTGGTAATGATTTAGGTACAAATGTTAAGTAGCAAAACTTCTACGTTGCCTACTGATTTTACATAAATTGTATTTGACTATCGGCACTAAAAGCATGATAGAAGAATTATACCTACATACTTATCTAATTCAAGCATTTCATTAAATGCATATGAATGTACCTACCTACATATACCTACTGTTCTTTCCGGTTACAGCCTACATGTAATTATGTATAGGATACGGTATGTACTTACATAAAATCAATATTTACAATTTTTCTCGAGTCTGTTTCTTCGGGCTAATCTCTGAAATGGCATCTATCTTCTATACCTAAATAGAAATGGGGAATGTACCCCCCTTAGCTCTCGAGAACTGCTTATGCTCCAATGATGGTTGACCCCTCTATGGATAGCCCTCGATCTGGAGGCAAGCAAAAAAATCGAAAATTTGACCTAGTCCTAAGGGGTCAAAAGTTATAGGCCAAAACCTATGGCGTGGTGCGGTGCGAAGCACCGTGCAAGACACCGTACTAGTACATATAGAATACACCGATTTTAACGAGACTCACTGGCAGTTAGCCGATGTTATAAGGTGTAACTTACTTTACATTTTATCTCGGAAACCTTTTCCCATGGGAACTAGAACACTACTCCACGATATCAGCTCATTATTAGTAGGTATACCCAGGAATCAGTAGGTTTATTAAGTACTACATACTTATCTATCCTCATCTCCAGAGATCTCTCCTTACGCATCACTCATCCTCAGACTCCAGAGATTCTATCTAGTGGTATGTAACATCTGTCCTGGCTCTTGGAATTTTGGTTTCAATTACAAACCAAACAGAGATACAGTGTTTTTTATTTCTATAGTGCCCACTAACTGCAAAAGGCTGAGTGGGATCAACAAAATTACTGGCAAAGCTTGGGTGTGTAATGCTGCTCTGCTTAATCACTGGGGATATAGGCGTGATGATTAAGTTCTTAATATATTTCTACTTACAGGATCGTGCTCGTCTCGAGGTAAACGCGCACGTACAGCATTCAGCGCTCAACAAATCAAGAGCTTAGAAGCGGAGTTTGAGAAAAATCGCTATCTTTCCGTAGCGGCCAGAGGAAGGTTGGCGAGACAGCTGAGGCTCACAGAAACACAGGTAACTCAACATTCAAGATATTGATTCATTTAGGTCACATAAATACACTTCTGATATTCATTCCAAAGCAACAGGTATAGTCTATAAGTACCTAAAAGGAAGAATCTGGTAAGAATCTTAGGCACTTCAAAAGAGAGGAATAAAGGGTTATATTCACCCATATTTTGCCATACCTTCGTTGGTTACGTGCATTAGGGGTCGGCTCTTTGGAAATATTTACGTAGCTCGTGCTGGTGCGTATGCCAGGAGGCCGTAGATATGTTGATAGGGCCTTCCGGGCCTTTGTTTTGAAGAATAATTGCTAAGTTCTAGGAATTAGTTACAAGAAAATACTTACCTACCAAATTATCTAGAAGAAAGACAGAGTTCCACAGAAACAATACTAGTTCCCACATAATTTCGCTACCTGTCTGTCTGCAGGTAAGCCTATTACAGATGAACCTGCAATCGGTGCACTGATATTAGTTTAGATAAGTGTCGACGCACGAGCGGCTTGTACAACGCGCGGTCGGCCCGTGAGAAACGGAACGTTGAGGCCCCCAACCTTACTCACTCATACCTACATCAAAATCTTGTCATCGCACACTACCCGCGATGCCTTGCGTCTTTGTGACTAATGTACTTATCAAATATACTGTCCAGTAATTTATACTACCAAACCTCGGTTATGTATGGTCCTTCGAGCCTGATATCCACTTACCTACTTGATATTTTTTGTTTCTAGATTAAAATATGGTTCCAAAATCGAAGAACAAAATGGAAGCGAAAGTACACCAACGACATAGAACTACTCGCTCAACAGTATTATAGCAGTATTGGCATTGTCAGCCCTCGTCCAATGTTTGTTGGTGACAGACTCTGGATATTTAACTACCCAAACCGTCTACCACCAACACAGCAACCGTGGATGAAATCCATAAACAATATGAACGCACCTCATCAAATAATAGACAGAAATAACGTTTTCCGAACGCTACCAAAGCCAGACATACCTATTCTACCGTCAAACGGATTTCCAAACGAACGCGCCTATATGGACCGTTTGAACATGGCGGGTAATCCAAATGTCAAAATTCCCGCGCAATCCCGCATGCTGCCGAGAGAAATTTATAACAATATGGCGCAGAGGAGTCTTGATGTGTTTAAAAATAATATTTTAAATCATAGTAGTCCGCCATTGGAGGCGAATGTTGATCATTTGAGGCGATTGGAGGAGAATTTTAGTATTTAATGTGGATACAAGAAGTATAACAACTATTTATACCTAATATTATATTAAAATTGTAAATAAAATTTGATAAGATGTTTTAAGTGATTTCTTAACCTTAGACACCATTAGTTACATAACTCAATATCGGCTGGTCTCTTTACTGCAAGCTGGATAACTACCAAAGCGCGGTCGCGGAGCAGAAAGAAATTCGGTCATTGACCCATGTATTTGTCACTCGCAGCTCGCTATGGCGTTGCCCCTGTGTAAGCAAGATGGAAAGGCAATTGTGTGCGAAATCCAAACATTACTTGGATACTTAGTATGCACTTGTTTACCAAACACAAGAGAAGGTCCAACCTATACGAATAACAAATAAGTTGTACACATACCTCGATAGATGGCGTCATACCATCTGTCTAGATGACGATATCGATGTTAGGAGGAGACTCAGTGGTCTATCGATAAGCTATATATACTGTGACTGGTACTGTTGCAAGCATGGCGCTTGCAACAGTACCATAAAGTAATTTTTTTATAATCACCTACTTTTAAAATTCGCCCAAATGAAAAGTTTACTTGAATACAACATTTATTTAACATAATATTACATTTGGTTACAATATTTAACAACATAAATAATACTTTAACTACATCACAAAATATTAGTTTACATTTTTACATAAATGCAATCGATATTGCCATTATAACCTAACAATAATTATTATTTTTGGAATAATCAATTAAAAATATACCTAAAGTTTTATTATCATCAAGCTTCTAAAGTACATGAATAAAGTAGGATATATTCAACCAATGATTGCAGACAGACAGACAGACAGACACATCACGCCTATATCCCAGAAGGGGTAGGCAGAGGTGCATTACACACCCATAATTTGCCAGTATTTTTGGTCCCACGTAATAGGGGGCAAGCCTATTGCCGTCACCGGGCACACATATACTGGGTTATGTCCAAAATGGCCAAATGAAATTTATAAAAAGTACCTAGCAGCTATAAAGTAATTTTGAAAAAAAGTTGCCTTGCGATGAAATTTTCATGAAAGGCAACTAAATCTCACGTGCCAGCCGCTATGGCACAGCCAATTTAAGTCCTGGGCGTCTCGGACTCGTCGTAGAAATGTTCGGTCGGTATCATTGGTTGAATATGTGAACTGTGGACTGCTGGACATATACTTCTCAAAATCATGCAATTTGACTTAATTTTGAATAGCAAAAAATCTCTGTTTCCAACGTATAAGCCGCGCAATATGACAATGGGATTGGCGGCCATGTTGGTGACGTCATAGTGACGTAGATTAAACTACAATACTGTATTGTTATTCGCACTTTTCAGCGATTGATGACGTCACGGAGCGGTTATTGTGACAAGGCTCTATTCCACTCACATCGTGCGCGGCTTATATATCGTCGCTCCACCGAGTCCCAGGCTTAACTCATGAACACGATCGGTCCACTGCTTTTAAGTTTTCACAGACATATTTATTACGTCCGTGTTACCAACGATGTTGGACAAGGTAAAGTATAATTTCACCAATTCCCGTAAGGTTTCTCGCACAGGAATTAAAAACTCGCGACGTATTTTCAACGCCAGCTGGGCATTTTTAACTTTGACTAACGCTCAACACCCAGCGCTTAAAATACAATACTGTACTGAAAAATCGGACGCGATTTGGACGCATTTTTAACGCGCGTTAAAAAGACGCTCGAGTGTAAGGTGCCTTAACCTGACACTTTTATATAGGCCAGTGGCACCAGAAGACCTTTAACATCTTGAGACCAATATGCTTCACAAATAAATTGATCTACATTTTATTTACTACGATTAGTAATTAACAATAATTTTATATAATACAAGTCCTATATCTACAAACGTTTAACAAAGTTCACAGTGACTAAGCTTTCAAAAAAATAATGCAATAATAAATTTTGATCTAGCATTAAACTGTCAAATTGAAAATAAACATCTGTCAATGTCAGAACGTGATAGGTAGGACATTTACATACAGCGCCATATAGTATTAAGGTAAGCAAAACTTGCACTGTGATCAATAGATACCTGGTACAATATATTATTATACACAATATATAGTGAACGGAACAAACATAGAAGCTGAGAACTTTAATCAATTCGGTGCAATCGCACATTTTCACAATAAACTTCATTTCAACAAAATTGTAAATCATGCTTTTTATTCACTGTTAAGTTCAGTTCACTATCACGTCGCGAAATTGCTCCACGTATCGTTATAATTAGTTTGAACTCAATATATTAATTTACAAAGTTTTATAGTTTTCTTCTATCATCCAATTCACCGCTATCAATCATGTGTTGGGGGCAACCCCAATCAATAATTTTGGTCCTTTGATAAATTTTATCTGTGGTCTAACAGTGAATATCAGTGACTTTATATCATTACATATATAAACGGTCCCACGATATATTTTGTTTTCTATAAAGAACCATTGCTATTACGAAATAATGATTGGTTCTATTGTCAATGTATGTCTCTGATTGGCTAGCAACGTATAGCAACTATCGCATGATTAGTGAGTGGAATGACAGGCCGGCTATAAGAGCCGAATTCGCCTTTCGAGCGATATAAATGCTTCTAAGTTTTGTTTCCGTTCACTGATAAACTGATAATATATACTATAAGCCGCGCAAGATGACAATGGGATTGGCGGCCATGTTGGTGACGTCATAGTGACGTAGATTAACCTACAATACTGTTTTGTTAGCCGTACTCTTCAGTTATTGATGACGTCACGGAGCGGTTATTATGGCAAAGTACTATCCCACTCACATCGTGTGCGGCTTATAGTAATTGTAAATATAAATATAGTTATTATATATAGAAAAAAAAATCTGAAGCAAACATTTAGTATATCGTACAGATATTCGTCCCCCTCTGTGTTTTTGTTAATCTATACGTTAAATCTGGTTTCTGATCCATCGGCCAGCATGAGTGTGACGGTACGCGAGTTGGTCCAGACAAGTCTGGCCAGTCTGGCCGGGTTGAGCCTGGCCACGTCGGCCATGGGAGCCGTGCTGTAGCACTTCACACAGCGAGTCTGAGCCGCGCCCAGACCGAATATACCTGGTTTAAAATACTTGGACATTTAGTGCTTGTTATTTTTTTTATACCCAGTGTAAGATTATAAGGCGTGGTTTACAAAAATATAATAATATAAAAGTATAGGGCTGGACTGAGCCAGCGACAGTTCCAGGAGGAAGTGACCTTGACACCACTAGCCCAAGACTTCGGCGTTCATATTATTATTAACAGTGTGCGATTTAAGGTTTCGCCTACAGAGCGTCATCTCTTAGCAGACACTAAAACTAGCTAAAGTAATGCTACCGAGACGAGAGAAAAATTTAAAAGAAAGCTTCGGGTTTTTAAAACCATTTTTATTTGTTTAATTCATATTCTAGTCGCTGTTGTCTGTATTAGAATTAAATGATTCGTTGTAAGAGTCCGAAGCAGACGTATTTATGACTGAACTATTTATTCTATAAATGTTGACAAATGGTTGACAACTACGGTACTAAATGTTTACCTGAACCATAAAACACGCAACGACAGCTCTCGTCAACCAACTTACGTCTTTACTGAGTACGAGTGATAAGGACAGAGATAATAATCGCCCGCTATCTATCTATATAAAAATCTCGTTTCGTTGGTCTTACTTTAGATAGCAACATACCGCTCTACCAGAAGGACAGTCAGTTGGCCACGACGCCGACGCCGCCATCCCAATACTTCAAAACTTGTGTTCATATCATAGTGCGACTTAGGCGTCGTTTACAGAGCGCCATCTAACAGCAGACACTTGAACTAGCTAGATAGGGACTTACCGGCGGTGCTCTGCCAGAAGGACAGTCGGTTGTCGGCCGTGGCGTAGGACACGAGGTACCGTCCGTCCGGGCTGAAGGCGCACGCGGTCACCGGCCCGCTGTGCGCCGCCAGCGACTGGCAGCGACCCGCGCGCAGCTCGTACAGCGCCAGCTGGCCCGAGTGGCTGCCCACTGGGGGGAGAACCGAAATCAGTGTAACATAGTATAAAACACAGTCCCCGTTCCCACACAACGGATTTTGATGCGGTTTTCACAAATATTGTTGTAGTGATTCTCGTCGAAAGTTTTTGTGTAAGTATATAATATGTCACGCGGGCGAAACCACGGGCGTCCGGTAGACATTCTGACACAACGTCATCTAGCCCAAACTAAGCTATAAGCTTGTGCTTTTGGATCTAGACAACTGATAAACATACTTATATATTACTAAATACATACATAACACACATAGAAAACACCCAAACTCCGAAACAAACAGTAGATCACACAATTTTTGATTCGACCCCGAGACTCCGGAGTCACTACACTGTACTACATTGGATGGAACCTTGTCACAATAACCGCATAGTGACGTCATATATTGCTATAAATATAAGAATATTTATTATAAGGGAATATAATAAATATTCTAGAACATACACACAGCTCCATCTAATTTCAAACTTTGCAATTAAAATCTTTTTTGCTGCTTATATTTTCTAGTCTAAATCATATCAAAGAAAGACATAAAACTAAAAATAGTCAGTACATATGTACCTATATCATTTGGCAAACGAAAAAGGTTCAAAAGAGGCTTCGGACATAAGGAAAAAGTTATTTTGTAAATCGGCGGAAAATTTATCGGTTTTGGAACACACACACATATCGCCTATATCCCCGAAGGGGTAGCCAGAGGTGCATTAAACACCCACAATTTGCCAGTATTTGTAGTCCCACGTAATAGGGGGCAAGCCTAATGCCGTCACCGGGCACATTTATAATGGGCTAAGTCCAAAATGGCCAAACGAATTGAATATAATAAAATAATAAATATAATAAATAAATATGTTAGGACAATTCACACAACGCCATCTAGTCTCAAACTAAGCAGAGTTTGTGATATGAGTACTAGATAAACTGATATAAATACTTATATACATTTTTTTTAAATACATACATATTATACATAGGAAACATCCAGACTTCGGTACAAACATATGTGTCATCACACAAAGTTTGTCCCGACTGGGAATCAAACCCGAGACTCCGGCGTCGAAAGCGGATGCACTACCGACCACGCCACCGAAGCAGTAAAGTAGCAACTATTGTAATTTTGAAAAAAAAAAAATTAACCCGTTGCCTTGCGATGAACTGTTGATGAAAGGCAACAAAATCTTACGTCTCAGCCGCTATAGCACAGCCAATTAAAGCCCCGGTCGTCTCGGACTATAACACACAGTATTTTATTAGTTTAACAGCCACGAACCTGCAATTCTCCTAGTAGCCGGACAGTGTGACACCTGGTTGTATCTGCAGATCGCGGGGAACACCTCGTTCAGACCTTTACTCTTCAAATGGGACTGGTCCACGCAGTGAAGGATTATATCCATCACCTACGCAACAAATAATAGTAGATTATACAACAAGTGAAAAAAAAGGGGGGCTCGTGGTCTAGTGGTAACCGACAATGTTAACACATTGCAAAGGTTAAGCAACATCGACTCAGGCCGGTCTTAGGATGGGTGACCATTTCATAAGACATTGAGACCCCTCCGTGCCTCGGAGAGCACGTTAAGCCGTCGGTCCCGGTTGTCATACAAACATCTATGGCAGTCGTTAGGGGTAGTTGGAGCCCTAAATCAAAAATCCTCGCGGTCTAACTACAGAACTTCGATATCGCCCATGGGTTGTGAAGGTTGTGAAGGTCAGATGGCAGTCGCTTCACGGAAAATATCGAAGTTCAGCTGAATCGTAGTTAGACTGGAAAGCCGACCCCAACTGACTTGGGAAAAGGCTCGGTGAATGATGATGACAAGTGAAAAAAAAGAAAATTTAATTCGAGTTACGAAGTTGGATCCCGAGAGTAGAGAAGGATTCTAGAATAGAATCCCGAGCGCGTTGCGAGGGATTCTAAAGTAGAATCCTGAGCGGAGCGAGACAAGGAACGAGATAATTTTTTTTTTCACGAGTCGTCTACTCTACTTTATACCATTGACAGCGAGAAAATAAGGTAAAGGTTTCCAACACCTACATTGTCTGATGGGGATGGGGGGAGGGGGAGGAGGTAACTTCAGCCTGCCAGTAGTTACGTTCAGCTTTCTTTTTTTTTGTAGTATACTTAATTCGTCTATTGAAGCTCGTTCCAACTTCAAATGTAATTATTCACTTTTGAGTAAATGAGCGTTTTATTCACTGTTATCGATGACTAAAGTTCACTTTTTCGAGGGCTAATGGTATAAAATAAGATACTAGAACACGAACAATGATTAAAATATTTATTTATTTTCATTTTTCACGAGTCCGGTGACGTTTGTCCTATGTTCGAGGAGCACTAGCGCACCATTGGTAGGCTATACTTGAAGTGTGACGTCATCGAAGCGTTTGAAGCCTCAGATTCACAATGTGTTCCCCGAACACATGTAATTGTGTGTTGCCGCTAATCTTTGGAACGGCTGAACCGATTTTATCGGGAATTTCACTGGCAGATAGCTGATGTAAGCTACTTTTTATCTCGGGCATGTTTTCCCGTGGGAAACGGGAACAGCGTCCGCTAGTTACATAATATTAGTGGTAATCGACTTTTGAACCTGCACGTTTATATAACACTCACCTCGACCAACAGCTCAGCGACTTCATTATGCATCCTATCTATAAGCAGTTCGATCCCCCTCAGCACCTCGGCCCTGCCCTTCTGCAGCGCCTGGTAGGCGGGCGAGGGCTGGCCCGACTGGGCGGCGGCCGCACAGCGGGCTACTTCACGTGCCATTGTTGTTATAAATGCTGCTGGTCTGGAGATTAATGAGGAAAGAGATGAGTTTGAGATTTAAGAGAGGATTATAAACAGTGCCCTCTAAAAAAGGCGACCCATACGAGATAAAAATTGTAAACAAAATCGCCATTACTAAGTTATATTGCGTTAGCGTGCAATTATTATCTCTGCCCTTCTTTTTCTTCTGTTAAAGGTTCAGGCTCCATCGTGCGTCGATGATTTAGCCAATGTCAAGGTAATGCTTGATGGTACACACGGAAGAACTAGTTACTCCGAACTAGCTCCAAGTGCGGGAGAAGATAAGAAACGTTGTTAGGTATTGGAAGTGAAGCCACGCGCTCAGCAAAAACTGAACTCATATCTGTCCTTATCACTCGTACCGAGTAATGATGTAAGTTGGTCGATGATGGTACAGGTCAACATTTAGTCTCGTAGTTGTCAACATTGATATAATAGATAGTTCTGTCATAAATAGGTCTCGGATTCGGATAGGATAAATTAGATTCGGAGTCTTAAAACGAATCATCCATATCTAATACAGACAGCGATTGGAATAGGGAATTTAACAAATAAAAATGATTTAAACACCCGAAGATTTGTTTACATTTTTTACGTCTCTCTATATCTCAAATGTGTGTGGGGGCTGTGCTAAAAAGTTATTCAAGGTCAAATGTAAAAATTTCGGTTTATTAGGTTCAGACGAAAACTGTAGATTATAAAATTATCTACAAAAATGATTCTTTTTTTTTTTTAAATTACCACTTCTGAAACATTGCGGTTACAAATTGCCGAAACAGTAATACTATAAAATCCTTTACCAAGATTATAACAGCGATTGTTAGGCACGGTCAAACTCATCCTTCCCATGCGACGTACACCGCGCATTATGACATCTGAACAGGATCTGGCCTATACAAGTTGTATGGTAACGAACACACTCCCCACGCTGTATCACGCGTCCCCGCGACAGACTCGCGTGTTCCCATGCTATCCCACGCGTACGACGCTGTCACACACGTGTAGTGTCATAGCGCGTAGATAACGTCAACGTCAGACGTAAGACCAGTGTGTCGCTGTCTCCCACGTCGCGTGGCATACCGAGTATGTGAAGGACCAGTCCTAAGTTCGAGTGAGCCCCGCTAGATGGCGCGGCCCCGAGCTCCTACCTGGCGGTGGCGATGAGCGTGAGCGCGTGTCGCGCGGTCCGGCACGCGTCGGCCTGCGGGGTGAGCGGGAGGCCGTACGTCATCGACGGGACCAACTTGTCCGCGTCACAGCACATCTCTAGCAGACCTACGGACAATGTTATTGTTAGTTAAATATATCACTCGGTTTGAGTTACGTAGTAGTTACGGATTCTTACATATTTACATAGAAATTATTAGCAACAAGATCTGAAATGAACCACTAACCTAACCTTAATAGATATAAAAAAATATATATATGAAGCAAAGATTCGATGTTGTCGGTATTGCCGACAACTCGAACACACGGTCTTTTGGCCACTGGGTCAAAAGGCCGTGTGTTCGAGTCCTACCGATAAGATTTCATTTTTTGTGATTTTAAATTTTTTTTTTTTCTCATACAACGCTTGTGCTAAGGGATCTAGACAACTGATAAACACACTTATATATTTCTATATACATACATAATATACATAGAAACAACCCAAATTCCGAAACAAACATTTTTATGGATCACACAAATATTAGATTCGACGCGGGAATCGAACCCGAAACTCCGGAGTCGTAAGCCGATGCACTACCGACCACGCCACCGAAGCAGTCGAATCCCGTCGAACTTAGCAGCGCCCTATACATAAAAATTTTAAAACTAACCTGAAATTTTACTAATAAACAAAGTCACTTCCCGCTGTCTGTATGTCCGTATATATGTTTAGATCTTTAGGCTTGGCTTCGCCTAAATATATACTCAAACCTTCCTCGAGAACCACTGTATCTATTGGTGAAAACCGTATCAAAATCGGTTGGATAGTTTTCATTTAAAGATCTAAGCATACATACGGAACGAAATTGACGTTGTTATATAGTATGTTATGATTTTAAACAGTAAAGATTTGTGTTTTATGAAACTCAAAAATTGCTTAAAAAAAGCGTACTACATACCCAATAAAACATGGCTGACATCTAAATAAGGCTCCCACACAGTGAACCCACGACCTAGCAAGTCGACAGCCGCCCGTCGCAGTGGAGTAGCCGCTGGCAAGCGAGGGCAGGCCGGGCTTAGAAGTAGATGGGTGAGCGCTAGTGCTGTGAGGCGAGCTAAGTTGTTGGATGAACTTAGAGTGAAACCTAGAAAGAAATAGTAGTATTTATTGTATTTTTTATATTCAGTGGTGTCTTGGTTCGAGACGGCCCAAGACTATCGTTTTTGCGGTTAATATTGTGATATTGTTAACTAACGACGACAATAGCACAAGACTTCGAAACTTGCTCTCATATTATACTAAGAGCCAGGCGTCTGCCAGACTTACGTAATGTAACAGCTGAAAATTTCTCAGAGTATGGCTGTTGCCGCGTCCCAGGCACTAGATGATGTAATTTCTAACTTGATTCCAACACACATATCACGCCAAATGGGTAGCAGAGGTGCATTACACACCCTAAATGTGCCACTATTTTTAGTCCCACGTAACAGGGAGCAAGCCTAAAATGGCCAAAATGGCCGAAAATATAGATATATTTGTAATTTTGAAAACTAAATTTGAAACCCGTTGCCTTGCGATGAAATGTTGATGAAATGCAACAAAATCTTACGTGCCAGCCGCTGTGGCACAGCCAATTAATCCTGGGCATCTCAGACTCGCATAAAATTGAGCTTCTCAAAATAAGGTTAGCTGGGTGCTATTTTAATTTTAAACACCTTGTGAGGATAGAACAATAACCGCTCCGTGACGTCATCAATCGCTGAAAAGTGCGGATAATAAAACAGTATTGTAGGTTAATCTACGTCACTATGACGTCACCAACATGGCCGCCAATCTCATTGTCATCTTGCGCGGCTTATACTACTCACTGATCTTTCTTACCGAAGGGACATGATCTGAGAAAGTGCTTGGCTCTTACTCTATTTCAATGTGCGACTCATTGCGTTAGTACAGCGCCATCTATCGGCATTTAAAATATATAAAACCTCACCTTCAACGACTGAGCTCTTCCGGCTGTCGCCATCTTTGCGTCTCTTGTTGCTAGCTGCGCCTGTTACACAAAATATACACCGTGGCTTTATGGTCGTTTTGGACCCGAAAGGGGGTCACCCGGAAAAAATTATATGGACCCATTTTTAACCGACTTTAAACAAAAGGAGGAAGTTCGGCTGTGTTTTTTTGCTACATCATATTTTTTGACATGATTTATTCACCATTTTAAATTGGTGCAATTCCGATAATTTGAAGTCGATTTTTGTGTCAATTTTAAACGTGTTTTTAATAGTTATATACCTTCACTAGTAATGTCTTGTCCAAACTCCGCCCCTATAACTCCTAGTAGGACAACAGCTGTGGTCTGCTTCCTCTTGAGTTCAGCAAGAGAAGATGGCTTCCGAACTATCTCTTCTTCCTCTTCTTCGAACTCTTCCTCTTGCTGGGAATATAAGTACGACATACTTTTTATATTTTACAGGTATTATAAAGAGTACAGAATTATATTTATATAAAAAGGAAAGGTTTCATTATTTTGTTTGCGCTGAATTGGCTTCGAAACTACTTAACCGATATTGTAATCGAGGCGAGAAAAAAAATATAAACAAATATTCGGATATTATGGGTTTAAAAACATGTATTTTTTTTAATTCCCTATTCTAGTCGCTGTTGTCTGTATTAGCATTAAATGATTCGTTGGAAGAGTCCGAATCAGACGTATTTATGACAGAACTATGTTGACAAATGGTTGACAACTACGGTACTTAATGTTGACCTGTACCATGAAACACGCAACGACAGCTCTCGTCGACCAACTTCCGTCATTACTGGGTACGAGTGATAAGGACAGAGATAATAATCGCTCGCTATCGTAATGTAACTTAGTAACGGTCCGTTTGTTGACAAAAATTTCGCTGGCCTTACTTCAGCTACATTTATCCCAGAGTGAAACAGGCTACATTTTATCCCAGTAATGTGTTCCCACAGGAACCGGGACAAGAAAATCATAACACGTGCGGCAATCTGGTATTTTAGTATAAAATAATACGATTCAGACCTTCTCAACCGGCTCCTTGGGCGTGGCGTGAGGGTTGATGCTCTCGGTGTGGGTGTACAGAGGTAGGTACTGAGCCCAGTTGTCGACAAGGCTTTTACGACCCTTTGGTCCCAATCTGTAAGAAAATATCAAAAACATATTAACATGACAAATGGGCCCACTGAAAACCAGCGCTGTTTTACAATAGCATTAAGCTGAGAGAGGGCCTAATTTGTGCATTAGGATGGCACTTGATGGCTTCACCGGCGCTGGCGTATGGGTGCCCAATTCCCAATATATTATATTATATCTTTCGTTTTGTGTTTGAGTCTTTTTTGTTTTATGCGGAATTGTGTACCTACCTTGTATTGTGTCATTCTGTGTTTAAAATAAACGTTTTTTTCTTTCTTTCTTTCTAACATTACGGATGATTACTTCTTTAAACTTTCGCGTTTTATACACATTATAAACTTAAGACTAACGGCTCTTTTACGCGATTATTGAGATATATACATACCTCTTTATTACCCGACGTTTCGGCCCTGTTACAAGAGCCGTGGTCACGGGTGGACTCCGGTGAAGCCATCACGGGAGTCCACCCGTATATATCTGTATGTATATATCTCAATAATCGCGTAAAAGACCTGTTAGTCTTAAGTTTATAATTACGGATGATTCTTACTAGTCAATTAATGATAGGAAGAGTCCGCGTGACATTTGCCAAATAATCGGGGAGCGCACTTTAGCGCTACTAGCGCACCATTTATTTTACAGCACAGCACCATTTTACTGTATACTCGT
This sequence comes from Nudaria mundana, assembly GCA_963556515.1. NCBI lineage: Eukaryota > Metazoa > Arthropoda > Insecta > Lepidoptera > Erebidae > Nudaria > Nudaria mundana. Next base: position 7,076,947 of record OY748315.1, read on the forward strand.
ACTGCTCGAGGCTTCCGCTTTGGATAGTTTTGTAGTTAACAATTCACACGGAAACACATCGGCGAGATAAAAAATAGTCTAGTTACTTCCTATAACATCATCTATCTGCCAAACAAAGTCCCGTTAAAATCAGTCAAGCCGTTTCTGAGAATAGTCGGATTAAACAAAAAAAAATCGTATATAATTTCATTTGGCACTTAATGCAAAACTGCTAATTGAAACGGCTCGAACTCGGATAGAGATTTAGTGGTATGTAACATCTGTCCTGACTGTTGGGATTTGGTTTGAATTACAGAGTGGTTATGGATTTTCTGCAGAGCCCGGTGGGACCAAAAAATAATAAGTGTGTAATGAAATTCTACCTACCCCTTCGGGGATACAGGCGTAATGTATGACTGTCTGTTTAGATATATATTAATATATTACCGTCCGAGTTCAGCAAGTAGCAGCGCCTGCGCAGCCTCCCGCACTTCAAGGCAGTGATGTTGCCAGCGACGCGCCAGCATCTCGACCTGAGGACGCTTGAAACTCTTCGCACCTATAAATACAAATAATATATATATATATACAAGTGGTCGCCCATATTATCGAATAGTAGACATCGTTTTTGCGCTCATTACTCAAAACAAGTTAAAAAGGCAAAAAATTGCCATATATTTTAGAGTTTTCGAAAGTTTTTTCATAAAATCTAAAAAATGACACACATGACATGAAGTTCAACATCATTTTAGAGGTTTTTGGACATTTTAGAGGACCATGCTGAGTTGATTGCAGCTGGTCTTGAGTCTCTTACTATTACCCATCTCGATTTGACCTTGACCTTCAGATCAGAGGTCAAAGGTCAAGTTCATTTTAGAGGTCTTTGACCATGCTAAGTCGATTGGCGTTTACACTGAGTCTCTAGCTCTTACGGTTCTCGAGGTGAAAGTTGTTCACGGACGGATGGTCGGACGGACGGACGGACGGATATTACTGTTGTATAAGAGATTTTCGTTTCGAAAACTCTAAAAGGCCGCGATGATAAAATTATCTTAAATCAAGGAACACTTGTGCCAAAAATGTGTCTGCTAGTTCTGAACACACAAACAGACAGACAGGCGGAAACAAAACCTGTCCAGATTTCAAAATGTAGACGCTTCGCTCGCTCAATCACTAAAAACACAGTCGAATTAAGATCTGTACGCACAATCACTGTGTAGTCGTGACATTTACCCTATGTTCGGTGAGCAAGCTTTTGCGGTACTAGCGCAACACAGCTAGGCTAGGCTTGAAGTCCCGAAGTGTTTGAAGCCTCTGACATGACGTCACATACATTCAAAAAATGCTCCCCGATCACGGCATTGCCCACCTCTGATCTCTCCATCTGATCTGAAGTGCGGTTAACTCGTTTTTGTGATTAAAAAAAACAATTACTGTACAAGTACCTGCTGTTACCACTTTATCAGGTAAAAGAACGCAGTGTAGTGTTGCCAGCAATGACCAGCCTTGCTTGATGTGAGCCTGCTGGGCCGCAAGCTGTTCCTCGCGTTCCTCATCAGCTCCCCAGGTTGACGAGCTCCTGGTTGAAGGCCTGGAGATACATTTAATCACGCCTATTTCCCCGAGGGTAATACAATATTATGTTGGACCATCAAAATTACTGGCAAAGTGTGTATAAATAACCCACCTCTGTCGTATAGGGGTTTGTGTTAAGAGTTGGTTCTATTCCGTGACGTCACCAGGATTAGAAATTGCTACAATTTTTTTGTGAGAACAACTTGTGTAACACCTCAAGCCAGTTTTCGTCGTAGACTTCTCTCATTGCGTTGACCAGAGCCCCGACATTCATCCTTTGGTCTTCACTTAGTAGTGACCCCGGAAGACTTTAAAATATACAGGGTTACCTGGTAAGTCGTGCGAACCCCATTCAGGGGTGGTAGTTCCCACCATTTCTGACAAATTTCACCTTGGGCCCCTGCCCCCCAACCTAACCCTTTTCAAGTTATAAGGCTTTGAAGATTTTTTTGAAACAATGCCGATTTCTTGTCTTTTGGCCTATCTTTTTCGTTTATTTTTGTTCAAATTCTTATTTTTATACGATTTTTGTGTAGCAGATTAGTTTCTTCATCATTATGAAAAATAAAATTAGAGTTACCTCAACTAAATGGGTCGTAGATAGAAGATTGATAGTTATAGCATCATTATACTAAATTAACGATTTCGGGACTTAAACGCGTAATTATTTACCTTGTTTGTACATCCGGGTCATCCGGGTAGGCCGTGGTCACAGGCTGACCGATGTAACTCGGTCGAAACGTCAGGCCAAACAAGGTAAATAATTACGCGTTTAAGTCCCGAAATCGTTAATTTAGTATAATGAGTTCAGAATGCGAAAGTTTAAAAAAAAAGTTATAGCATCAATTAAAAATCAGGACACATCAAACTTCAACCAGCAATAGTAAAAAAAATATCTATGACACCTAGGCTGCAGACACGCTTAAAAATATCTACGTTTCATTAGCTATTCAACAAGGTATAACAAGCTAGGCTGCTATTGAAGATCTTGGATAAAACCTTTGATAAAAGCTGCGAAGCAGCGAAGGCTCCGTTTCAACTTGCAGACTGGGGAGAATTTCTTTCGTCTGTACCTCTACATCTAAAAAATGAAATGGTGGGAACTACCACCCCTGAACGGGGTTCGCACTACTTACCAGGTAACCCTGTATACGCCAAAGCCAGAGCACTTTGAAAGGCATTGGGGGGTTGATATCGTTTCTATTTGAAAACGGTCAGACAGCTTAAAACTTGAGCTATGATCAATGATCACAAAATTTTACCAGTTCATCTTTTACAAGGAGAATGCTTGACCAATTTCACAAACCTGCAGTTTCATAAACTACCTCTCTACTGACTGAATTGGTGAAGCGTTCTCCTTGTATGAGAAAGATTCCAGTTCAATCCCAGACCTGATGACTGATGTATTTTTGTATAACAGAAATATCGCCTTACCTATGCAGTCTCCTAATGACCTCCTGTTCAGGAACGAAGCTGGCATTGCTCATGGACATGAGGGTATTGGCGAGAGCCACGATGGACAACAGGTGGTTTGTCGTCAAGGTAGTACTCAGCTCCCAGTGGAGTTTCGATGTGAACAATCTGGAAGGTAGTATCATACTGTATTTATCTTTATGCGACTGATAAGTCTAATACTTCGTGCCTCTGCCAGCATTTTACACCGGTAGTTCCGGTTGCCACACGAATATCTACTCGTCACTACAGAACTTCCAAATCGCTAATGGGTTGTGGAGGTCAGTCAGTCGCTGCACAGAAAATATTCAAGGTCAGTCGGGCAGCAGTTAGAATGATAAAGCCAACTGGGCTGGGAGAAGGCTTAATGAATGACGAGGTGCCTTTAGTAGTGGTTAACTCAAAATTACCTGGTCAATTTCTCCTGTCTAACTAATTCTGGTGGCAGGTCTGAGGTTATCAGGAGTGGGTCGTCAGGGGCGGAGGCGCAGGCTTCGGTCCAGCTTCCTAGCCACGTGGGCAGCTGGACCGCCATGTGACCATGTCGTGACACAACACCAAAACATACTGGCACCTGAGAATTGTTAAAGTTCGTGTGAGGTACCAAATTTGTGTAAAACTCTAAGACATTTGGCGGACGCCCTGATACCAACGTGCAGCTGGATAACCACCTTGGCTTCAAGGGGTAAGCGTAATTATATTATACGCTCACGTTTCCTCAAACACTTTGTAGTATAACCACGACCACTTTCTGCCAACTGACAAATACTCCACTAGCCCAAGATAAGCCTAAAGGCTAGTGGTGTCTTGGTCATTTGGTAGAACGTTCCTCCTGGAAAAGGAACAGTCTCTGGTTAGAGTTCTGAAGCCATCACCTTACTTGCCGACAAAATCGACTTAGCCTTTTTGGGGGGTGGTGAACCAGGTATTTTCCACTGTTTTGATTGTTGTTTTGTTTCCGGTGTACAGTAATGAACCCATGTTTCGTCCGTAGTAACAATACAATTCAAAAAATCACATTCATCAGCTTCAAATAACTCCAAACAGTCGCGTGCAATAGTCAATCGCATCCTTTTTTGCTCAACTGAAAACAGTCGCGGAACCCACCTCGCAGACACCTTGTGGAAACCCAACACGTTGACTATTATGTTTTGAGTACGTTCATAAGAGATGCTTATAATCTCGGCTATCTCTATAATTTTCAATCTGCGGTCTCCCATAATTAGGTCGAGTATTTTTTTTTTCTATTTTCGTCAGTAGTGGACGTCGAAGGCCTTCCAGAGCGGGGTTCGTCTTTCACACTCTCTCTACCACGCTTGAATTCTGCTATTCATTTTTTGACGGATGTATATGAAAGAGCGCAAGACCCTAATGTACTGACCATATCATCATGGATGGCTTATGATGACAGCCCCTTCTTATGGAGGTACTTAATGACGGCACGCTGCTCGATTTGCTCCATTTGCAGAAATGATGTCAGATTGCTTTGTTAATATTATAAAATTAAAACTAATTATCGCACACGTTTCAAACTTCACACAATTAACAGGTCTGAACTGAACTAAATAATGTGGCTAGATTTGATTTTTAGAACTAAATGGATCAGTGTTAGGCCGACTACTTCTCAATCCACTCTCGTATTATGTAAAATTATTTGAGCCAATCCCGTTAACAATAAAATTTAAACATTATTATAATTATAATCGTACTTAAACGTCTTCATCATCATACCACCCTCTTCCTTCCGATCTCACACAACAACGCGTGCCGGGCAGAGATGCCACTCACACACAGTGGATAGCATGTTCGCGATAACCGAACGTTTTAAACGTTCGTTTCTCTGCCGAACGATAGTGGCCTGGAACACCCTGCCTGTGCACATGTTTCCTCCCGCATATAATCCTGGGTTCCTTAAGCGGAGCGTGAAGAGGCACATCAGTAGGTCGTCAAGTTGAGGGTAACTCTTTATAGTATTGTGTGCTGTGAGAGTGGCCCACAATCGCTAGATGTCATCACGACGAACCCAATAAAAAAAACGTACCATAGGTCTGAGCAGTCCAAGCTTAGACTCGCAGACTCTGTCCAAATCGGGGTCCAGACCCCAAGCGTGCAGCAAGGATATGAGGATCTGTGCAATTTCCATTGTGTGCGGTTGTTCCGCGAGGGATATGTCCCGGGGACGCTGACGTTTGCCGTGGGTGGCTTCATCTGAAACAATAAGATTAGAATTTTTAGACTTCATATTTTTACTTGGGGGTTCGTGGTTAAGTGGTACTTAACCGATTAGGTTTGCATGTATTAAGTAAACAAAAGCCAGGTCGGTCTTAGAATGGGTGACCATTTCTTAAGACATGAAGTAAGACCACTCGTACCTCGGATTGCTGTGGGTACCGATTGCCATACGAACAGCAATGGCAGTTACGAGTAGTTGGAGTCCTAAAAATCCTCGTAATAGTCACTACAGAACTTAGATATCGCCATTGGGTTGTGGAGGTCAGAAAGCAGACACAGTGCCCAGAACGGAGGCTTTCAAGTGTCTTAAACTTTCCCTATTTTTGCAACATTTTTCAATGCTGCTCTGTTCCTAGTAAGTCGTAAGTCTCATAGGTAAGTCGTAGTTATATTATTTAGCTAAATAAACGTCCTCTATAAATTATGCTCAATAAACGGAGGATTTATCATAATAACATAAGCAAGTTCAAATCAAACAAATTCCTCAGCTTTAATATGGGTAGTATGTAACTGCCAATTGGGAAGGTTCCCAGAATGCTGGCTGTGTTGCCACGTTGGATGGTGATACTTATTCTTTAGGCCAGAAAATAGCCAGCCTTCTGGTCCTGAGAAGCATCGATTAAGTCGACAATGACGCGGAGGAGTTTTCAAACGATATTTTGTAATGTAAATATTTTTAGTATTTAATTATGTAAACTGCCAATAAAAAAAAAACTTCGTTTTGTATTAAAAAAATCCCTTTAATATGCAAAAATACTGATTCCACATCAAATATATTAATTTTAGCAGCAATTTAAGTTCGTAACGCGTAGCTATTTATTTAAAAATACAAATCTAACCTAAGCTATCCAAATTGATCCAAATTGAGATTGATCTACGAGTAAGACCATTTCAATTACCACCTTTGACCTTTAGTCTTCTAACTTAATCCATCCAAGTCTGATCGCCCTAAGGCTTTATTAAGTTTTGCTGCGCAATCAGTACATTTTGATATGCACATCATATTTTATGTACGTTAAACATCTTTTTGACGCATTTGAAGAAAAAATACAACACACTATTGATTTATTATTTCTAGTATAGGTATTGTTAAACAATTGCAGGGAAAATATATTTATCTGCTGCTTATAAGTTGAGGGGCCATAAGTTTTTTGCATTTAAATTTATCCCCTTTAATATTAACTAAAAGATAATCTTGAAAATAAACTACAGAACAACTTCAACTCTACATTAAACCCATTAAACAAGTAAATAACTACATGTTTTGTAGGTACCTCCACAGTAATACATTCAACAGCGATTGCATCAAATAGGAATCATGCTGCACGGCTTCGAACTCACGGCCCTCGCGATATTGCGAGACTAATGAACTGTCACCCGATCTTCTGAATACCTACCTATGTTTAACTATTATACTTTTAAGAAAAAACCTTTTAAATTAATATAATAGCATTAATTTTTCGCAGAATTAAAAGGACAACAAAACGTCGACAATTGTTTCTGCTAGCTGATTAGCTGTTCTCTCTGAGACAGTCTTGATAATGCCTCGTTTAGAGGCGAAACAATTGTCGACGTTTTGTTGTCCTTTTAATTCTGCGAAAAATTAATGCTATTATATTAATTTAAAAGGTTTGTTCTTAAAAACATTTTACTTACCATTGTTTTGTCATGGATTTTCGCCAAGTAACGCCTGTTTCTATCCAATATTATACTTTCGCAAACTAGATACCTGTATCAATTTAACGAGAATTGACATGAATCATGCCGCAAATATGCACAGCATTTCTTCTTCTTTTTTTAAAAACGTGGCTCCATCGATGTGCTGAATGCTTGATTAGTTGATAGTCCCGCACAGAAGAACTAGTTATTCCTAACTGGCTCTAGATGTAGGACAAGAAACGTTGTTCGGTATGTGAGTGTCTGGGGACCCGATTTTCGCGGAGCGCCAGAGGTAACCTAAAAAGCCACCAGCCACGCGCTCAGCACAAATCGAACTGCAATAAGTTTCTCCATTAAGTTCCCACTGATACCGAACAACGTTTCATAGCTTGTCCCGCACCTGGAGCTAGTTGAATAACTAGTTCTTATGTACCGGACTATCTATCAAGACATTAACATTGACCAAATCATCGATGAACATCGATGGAGCCACGTTTTTAAAAAGAGAATAAGAATATGAAATTAATGCTCGGACTGCATACATTCTATCTAGTGGTATGTAACATTCGTCCTGGCTGTTGGAATTGTGGCTTGAATTACAGAGTGATAGGTAATAAGATTTTCTCTACTGCCTGGTAACGACAATACGCTTGCCCCTATTATGTGGGACTAACAAAATTATTGACCAATCTATTTATAGAAATGGTGAATGTAATTTTTGTCCCCCCTTAGCTCTCGAGAACTGCTTATGCTCCAATGATGGTTGACCCCTCTATGGATAGCCCTCGATCTGCAAGCAAGCCATAAAATCGAATATTTGACCTAGCCCTAAGGGGTCGAAAGTTATAGGCCAAAACCTATGGCGTGGTGCGACGCGAAGCACCGCGCAAGACACCGTACTAGTTACAAATAAATACTGTAGAACGGAACTTTTCTCTGGTACCATAACCGCCCCTTAGAGGGCGTTACTGTAGAACGGGGTGGCGATACGGAGTTGAATGAAGTACTCACTACTTACGTGTTTAAAAAATTATAATGAACAAAAAAACAGCCTTTACACGCGGCTTTCCTACGACGAGCGCCCTCCAGTAGGTATAGGCATCCAGCAATGGTGGATGGCCGTCTACCGTCCTTGAGTCAGTCCTAGGAGGCCCACATGGATACTCATTAATACTCAAGCAGTGGTTGAGTGAGGTATCCAGCACACTCTCATAGTCTCTACTCGTAGGAAGTAATTTCACACACAACATCAATAATAGGTATGCCGAGGAGGTCAGTGACCCTCCGAGAATCTTAACACCGACTTCTATATTTACCGGTAGCGAAATCTAGTTACGTCTTCGGTACTAATACGAACAAGTACGGCAAGTGACGCAATCCATTGATCTTCGGTGGTAGGTTGTCTCGTTACGTCATTTACATATTTGAGATGTTTGGAAACTTCACCAGTTTCCTGTACTAATTAAGAACTATATTACAGGAGCACAGGGTCTTTCGTCATAGTATGATTACATAATTAATTAAATAAATATGTTAGGACAATTCACACAACGCCATCTAGTCTCAAACTAAGCAGAGCTTGTGATATGAGTACTAGATAAACTGATATAAATACTTAAATACATTTTTTTGTAAACACATACATATTATCTATAGGAAACATCCAGACTTCGGTACAGTGTGTCATCACACAAAGTTTTGTCCCGACCGAGAATCGAACCTGAGACTCCAGCGTCGAAAGCGGATATACTACCGACCACGCCACCGAAGCAGTCAAACCGAAGCAAAAAATTATGAGAGAACCAGATGAGTAGCAATGATTAAGAAGAGAATAGTTGGCCAGGGTTGGGGGGGTGTATATATGCACCGCTGCCTACGTTTTCAGGGATAGTTCTTGTCTGTCTGTTCTGATATATAAGTGGCGATCCTATTGCCGGTAACCAGAGCCTCATCCGTTGTACGGCAAGTGCACCACCTGCATGTGAGATTGGTTTGGGCGTCTAAGTTATTAAGACTTATTGAATTTCGCATTCCGATAATTCACGGTCACTAATCACTACACCCGCCGCGCCAGTCACGGTTGACCTTAATACAGTCGATATTTATCTACTATAATAAAACAGTAGAAACAGTGTGACTGTACGTTATACTTGCTCAGTGTTAACCTAGTAGGCTAACACATTGCAAAGGTTAAGCAACGTCTATAGTCCGGCAATTTCGTGCGCGACCGTCCCGCGGGGTGACAGACGGTGGCGGGGACGAGGTAGCGCGCCATTCTAGCACACGGCTACACACGAAGAGAAGTGTGCCAGGATAAATCTTGCGATAAGTTGTACTTACTTGTGACGTAATATAGGAGTAAATAAAAAGATAGAACTACTTTTATTGTTTATATTTTTTTATTATGCTTGAGGACAAATTATTAGGAAAACTAAAGTTATGATATATTGTTTTATTATAAATCAATTTCCATATCACTTTCATGTTCACTCTGTTTGATCTTCTTCATAACTTTCGTCGTCATCATCATCGTCGTTTTCACCCAGTTGAATTATGAATCTAAAAAGACAAAAATGTACTATATAAATAATAAACAACTTCACGTACAATGACATGATTCCGAGATTATAGCTTGAGCACTCTGCCAAGTTAAAGCAATAATAATCGATTATGTTAATAAACAATAACGTACCTGTCCATTTCATCGTCAAATACTCGATCTGAATTATAATATTCGTCCTCGTTTTTCGCCTTACAAAAAATTGGTACACTTTATGTACAACTTCCTTAACTTGTCTTGAGATAGACTTACTAATCCTGAGATCTTAATCTCGTGTGCGTCGAACTCAAAGTAGTACGGAATATCAAGCACGTGTTGCCGCTTCGACTGCGCGGCCGAGACTGCCGTATTTGACGCGCAGCTGCACGCGTTTCCCTTCGCCGCTGCACCACCCGCTACCCGCTGTCATCTTAGTACCTCGTCCCCGCCACCGTCTGTCACCCCGCAGGACGGTCGCGCACGAGCTTGCCAGACTATAGTCAAGCCGGTCTTAGGATGAGTGATCATTTCTTAAGACATCGAGACCCTTCCGTACTTCGGAGAGCACATTAAGCCGTCGGTCCCGGTTGTCATACGAACATCTATGGCAGCCCTAAAACAAAATCTTTGTGGTCTAACTACAGAACTTCGATATCGTCCATGGGTTGTGAAGGTCAGATGGCAGTCGGTTCACGGAAAATATCGAAGTTCAGCCGCGAGCAGTTAGACTGGAAAGCCGAATACAAAGGCTGAGATGATGATTTTATTTTGGTGTATGAAGTGCATGTACTATAAAATGTATTTCATTCTATTCTACGCGGGCGGAGCTGCAAGCCTCAGCTTGTTTCATATATACTAATATACCGAAAGCCTTTGACTGACAGACATGCCTCACGTTTTATAACAGCTAGATTTTAATAAAATAACCCTGAGACTGCCAGACATGAGTCGTGATTTAAAAGATGAAAATTTCTCCGAGCATGTGGACTACACAGGTAAGAACGATCGGTGAGTATGGTACAGTACCCGGCGATAAATATTGCATATCGACCTTTGGAAAGAGATAATCGGCTAATTTCGGCTTCGTAGAGCATTATCTCTGTCGCACACTACCTATGTGACGTTTTGTCAGTCGTTTACGAAAATGTTCTTTTTATTTTACCCGAACCTAAAGCCACACAAAATTGGTGTATTTTATACTAAGAATAAAAAGAATTATTAAAAGAGGCAAATCATAATTGTTTTAACAGCTCCTAACAGATATCGGACTGTTTGTATTTCGTGCGACAAAGATAACGCTCTACGAAGCCGAAATTAGCCGATTGTCTCTTTCCAAACGTCGATGTGCAATATTTATCGCCGGGTACTGTATAGTGGTTACTTCCGTAGATAGTAGCAGGGTCAGGAGCGTCTGGCAAAGGTTTGCAACCGTGCCAGGGGTAAAATATCAAAAACTGAAGCTTTATAAAATGAGGTAAGTAAGGTACCAATTTATCCATCTATGCTACCTGATATCTTCGGAAGTAATCACAACCGACACTTCATTTTTTACTTCTTCTCGTGTCGATGGGCAACACTATGATGATTATATTGTCTTGGCCCAGTGCTCTGCGACGCGAATCGCGTTTGGCCTCGCCTCGTACAGCTCATCTAAAGTGTACGACTCTGGGCAACCTGGACCTGACATCATGTGGCTGATGGTTTATATTCTTTACTGATCGTTCTCCCCTGTGTTGAGAACATGCTATGAGAAAATCCAGCCTTTATAATGTGAGGTATACCTGTCAGTCAAAGGCTCCAAGTCTACAATGATATTAGAGTACTTACAATATTTCAATAATCGCCATAACATTATGGCGGACCATTTAATTAAATTTTAATAGTAGGTATATCAGAAATCGAACACGAACTACAGTTATTTTAAATTATACTTATCTTTATCTTTTCCGCTTCCTTGAGTGGTATGATTTATGTAATAGAGTGGGTAGGCAGAGGGGAACTTTTATACCCACAACTAGCGGTCGCCTTCGACTTCGTCCGCGTGATAATTCGGATTTTTTTCCCTTTCCCGTTCCCGTCGCTTGTAATTAATTATTGTTCCTGTCGCGTAACCCGTAATAACATCTAGCTTCGCAAATAATTATTTTAGAACGAACTTCATTTAACATAAAATATATTATAGTGAGTTAACCTTAAAAGATAGATATATGCTACCGCGGACTTTTCGTTAGAACTTTTAAAGAGGAACATTCTTAGGTACATCATTTTAACATGACTGTACTTGACTGATTTGGCTTATTTTGATCTTGAATTACTTATTCGTAGAAGTTCAAGGAAGGTTTAAAAGGTTTTTTGAGGCGGTTTTTTTTAACACCAAAGAGGCATTACATGCCTAAGAAAAAAAGAGATCAAAAGAAGAGATCATATTATTATGTACGGTGATGACGGCAATGGAACTACTGGGACAACAATATGATAAAAATATTAGTTCCACTTGTCCCATGGAACTACTGACGTAATCGTCTCAGTTGTCCCATGATGGGACAACTCAATGGAACTAGTGGGATAGACAGCGAATTTCACCGGTAAATAAAAATTTATTGCTGTTCGTTTGTCTCGCTAAAACTCGATAACGGCTGGACCGATTTTCCCAATCTTCGTCCTTAAATATTCGTAGAAGATCAGAAAAGGTTTAAAAGGCGGTACGAAGTTCGCCGGGATAACTGGTCATAAATAAATAACACCATGACACGGAACAACCCATCTTGCTCTTCACACAAAGTTTTGCCTGTAATTCGAACCAACGACCTCCAAATCCTGTAGTTAGCTTTAGGCAGTCACTAACCACTGGACCATACAGGTTGTCAAATTATGTGAACATAACAATAAGTTTGTATGTTTGTAACTCACATCAAAAAAATATGTATAAATAAAGATATTGTTTAATTACTTCCCTATTTTATAAACATCTTAAAATAATAAAGACATAGGTATGTACTTATATGTATATATGTATACACTAGCGGTCGCCTGCGACTTCGTCCGTGTGGTAATTTGGAATTTCTCCTGTTCCCGTCGCTTGTAATTATTGTTCCCGTCGCGTCACCCCTAATAACATCTAGCTTCGCAAATAATTATTTTAGAACAAATTTAATTTCCATAAAATATGTTATAGTGAGTTAACCTTAAAAGATAGATATATGCTACTCCGGACATTTTTTAGAAATTTTAAACAGGAACAATTCTTTAGTAAATCATTTTAACATAACATTAACCGTTTGGTCAGCGCACGCAACGAAGGTTTTAAAAGAAATATTTTTTCTCCGTTTCTGAAACATATCACACTGCTGCTCCGCTCCTATTGATCTTATCGTGATGTTATATAGCCTATAGCCTTCTTCGATAAATGCACTTCTCAACCAAAAAAAGAAATTTCAAATCAATTCATTTAATTGCCAGAATGATACAGCGTACTTAGATGGTAATGGCACAGCGTAGATGGTAAGGATGTGGTTAGTGTCATACATCCTGCCATAAATAACTATCGTGTGAATTCGTGTGCAAAATAAATCATTTAAATTACTTTCAGTTAGTTAAAAATTTCAATCAAATATAATATTGCAAATGTCAAATTCAAATATAACTAATAATAATGTCAGAAGAATGTCATAACAATCATAATAATCCGAATGCCGGTTTTTTTTCTCTTACAATCAATACAATATCAATCTCAATAGATAATATTATTATAATAACAAATATATTCAAATCGAACCAGTCATTCTTGAGATTAGCGCTTCAAACAAACAAACTCTTCTGCTTTATAATATTAGTATGTATACATAATTTGTCTTCGTAACTCAAAAAGTTATTATGTATTATTTACTCACGTAAAAACCTTATTTAGTTACTATTGTAATAACTGTTTTCTTATTTTTGTTAATAATACCTACTTAATCGGGTTATCGTTCATATTTATTACTTCCTTGAATAACTTAAACTTAAACTTAAGTATTTTGTTAAAGATAGATAAATAGATAATAGGAGACATAGCTACATAGGAATAAAATTTAAATGTCTGTTTGTAATTCCAAACTAAAAGAGCTTTCATTAAAATACATTATACGGTAATATACGGTATACTTACATAAAGTAAATTTAAAAATCTAAAAAAATATCGGTCTGTATGTTCCGGCTATCTCTGAAACGGCTGGACCGATGTTCTATGGAGTAAATATCATCTGATACCTTATCTATTCTACGGGGGCTAGCTTTTCTTACTAGGTACCTCTTTTTAAATAAACATATTATTTGATACTAAGCCTTAACATTTAGGGCGTTAATTTATTGATTTTGGAGCGATATAGAACATTAATACAAGTTCAATTCACGTAATACAAAACTTTCAACTCTCCAGTAAGTCATCAATGGCAAGAAACACTATTTCCACTAAAAAAAGTTATTCACGTAACAATACAATACAATATACTTTATCGTACAATACAGATATAAAAAAAATACAGAAACTAGTTTATCATTAGTATGTACAATTGGCCGCCTTATCACCAAGGGTGATCTCTTACAGGCAACCTTAGGATGGACATAAGTAGGCGTAGGATTTTTAAAAAGAGGAAAATTACAGGATTGGAAAGAGTATAGAAATTAAAGAGAAATATATACCTACATAAAATTACAATTAAACACTATTAAAATAAACATAGACAAACATTTTTAATTTATTTTATTTATCGTTTATTTACGTATAAATATGCATATCATTGTTGGGAATAAATGTAAACACAAGAAATGTAACGTGGACATATAATAGGTACACCTCTGCCTACCACTTTAAGGAAGCAGGCGTTGTGTGTAGGAGACACGTCAGACCTACTCGCGTTTTGGGGCGGGGGGGATCCAAGACACTTGTGAAGGTGAATCCACGGTCAACAAGACCGTAAACAGCTGGACCAAAAGGTTGGAGAACTCCTATTCTCAGCACATATCCAATGCTGAGTCTGGTGAAGGGCTTTGGGGGAGAGCGCTACAGTCGTGTTGATCCCCAAAGCAAGGCTATAGACTTCCTTCCCGCGGTGCCGCCTGTTATTGGTCTGATTCCATAAGAAACAGACGCAACAAATAATCTATAGCCGAGACTTCTATGCCTGTCCAAACTGTCCCCTCCTAATCCAAACATACCATCCCTCCCACATCCCCAACCCCTAACCTCCGCTTCCATCCCACACCCTCCACCCAATTCCCGATCCAATAAGCCGGCAACCCCGGCAAACCAACCTATCATGAACGCGAAAGATAAAAAGATATTACCCCAGGAGGGTGCCGGTACTTCCAGTACCGGGGAATCCCTCTCTGGACCATCTAGTGGTTCGGGCTGCCCCTCGTATTCTGGCGGGGGGCAAATCCTCGCAAAAAAGTGTAGACTTAAAAGTAAATAAGAAACCAAACGACAAGATGCGTCCCGGTAGGTCTATGTCTGAGACTCTCGGGGACGACCTGACAAGAATGTCGATTGGGGAGCACCAAGTACAGGAAAATTTTTGGGTGCAAAGGGGCTCTACCAACATCTATAGGGCCCCAGCGACCTCACCTGCTAGTGGCGCACCTGCTGATAAACGGACGAGGCTCGTTAATTTACGGTACCTATGGAGTGGCTTCGGCCCCTACGTGGGTACCAGGTGGTACAACAGTGTTGGTCCGGGGGGGTACCACCGTGCAGCTGTGCTAAAGCCCCCCAAGTAACCCAGCCCAGGCTGGGTTGCGTTAGGGGTTCAGCAGCTGCACCGCCGGGCCCGGGGCGATATATGGTGCAGCAGGCATGGGACCAGTGGGGGCGAAACGGAGTCTAGTGTGGGTGGTGTGGGTCGATTCGCCGGCCAGGGAGACCCTTAGCAACGGCGTTGCCGCGGCCGCCCGCAACACAGTCATGGGGCCCGCCTGGGGCCAACCACCCCAGGAGGCTGCCCCACATGTTGCGCATAATCCTGATGTGGGATCGCCGCTCCGGGTGGTAACCGGTGTGGGGTAGCGGCGGCCTTGCATCAGGGGGGTTTGGGAGCCCTTCCGTCCGGCGGGTCGGCTCCGACCTAACCACACGGTTCTAGACAAAGCTAGCCCCTGCGCTTTGTCACTTACTGCTGCACCAAATGTCGCCCTGTCTTCACGCTTCTTCTTCAAAATCTACAATGGCAGTGCAACAAAAAAGAAATAAACGTTACACAGCGGCCCTAGGAAACCCCACAACTTCACATTTCGAGGTGGAGTTCACTAACGTCCGTGGACTCCATGCGAACCTCGATACCGTCCACCACCACCTTGAGACGGCACGGCCCGCTGTGATGTTCCTCAAGGAGACACAAATACGCCGCCCTGACGACACGTCTTACCTGTGTTACCCCGGCTATGTCATCGAGGAACAATTTCGAGACAAAGCCGGGGTGTGCGTGTTCGTTAGGGCGGATGTTTGCTGCCGCCGGTTGCGCTGCCTAGAGAACCCCTCCAATTCCGTCCTTTGGCTGCACGTAGACCATGGCTCTATGAGCCAGATCTACGTGTGCGTCTACCGATCCCACACAGGGGATTCTGAGACAACAAAGCTCTTCCAGTACCTCAGCGAGACGGCTGATGAAGCGCAGGTGCGGTTCCCGAACGCTGACCTAGTGTTTCTGGGGGACTTCAATGGCCATCACATTGAATGGCTGGGGTCCCTCAAGACTGATCATGCGGGTAAAGCCGCCCATGCGTTCGCTCTCTCCCACGGTCTGACCCAGATGGTATGCGGGATCACCCGGATACCAGACAGGTCAGATCACGCGCCCGCTCTGCTGGATCTACTGCTGACGAGTCGCCCAGCCCAGTACAGTGTTTCGGTAGGAGCCCCACTGGGTAGTTCCGACCACTGTGTTGTTCACGCTGGCATGAAGGTGTCACCTCCTGCACGTCCTGTGCAAACGTCACGACGACTATGGCACTACTCGTCAGCGGATTGGGACGGTCTACGCGATTATTTTGCGTCCGTCCCCTGGAGCCAGCGCTGCTTTGTAGGAAAGGCTCCTTCGGATAGTGCTTCTGCTATTGCTGGCGAGATCAGTTTAGGGATGGATTATTACATCCCTTTCACTGATGTCGCCAGTATCCGCAGAGCCCGTCCCTGGTTCGGGCGAGATTGTGCCAAAGCTGTTCGACAAAAACAGTCGGCATATCGCGCCTGGATCAGGGCCCGGGCTGTGCGCGACCCAAACGTGGGCCACCTCAAAGCAGCGTACAACCGGGCCACAAAGTCGAGTAAGAGGGCCTTTAAGAGAGCGGATGCCCAGCGCGTCGCGCGGCTTGGTCAGGAGCTCACTTCCCATCCCACGGGCAGCCGTGGATTCTGGCAACTGGCCAAAGCCGTGCAATCTAACTTTTGTCAGCCCTCGCTGCCACCGCTGCGTTACCCAGATGGAACACTGGCTCACAAAGCCCAAGAGAAAGCGGATATGGTCGCAGACCTCTTTGCGGCTAATTCCCGGGTCGACGACCGTGGCCTGCAGCCCCCCGCCATCGCCAACTGTGGCCACACAATGCCTGATATTGTTATCAGGCAATGTGATGTACGGGCAGTGCTGCGGTCACTCGACACGCGGAAAGCCAGTGGCCCTGACGGCATTCCGGCGGTGGTGCTACGAAAATGTGCAGCTGAGTTGTCTCCAGTATTAACGCGTCTGTACCGCCTGTCATACTCTTCAGGGCTCGTGCCGGAGGTCTGGAAGGAGGCGAACGTACAACCGATCCCCAAGAAAGGGGATCGGTCCGATCCAGGCAACTATCGACCCATAGCTGTCACCTCAGTCATTTGCAAGGTGCTTGAGCTCCTTATAAATAAGCAGCTCATGCAATTCCTAGAGGATCACTCGCTAATCAATGATCGACAATACGGCTTCAGGCCAAAGCGATCAACGGGTGATCTTCTGGCATTCGTAACGCATGTCTGGGGTGGGGCTATGGAAAGGCACGGCGAGTCCTTGGCTATTAGCCTGGACATCGCCAAAGCCTTCGATAGGGTCTGGCATGCTTCGCTCCTTTCCAAGCTTCCGGCATATGGTCTACCTCCTCAACTGTGCAGCTGGATTGCCAGCTTTTTAAACGAGCACCGAGTGCGGGTCCTCTGCGATGGCCAGGCTTCTCGCTTCTTGCAAGTGAATGCCGGGGTACCGCAGGGGTCCGTACTATCACCAACTCTCTTTCTTCTGCATATCAATGATATGCTATCCCTCGGGAACATTCATTGCTATGCAGATGACAGCACACTGCACGGGAGTTACTCGGTTCGTCCGACGGCGGGGCGATTTTTTTTTTTTTTTTTTTTTTTTTTTATATTTGGTTCGCCAAATTGACGCCGCCCGCCTGGTGGTAAGTCGTGACGACGTCTAGCGATTGTGGGCCACTCTCACAGCACACATTACTATTGAGAGTGGCCCTCAACTTGACGACCTACTGATGTGCCTCTTCACGCTCCGCTTAAAGAACCCAGGATTATATGTGGGAGGAAACACGTGCACAGGCAGGGCGTTCCAGGCCACTATCGTTCGGCAGAGAAACGAACGTTTAAAACGTTCGGTTCTCGCGAACATGCTATCCACTGTGTGGGGGTGGCATCTCTGCCCGGCACGAGTCGTTCGGGATCGGAAGGAAGAGGGTGGGATCAGATTGAAGAGCTCTTCAGAACACTCGCCGTGGTAAATACGGTAGAATGCGGCCAAGGAAGCTATTGTTCGGCGCTGAGCTAGCGGCTCAAGGCTTCCCGTTACCTCCGGACAACCAATAATACGGATAGCCCGTCGCTGCATAGCGTCGAGAGCGTCCAGCAGATACTTCGCGGAGCCGTCCCAGAGGTGAGAGCAGTATTCGACGCAGGGTCTAATCTGCGTCTTGTACAGCAGACACCTCTGGTCCGGTGTAAAGAATCTCTTTACCTTATTCAGTATTCCTAGTTTCCGCGAAGCTAGCCCTATACATCTTTCGATGTAGTTTTTATTATTGAGCTCTCGACGAACGTCTATGCCAAGGATATCAAGGTTGTCCTTCATTGGTAATAATGCATTCTGAAGAGAGGGTAGGGGAAGGAAAGGGGATTTCTTCGCAGTAAATGCACACGCCTGTGTTTTGCGGGCATTGAACTCGACCAGGTTCTCGGTACCCCATTGAGAGATACTGTCGAGGTTACGGTCGAGATCAGCCACGAGTCGTCGTCTCTCCTCCTCAATCTCAGATCGCCCCGCCGTCGGACGAACCGAGTAACTCCCGTGCAGTGTGCTGTCATCTGCATAGCAATGAATGTTCCCGAGGGATAGCATATCATTGATATGCAGAAGAAAGAGAGTTGGTGATAGTACGGACCCCTGCGGTACCCCGGCATTCACTTGCAAGAAGCGAGAAGCCTGGCCATCGCAGAGGACCCGCACTCGGCGCTCGTTTAAAAAGCTGGCAATCCAGCTGCACAGTTGAGGAGGTAGACCATATGCCGGAAGCTTGGAAAGGAGCGAAGCATGCCAGACCCTATCGAAGGCTTTGGCGATGTCCAGGCTAATAGCCAAGGACTCGCCGTGCCTTTCCATAGCCCCACCCCAGACATGCGTTACGAATGCCAGAAGATCACCCGTTGATCGCTTTGGCCTGAAGCCGTATTGTCGATCATTGATTAGCGAGTGATCCTCTAGGAATTGCATGAGCTGCTTATTTATAAGGAGCTCAAGCACCTTGCAAATGACTGAGGTGACAGCTATGGGTCGATAGTTGCCTGGATCGGACCGATCCCCTTTCTTGGGGATCGGTTGTACGTTCGCCTCCTTCCAGACCTCCGGCACGAGCCCTGAAGAGTATGACAGGCGGTACAGACGCGTTAATACTGGAGACAACTCAGCTGCACATTTTCGTAGCACCACCGCCGGAATGCCGTCAGGGCCACTGGCTTTCCGCGTGTCGAGTGACCGCAGCACTGCCCGTACATCACATTGCCTGATAACAATATCAGGCATTGTGTGGCCACAGTTGGCGATGGCGGGGGGCTGCAGGCCACGGTCGTCGACCCGGGAATTAGCCGCAAAGAGGTCTGCGAGCATATCCGCTTTCTCTTGGGCTTTGTGAGCCAGTGTTCCATCTGGGTAACGCAGCGGTGGCAGCGAGGGCTGACAAAAGTTAGATTGCACGGCTTTGGCCAGTTGCCAGAATCCACGGCTGCCCGTGGGATGGGAAGTGAGCTCCTGACCAAGCCGCGCGACGCGCTGGGCATCCGCTCTCTTAAAGGCCCTCTTACTCGACTTTGTGGCCCGGTTGTACGCTGCTTTGAGGTGGCCCACGTTTGGGTCGCGCACAGCCCGGGCCCTGATCCAGGCGCGATATGCCGACTGTTTTTGTCGAACAGCTTTGGCACAATCTCGCCCGAACCAGGGACGGGCTCTGCGGATACTGGCGACATCAGTGAAAGGGATGTAATAATCCATCCCTAAACTGATCTCGCCAGCAATAGCAGAAGCACTATCCGAAGGAGCCTTTCCTACAAAGCAGCGCTGGCTCCAGGGGACGGACGCAAAATAATCGCGTAGACCGTCCCAATCCGCTGACGAGTAGTGCCATAGTCGTCGTGACGTTTGCACAGGACGTGCAGGAGGTGACACCTTCATGCCAGCGTGAACAACACAGTGGTCGGAACTACCCAGTGGGGCTCCTACCGAAACACTGTACTGGGCTGGGCGACTCGTCAGCAGTAGATCCAGCAGAGCGGGCGCGTGATCTGACCTGTCTGGTATCCGGGTGATCCCGCATACCATCTGGGTCAGACCGTGGGAGAGAGCGAACGCATGGGCGGCTTTACCCGCATGATCAGTCTTGAGGGACCCCAGCCATTCAATGTGATGGCCATTGAAGTCCCCCAGAAACACTAGGTCAGCGTTCGGGAACCGCACCTGCGCTTCATCAGCCGTCTCGCTGAGGTACTGGAAGAGCTTTGTTGTCTCAGAATCCCCTGTGTGGGATCGGTAGACGCACACGTAGATCTGGCTCATAGAGCCATGGTCTACGTGCAGCCAAAGGACGGAATTGGAGGGGTTCTCTAGGCAGCGCAACCGGCGGCAGCAAACATCCGCCCTAACGAACACGCACACCCCGGCTTTGTCTCGAAATTGTTCCTCGATGACATAGCCGGGGTAACACAGGTAAGACGTGTCGTCAGGGCGGCGTATTTGTGTCTCCGTGAGGAACATCACAGCGGGCCGTGCCGTCTCAAGGTGGTGGTGGACGGTATCGAGGTTCGCATGGAGTCCACGGACGTTAGTGAACTCCACCTCGAAATGTGAAGTTGTGGGGTTTCCTAGGGCCGCTGTGTAACGTTTATTTCTTTTTTGTTGCACTGCCATTGTAGATTTTGAAGAAGAAGCGTGAAGACAGGGCGACATTTGGTGCAGCAGTAAGTGACAAAGCGCAGGGGCTAGCTTTGTCTAGAACCGTGTGGTTAGGTCGGAGCCGACCCGCCGGACGGAAGGGCTCCCAAACCCCCCTGATGCAAGGCCGCCGCTACCCCACACCGGTTACCACCCGGAGCGGCGATCCCACATCAGGATTATGCGCAACATGTGGGGCAGCCTCCTGGGGTGGTTGGCCCCAGGCGGGCCCCATGACTGTGTTGCGGGCGGCCGCGGCAACGCCGTTGCTAAGGGTCTCCCTGGCCGGCGAATCGACCCACACCACCCACACTAGACTCCGTTTCGCCCCCACTGGTCCCATGCCTGCTGCACCATACATCGCCCCGGGCCCGGCGGTGCAGCTGCTGAACCCCTAACGCAACCCAGCCTGGGCTGGGTTACTTGGGGGGCTTTAGCACAGCTGCACGGTGGTACCCCCCCGGACCAACACTGTTGTACCACCTGGTACCCACGTAGGGGCCGAAGCCACTCCATAGGTACCGTAAATTAACGAGCCTCGTCCGTTTATCAGCAGGTGCGCCACTAGCAGGTGAGGTCGCTGGGGCCCTATAGATGTTGGTAGAGCCCCTTTGCACCCAAAATAAAAAGATCTGAGATTGAGGAGGAGAGACGACGACTCGTGGCTGATCTCGACCGTAACCTCGACAGTATCTCTCAATGGGGTACCGAGAACCTGGTCGAGTTCAATGCCCGCAAAACACAGGCGTGTGCATTTACTGCGAAGAAATCCCCTTTCCTTCCCCTACCCTCTCTTCAGAATGCATTATTACCAATGAAGGACAACCTTGATATCCTTGGCATAGACGTTCGTCGAGAGCTCAATAATAAAAACTACATCGAAAGATGTATAGGGCTAGCTTCGCGGAAACTAGGAATACTGAATAAGGTAAAGAGATTCTTTACACCGGACCAGAGGTGTCTGCTGTACAAGACGCAGATTAGACCCTGCGTCGAATACTGCTCTCACCTCTGGGACGGCTCCGCGAAGTATCTGCTGGACGCTCTCGACGCTATGCAGCGACGGGCTATCCGTATTATTGGTTGTCCGGAGGTAACGGGAAGCCTTGAGCCGCTAGCTCAGCGCCGAACAATAGCTTCCTTGGCCGCATTCTACCGTATTTACCACGGCGAGTGTTCTGAAGAGCTCTTCAATCTGATCCCACCCTCTTCCTTCCGATCCCGAACGACTCGTGCCGGGCAGAGATGCCACCCCCACACAGTGGATAGCATGTTCGCGAGAACCGAACGTTTTAAACGTTCGTTTCTCTGCCGAACGATAGTGGCCTGGAACGCCCTGCCTGTGCACGTGTTTCCTCCCACATATAATCCTGGGTTCTTTAAGCGGAGCGTGAAGAGGCACATCAGTAGGTCGTCAAGTTGAGGGCCACTCTCAATAGTAATGTGTGCTGTGAGAGTGGCCCACAATCGCTAGACGTCGTCACGACTTACCACCAGGCGGGCGGCGTCAATTTGGCGAACCAAATATAAAAAAAAAAAAAAAAAAAAAAAAAAAGAGGGCGAGTGGGTGACCAAATCCAAATGGAGGCGGAACAAGGCTCGCAAGAGACAAGAAGCAGCAGCCGAGAACCAGACCAAACCCAGAGGTGAGCCGGCCGGAACGTAACCGACAGCACCTCAGGGAGGGGTAGGCTACAGGGCCAAGAAGATGAAGAGGCAAGGCACAGGCCCTGGAGAAAAATCTCAGCAGCTGCCACCCAAACGTCGGAAACAAACCACCAAGGCCGAGGAACCCTGGAGGTCAGCGGCTGCCCAAAGTGACCACGCGGTCACAGTACAACGGGAGGACGGGGCCGGGGTGGCGGTGGACGAGGCCACAGCAACTGGGATAAGAAAGAAGCTGGCACAAGAAATTGGCAGGGCCATCAAAAACAACGCCGATAGTAGACTCTTGGCATTCGGCGCCTCAGGCCTGGTCGCGGAAGGGTACTTCCTAGTGACGGCAAGTACCTTGGGGGGAGACATCATCCGCCATGAGGACGGTGAGTCAACACCTAGGGCATGCATATATGCCAGCAATAATGAGCAATAATGAGCAATAATGTAAGAACGTTAGGACTAATAAAAGCAGATTGTTACAGAGACCTCGCTAGCATTGAAATAACAATACAAACGGGGACAGATACAAAAGAAAGGGTGCTCCTAGTCTCCGCATATCTGCCTAGCGAGAGAGATTTTGAGCCACCTTCTCGAGAAATGGAAGACATCATAAGAAAATACCAAGGTAAGAACATTCCAATTATTTTAGGTTGCGACGCGAATGCTCACCGTGTAGTGTGGGGCAGTACCGACTGCAACAAGAAAGGTGACTTACTATTGGACTTCATAAGTACGTCTGGGTTGGAAATACTTAACGTGGGCAATACCCCCACATTTGTAACCCGGGCAAGACGAGAGGTGTTGGACATCACTATCGCAACAGATAGAATAAGTCGACACATAAAGGATTGGGAACTAGACAAAAGCAATTCAATGTCAGACCACAAACGAATTACTTTTAGTCTGGAAGCCAAGACAGAAAAGATCCTAACAAGAAATGCGAGGAAAACTGACTGGGCCACATACGAACAGCAACTGGAGAAATGGAGCCCAGGGCCAGTTACCTTGCAAGGAGACACAACAGAACTCGAACAAGAAGCCAACAGACTAGACGCCGCTCTTAGGGAAGCCTACCACAAGGCATGCCCACTGAAAGAGATACGACCAGGGAAGGGTCAACCCTGGTGGACAAAGGCTCTAGAGAAGCAAAGAAAAAAGACAAGGCGAGCTCTCAGAATCATCCCCAGAGGCCCATCAGAGGCATCCCCCTTGGGGGAAGCCTCTTTTTGCCACCACTCTATGTGTTGTTCCTGCTAATTCTGCCTGTATATTTCGGTGTTAAAGCATATTTTTTACCCATCCTGATAGATTTTTATCAATGCCCTAACGGTTTAGGGTGTCTTCTATTGAGTCGGGGGTTGCTTTGTCAAATGCGCCCTCAACATCGAAGAAGCAGCCTGGTGCATATTCTTGGTTGCTTATTGATCTTTGCACTCTTATAACCAGGTTATGTAGGGCCGTCTCAGTTGACTTGCCCTCCATGTATGCATGTTGGTTTAGGTGCAATGGAGATCCACTTTTCTGTATTTGGTCTCTTATTAATCTGTCTAGGATTTTCTCCAGTGTCTCCAGAATGAATGAGGAGAGGCTGATGCATCTGAAGGACTTTGCCTCCTGATACGATGTCTTCCCCGGTTTTGGGATGAAGACCGCTCTCACCTATAAAATAACCTGGCAACCCTTAATATCATCGAACGTCATTTTTCATCTTAAAATTATTTTAATATTTTTATTTAATTTTACAGTCTAAATTTATACTATAATTATATATTGCATTGCAAGATTTGCAATAAATTTATAAATTACATATACAAACTATATATTATCAAGATAAAGAAAAATTACCAAATTGCAGATGTTTGGCATATGTCACTTTAAGAAAATATTAATCAAATACAAACAATATCAAGAAATGGATGGATGATGATAAAGGATAAATATGCTCACAAGAGCTAGAGCCAGAGAGAGACAAACTGCACAATTACCAACCCCGGACTCGTCGCATAGCTCCGCCTCCCATTTGCCGGAAACTTTGGCTACTGGTGAGGCGTCGAGCTCTAGCAGCGACGAGTATTTCTCTCCACCGACGTCGCCTCCACCTGTACGTCGGCAGGGGAGAGGCCGGCCACCGACCTGCTTGGGACCCCGACGCCATCCGGCTTCGATTAGGGACCCCGCTGCCGGTGGTAATGTGCACCGCATGCGATGGACTTCTTCCATGAACGAGAACGTCATGCGGGCATATTATGCGGCTACAGAGGGAGGAATTAATCTCACTGCGTATCGTGTACGAATGCTGTCTCTGTTTCAGGAGCTCGAACCAACTGTTAACGTATCAACGCAACGTCTGTCGGATCAAGTGCGGGTTATACAACGTGGTCATATGTTGGATGATGCCGTGCTTGAGAGGCTTCGCTCAGATTTACAGGATAATCCTGGTATCACAATACCTACATCATCAGGTACACATGTTCCTACTGTTTCCACACAACATCCCACTGATGATGATTTATTGGATACCGGGGTTACAGATGTAAGTACTCATTGCAATGTACAATTAGGGAGCGCTTTGGAATGTGCACTGAGGGAATATCGAAACGTAACACCTACCGAAAGACCTCGTCTACCGCGTTTGCCTACGCATAAGAAAAATATAGCCCTAATGTGTGCTCTGGATTCACTACTGTCAGACTATTTTAACAGTAGTGAAAATCTCGGTGATATACATTCGATTCTGTACTGTGGGGCTGTTGCGGCATGTCGAGTAGCAAATATTAAGCTTTTATCAAATGATAAAGCTACTCGACCGAAATTTGTTACACCAGCCTGGCAGTATAGGATTGAACGTCGTATTGCCGAGACCAGGGCACTCATTGGGAAACTTATTTGCTGCAGGTCGGGCAATACTCGCCCTAGAGTGATGCGCTTTGTGAACCGGGGATTCTTGGGGACTAATATTAGATCCCAAGAATTTGCTTTTCGGGTCACAGAGCGCATTGTCTACCTGAAGCAAAAAGTCTATGCGTGGGCAAATCGTATTCCCAAAACTGCATGTTCCAAAAAGATGAGAGATGGGTCTACAGAGATTGGGAGCGATCTGATTCAAGTGTGATTGACGAGTGCCGGCCAGATGATGATGCCACCATTGCATTCTGGAGTGGCATCTGGTCGGCTCCTGTCAGCCACACAGAGGATGGTTGGATGCGGGATGTTAATCGTCTGTGTGAACCGATACAAACTATGGAACCATTAAAATTCATAGATAGTGATGTCACCAACGCAGTCCGTCTGTTACCGAACTGGAAATCCACAGGACCAGACGGACTGCACAATTTTTGGATAAAATGGTTCCGTAGTTCACACGGACGGTTGGCAGCTCAATTCCAATCATGTTTGGAATCAGGATCGCTACCCGATTTTCTAACTACTGGTATGACCCATCTCTTATACAAATCTGGTAGTGCCATAGAGCCTAAAAATTATAGACCAATTACATGCCTACCAACGGTCTATAAGCTTCTCACATCTATTTTGAGACAAAAAATAATGCGCCACATAACTGACAACAACATCATGTAAATCTCTCAAAATGGATGTAGAAGTGGGGCTCGTGGCACTAAAGAGCTCCTAATTATGGATATGGTTATTAGCCAACAGGTACGCCGTAATTGCAAGGATCTGGCGACATGCTGGATAGATTACAAGAAGGCCTATGACTCTGTACCTCATTCATGGCTTAGGAGGGTGCTGGAGTTGTATAAGATTGATGCAACTCTATGTACCTTCTTAGGGACATGCATGGGGCAATGGAAGACCGTCTTGTGCTATGCAGGATGCCGAGACTTGTGGTAATGGTGGACCGATAAAGATCGAGCGTGGTATATTTCAGGGCGATAGTCTGAGTCCTTTATGGTTTTGTCTGGCCCTGAATCCTCTCAGCGCTTTGCTGGAGAATTCAGGTCTAGGGTACCGGTTGCGGAAAGATGGCCAGGTTTTGTCTCACCTTCTTTACATGGATGATTTAAAATTACTTGCCCCAAACAATCACCAACTGATGGAATTACTAAAGGTAACGGAAACCTTTAGTAATTCTATCAGAATGGAATTTGGCGTAGACAAATGTGCAAGCATGCATGTGAAGAAGGGTGGGATAGTGGATTCCGAAAGAATACAACTTTCGGATTCCACTCAACTTCGGTCCCTTTCGGCAACCGATACTTATAAATATCTGGGTATGTCACAAGCGTTAGGCATATCAGAGACTGACATGAAACAATTATTGAGGGAACGCTTCTTTGGCCGCCTGAAAAAAGTTCTTAAGAGTCTTTTATCGGGCGGTAACAAGGTGCGAGCCTACAATAGTTGGGTCATGCCAGTTTTAGTGTACTCGTTTGGCATACTCAGATGGACTCAGACAGAACTTGACGCCTTGGATAGAAAAGTCCGTACGCTACTCACTACATACCGAATGCATCATCCGCGTTCATCTGTAATGAGGTTGTACATACCACGGAAGTGTGGGGGCCGAGGCTTTCTTAATGCTAAGACCCTTCACAACCGTGAGGTGTGCAATCTTAGGGAATACTTCCTGCGGGTGGACGAGGATTTGCATCGTGATGTTGCTGCAGTAGACAACGGATTTACCCCGCTCGGTTTGGCTAAAGAGAACTGGCGCAAACCTATAATACTAAGTACCAATGACCGCATGGATGTATGGAAGGGTAAAGAGTTACATGGACGTTTCTATCAGGCCCTACATGGACCTGATATTGATTTAAAATCATCAGTATCCTGGCTACGATGCGGTAAGCTATTTGGAGAAACCGAAGGGTTTGTCTTTGCAATTATGGACGAAGTTGTCATGACTAAAAATTACCGGAGGTATATTCTGAAGGATGGTACGGTTGACATATGTCGGGCGTGCCACCGTCCTGGAGAGTCCCTTAGGCATATTATCTCTGGTTGTTCTAGTTTGGCTAACGGCGAGTATTTGCATAGGCATAACCAAGTAGCTAGGATTGTCCATCAACAACTTGCTCTGAAATACAAACTCGTGGATTCAGAAGTACCGTATTACAAGTATGTGCCCGACCCAGTTCTCGAAAATGATCATATCACATTGTACTGGGACCGATCTATTATCACTGACAGGACTATTGTTGCAAATAGGCCTGACATAGTGATAGTAGATCGGTTAGAGCGCCATGCAATAATAGTTGATATTACTATTCCGCATGACGGCAATGTGAAAGCCGAAAAAGACAAACAAGTAAAGTACTTGGATTTGGCCCACGAGATTGTCGACATGTGGCATGTAAGCTCAGCTGTTATTGTACCGATAGTCGTTTCCGTGCATGGACTGATTGCCAAGAGCCTCGACCAACACCTACAGAGGCTCTCGTTAGACGGTTGGATTAAGGGCCTGATGCAGAAGGCAGTGTTGCTCGATACGGCACGCATCGTGAGGAAATTCCTCTCTCTGGAGCCCTAACCACCGGTAGCTTGGTCCTTGTACCCGATGCCGGTGGGTCACTATTTTTTATATTTTTAAATATATTTGTATTTTTTATAGATTTATTTAAAAATGTATTAAATATGTAATTAAGTTAAATAAAGGAAATAAAAATAATATCTTTATTGCCAGAATGTAGTAGTACAGCGTAGATGGTAATATAGGTTGTAGTTAGTTCAATACATTCTACCATAACTATGGTGTGCAAAATTGAGTCAAGTGCAATTTATGTAACAGATAAATAATAATAATAGTTAAAAATGTCAATCAATCAAAATAATACAATCATAGCAGTGTAATGTTAATTTAGGTATAAACAATTATGTAATAATGTCAATTTAAGTATAAATATGAATGTCACAATAGCTGAATGTCGGTAAATAATCAATAAATACAATGTCAATTTTAATTACAGATAAATTAGTGAACATTACATTTGTATTGACATTTCATGCGTCATTTTATTAACTTGAAACATCATACTCGCAATAATTGCTCATTATAAGTCATATACTCATTCAAATTATAGAAACAGTGTTCTAAAAGCCATTTTGATAAATTGGTCTTAAACAATCTGTTTGGTAAATCTTTAAATCTATTTGGCAATTTATTGTAAACTTTAATTGAGTTAATAAATGAATTTTTCTTAAATAGTTCTAATTTACATGGAGGTTGATATATCTTATGCATATTTCTCGGTCTGACATTTCGTTTTATTACCTCTGATTGAAGGTCAAAGTACTCAGGATGCTCTTTCACAAATACACAAACTTCCCTTATGTACATGCAAGCCAGTGGAAGAATACGAAACCGTTTAAATATGGGTTTACAGCTTATCCATAAACCATGCCCCACAAATTGCTGTCACACACCTTTTTTGGGCTCTAAAATAGTTTCAATTTCGACTGAATTCCCCCAAAGCAAAAGGCCATGGGATGCACATATACACGCAAGTCTACTCTGACGACGGCGTGCTCCTAATCACAGGAAAAGTCCTCAGCGTCATGTGTGAAATAATGAACAGAGGGCTAAAAGAAGCGTTAGTATGGTGCAGAAGTAAAGGCCTCGACCTGAACCCCGACAAAACTAGTTTTGTTCACCAACAAGAGAAAAATAGAAGGTGCTATACCAGTGAGACTAGATAATCACGACCTAGAAAAAGTTAGGGAGGTGAAATATCTAGGAGTAACTCTGGACAGCAAGCTAACTTTCAAGACTCATATCAGCAACACATGTACAAAGGCTAAAATGGCATTGATGCAGTGTAAAAGGACAATAAGAAGAACCTGGGGAATAAAACCAGCGGTAGTGTTATGGATATACAAGGCCATAATTCTGCCAAGAATCCTGCATGGAGCCCTGGTATGGTGGCACAAGGCTGCCACAGGAGAAAACAAGAAAGAACTAGACAAAGTCCAAAGGTTAGCGGCCCTCATGACCACGGGCGCGATGAGGTCCACACCAACAGCCGCGCTAGAGATCATGTTAGGGCTGAACCCCTTGGACTTAGAAATAAAACGAAAGGCGACTGAACAATGGTTCAAACTCAGAAGCATTGGCCTATGGACCGGAAACTTCATGGACAAAGGTCATGCAAGCATAAGCAAGAACTACGAAGAAAAATTGTCAATGATCCTTTCCAATGACCTTATCAGGAAGGAGAGAACTTTTGACAAGAAATACAGAATACACATAGGGACACGAGATGAATGGCAGATAGATCCCACTGATACTATCTGCTATACAGGTGGTTCAAGAAAGGAATTGACTAAACTATCTGGACAAAACAATGGTAAGTAAAAATTTTTTTAAGAAAAAACTTTTTAGCATTAATTAATAGCATTAATTTTTCGCAGAATCAAAAGGACAACAAAACGTCGACAATTGTTTCGCCTCTAAACGAGGCATTATCAAGACTGTCTCAGAGAGAACAGCAAAATTCGTGGTTGGAACGTGTTTGCTTATAAGTAAACGCGTGCAAATTTCATTATCGCGATGTAGGATTCTTTACAATAACCAATGTGGGTAGAAGATCATGCTAACTAAGTTCCAAAAATAGGTATTCACCAATACTTGACCTTATCTGTTTGATTTAATTACTGTCTCTTGATAAGTTGCATAGAAAACCCAAATAACACACACAAACCAATAACAGTTAATGTGTCTGTCTGTTCGCAAACAGATTAAGTAGGGGAGATGTGTGAAAATCTATTTGTTCGTTGAGTAAGGTGTCCGCATCTCTTCTAACTATTTCTAGCCTTTCCCAAACACTTAACTTGAACCCTTTCTCACATAACCGTAAAACTTTAAAAGTGTTACTATTGTTCAAGGAATGACCAGTGTCAAGAAGATGCTTCGCGAAGAGGGACCTTTCAGGACAACCATTGCGGGACGCCGCTCTATGTTCCTTATATCTAATATCGAAGGACCTGCCAGTCTGTCCCACATACTTCAAACCACATTCATCACAACTCAACAAATAAACACCTGATCTGCGTGAGACCGACACCGAATCCTTGCCATTACACAGCTCCCTCAAGGCATTCTGAGTTCTAAAAGCAACAAATATACTGCTTTCCCTCATGATCTTAGCTATACTCAACGAGACGGGACCCACGAACGGCAAACAGGCCGTGTACTTCCTAGGTGGATCTTGAATCGGATATAATAAATGAAAACTAGCCTTTCTACGTTTTTTATTTAATAATGAGTGAACCATTCCTACGTCATAGCCATTACTTTGTGCTATGTAGCAAATGATGGACAATTCTTCACCAAATGCCTGTGGGCTCAACGGTACCGCCAGTAACCTGCTCAGTAAGCTGTGGAAAGCTGCCATTTTATGTTGCCATGGATGATTGGATGAGTAAGGAATAACTGTGTCTGTAACTGTTGGTTTCCTTTAGATACGGAACTCATGAACACCGTTCCTTCTAGTAATTGAAAGGTCCAAGAAATTGAGAGTGGAATCTGACTCCAACTCTAGTGAAAAATCAATTCTGGGGTGTACTGAGTTCAACTTGGAGACAAGGACACTGAGCTGACGTTTTGTTCCTGTCCAACATATAATAATATCATCCACATATCTAAAATAGTACAAGACATGAACGTTCCCAACTATGTGGTTAGTCTCGAATGCATCCATAAATATTTCAGCTATTAAAGGACTGAGTGGCGACCCCATAGCCAAACCATTCCTCTGTAGAAAAAAACTGTTGTTGAACTGAAAGTAATTCTGAGTCATACACAATCTTGTTAGGTTATAAATTTCCTCTATTTTATTAAAATTGATCCTTTTTATTGTTAATTTGTGTCTCAAAATATCTAATACTTCATTATACGGTACGTTAGTGAATAAACTTTTCACGTCCAAAGACACAAGTTGAGCATTGGACGGTAACTTAATATTTTTAATCTTGTTTATGAGGTCAGTACTATTTTTTATAGAAAATTTTGGGTTAAAATCTATTGCTTCTTTAATGATTGTGTTCAAAAACTTCGACAAATTATATGCCGGCGCGCCCCTGTATGCGACAACAGGTCTAATTGGGCACCCTTCCTTGTGTATTTTTGGAAGGCCATAAAATAACGGACAACTGGGATTCATGTTTATCAAAGTTTTATGCAACGAAGAGTTCTCAGGGAATAAATAAGTCGTGGATTTCAAAGCAAGCTTTAGTTCTGCCTGGAACTTAGCTGTAGGATTGAAGGTTAAGTGTTGAAAATCATCAGATGAAATGATGTCATTGACTCTTGCCATGTAATCCTCCCTCGGGATCAAAACCACGGTGTTACCCTTATCAGCCTTACTCAGAACCACATCCCCGTCCCTAAGTTTGTTGCGAATCGACCTTTGTACAGTCAATTCGGAGTTAAAAGTACCAGACAAACAAACAGAATCGATTTTTTGTGCAACCAGTGCCTTCAACATTATGTCACCCTTATTTCTAATGATTGCCACCTCCGCATCTACTGCCAAAGGTTCTAAAGATTTTTTATTGTTAAATGATTTAGGTATGGAATATTTTAAGCCCTTATTTAAAAGGGACACCTCACTGTTGCTGAGATGAATATCAGAAAGGTTCTTGATTCTGGGGTAAAATGTATGATTAGAAAACACCTGCTCCCTTCGATCAAAAAACTCGCCTCTACCCACCCTTAGATTAAATAATTTTTTTGATTGTATTAAAAAATTTTTATGTATAAATTTAGAAGCTAAATCTCGTGCCTTTTTATCCAACAAATCAAATTCTACTCTGTGTAAACTGAATGACAACTCAGAGTGTAGAACCTTTAAATGCCACTTCAAATTGTCTCTCACTCTAAATAAACTCCTAATTTCCGAGTTTAGCCACACTGTTTTTGCTTTTAAAATAGAATTCCTAGCCGACACTGAGTTATTGTTTGTTTTTAGGCAGATGTACCTTGGAAACACCCCAAAGCGCTTACACTCTTGATTGAACCAAAGATTTTGACTTGCTGTTCTGTGGAGCTTGATCAATTTTATATATAGTTTAGCCTGGGTAGTGATGCACACTGATCTCAAATATTGGATAGAAACAGGCGTTACTTGGCGAAAATCCATGACAAAACAATGGTATGTAAAAATTTTTTTAAGAAAAAACTTTTTAGCATTAATTAATAGCATTAATTTTTCGCAGAATCAAAAGGACAACAAAACGTCGACAATTGTTTGATCCCGAGGGAGGATTACATGGCAAGAGTCAATGACATCATTTCATCTGATGATCAACACTTAACCTTCAATCCTACAGCTAAGTTCCAGGCAGAACTAAAGCTTGCTTTGAAATCCACGACTTATTTATTCCCTGAGAACTCTTCGTTGCATAAAACTTTGATAAACATGAATCCCAGTTGTCCGTTGTTTTATGGCCTTCCAAAAATACACAAGGAAGGGTGCCCAATTAGACCTGTTGTCGCATACAGGGGCGCGCCGGCATATAATTTGTCGAAGTTTTTGAACACAATCATTAAAGAAGCAATAGATTTTAACCCAAAATTTTCTATAAAAAATAGTACTGACCTCATAAACAAGATTAAAAATATTAAGTTACCGTCCAATGCTCAACTTGTGTCTTTGGACGTGAAAAGTTTATTCACTAACGTACCGTATAATGAAGTATTAGATATTTTGAGACACAAATTAACAATAAAAAGGATCAATTTTAATAAAATAGAGGAAATTTATAACCTAACAAGATTGTGTATGACTCAGAATTACTTTCAGTTCAACAACAGTTTTTTTCTACAGAGGAATGGTTTGGCTATGGGGTCGCCACTCAGTCCTTTAATAGCTGAAATATTTATGGATGCATTCGAGACTAACCACATAGTTGGGAACGTTCATGTCTTGTACTATTTTAGATATGTGGATGATATTATTATATGTTGGACAGGAACAAAACGTCAGCTCAGTGTCCTTGTCTCCAAGTTGAACTCAGTACACCCTAGAATTGATTTTTCACTAGAGTTGGAGTCAGATTCCACTCTCAATTTCTTGGACCTTTCAATTACTAGAAGGAACGGTGTTCATGAGTTCCGTATCTATAGGAAACCAACAGTTACAGACACAGTTATTCCTTACTCATCCAATCATCCATGGCAACATAAAATGGCAGCTTTCCACAGCTTACTGAGCAGGTTACTGGCGGTACCGTTGAGCCCACAGGCATTTGGTGAAGAATTGTCCATCATTTGCTACATAGCACAAAGTAATGGCTATGACGTAGGAATGGTTCACTCATTACTAAATAAAAAACGTAGAAAGGCTAGTTTTCATTTATTATATCCGATTCAAGATCCACCTAGGAAGTACACGGCCTGTTTGCCGTTCGTGGGTCCCGTCTCGTTGAGTATAGCTAAGATCATGAGGGAAAGCAGTATATTTGTTGCTTTTAGAACTCAGAATGCCTTGAGGGAGCTGTGTAATGGCAAGGATTCGGTGTCGGTCTCACGCAGATCAGGTGTTTATTTGTTGAGTTGTGATGAATGTGGTTTGAAGTATGTGGGACAGACTGGCAGGTCCTTCGATATTAGATATAAGGAACATAGAGCGGCGTCCCGCAATGGTTGTCCTGAAAGGTCCCTCTTCGCGAAGCATCTTCTTGACACTGGTCATTCCTTGAACAATAGTAACACTTTTAAAGTTTTACGGTTATGTGAGAAAGGGTTCAAGTTAAGTGTTTGGGAAAGGCTAGAAATAGTTAGAAGAGACCTTACTCAACGAACAAATAGATTTTCACACATCTCCCCTACTTAATCTGTTTGCGAACAGACAGACACATTAACTGTTGTTGGTTTGTGTGTGTTATTTGGGTTTTCTATGCAACTTATCAAGAGACAGTAATTAAATCAAACAGATAAGGTCAAGTATTGGTGAATACCTATTTTTGGAACTTAGTTAGCATGATCTGAGGTTTCTACCCACATTGGTTATTGTAAAGAATCCTACATCGCGATAATGAAATTTGCACGCGTTTACTTATAAGCAAACACGTTCCAACCACGAATTTTGCTGTTCTCTCTGAGACAGTCTTGATAATGCCTCGTTTAGAGGCGAAACAATTGTCGACGTTTTGTTGTCCTTTTGATTCTGCGAAAAATTAATGCTATTAATTAATGCTAAAAAGTTTTTTCTTAAAAAAATTTTTACTTACCATTGTTTTGTCATGGATTTTCGCCAAGTAACGCCTGTTTCTATCCAATATTTAAACTATCTGGATCGGGAGTGCATATAAAATGCGATGACGGAACCGAAATAGATAAGTCAATACCTCTAGGAAGATTTGCAAGCGTCTTTCAAGCAGAGATATATGCCATAAAGGAATGCGTGGAAATAGTGGAACACCTTACCACAACGGGTAACGTGACCATTTACAGCAATAGCCAGGCTGCACTGAAAGCACTTGACAAAATGGAGATAACATCAGCAATAGTTAAGGAATGTAAGAAATCATTGGACAAGCTGGCCAAGGACATCGACCTAACGATTGCCTGGGTCCCCGGACACGAGGGTAACTCGGGCACCGAGCGGGCCGACGAACTAGCCAAAGAAGGTGCTGACGAAAACTTGGTGGGACCAGAGCCCCGGCTGCCCATAGCGCACAAAATCACCAAAGGAGTAATCAGCCACAGAACTAAAGTAGAAAGCAACCAAAGATGGAGAACCTCGACTGGAATGAGACAGTTGAAAATCTTCATCAAGGGAATGGACAAGAAAAGGACGAGTCATTTCATGAAAATCCCAAGAGGAAACATGAGGCTCGCCATATAAATAATAACAGGACACTGCCGACTGAACAGACACCTGACAGTGATAGGAGTAAGAACCGACCCCAAATGCCCAGAGTGCATGGACAGTAAAGAAACAAGCTTCCACCTGCTGGCTGAATGCCCCATGTACTCACTGATCAGATGGGAAATCCTGGGGTCGGATAGACTGAACGAAGAAGATATAAGCAATCTGAAGGTGGAACAGATGATAAGATTCATAAAGGGCACAGGAAGGTTCGACGGGGCGCCGTAAGCTGGATCAACCATACTCTCCCCAAGGGGAGAACTGGGGAAATGGACGAAATGACCCGCAAACATAGCGGGTGGATTGTCCGTCCGGTCACCGGTGTCCCCGTTGGAAATAATAATACTCGCGTTTACGAACGAAACATTTGACAAATTCATACGAATTTCGACCGAAATTGAAGTTTCGTTAGAACCGGGGTAGGTCTACTGTACTGGACTAGTATCAGATAATAATATTACGCAAGAAGCATCAATTCAAAAATCGAACTAGTGCTGCGATTCGACATGTCGATAATCGATATACTTATAAGAAAGGTTATCGTTGTTCTGTTGTAATCGATTCGTCTCGAGATAATCTCGGACGGTAATTGCATGGGAACGACACGAATAGGAGTCTGTAGTCAACTTTGAAAGTATGTTGCCTGTTGTAACTTTGTCTGTTGTCTCTTTCCCAATTCCCACGGGATTCCATCGCTACATATTATAACACAAAGTCCTCCACCACATCTGTCTGTTCGCGATAAACTCAAAAACTACTGCACGCTGCTTCCATCAATGGATCAAGTTGTTCTCGATGAAGGTTTTAGGCTGTAATACTATTTTACGCAAACAAATCCACGGCAGTCCACTAGTATTAATAAATTTAACAATATAAAGCGCAGAAACAAAAGTTTCGGGCCCGGCATGAACCACAAAATATTCCCGGAGGAACTTCTGAACTAAATAGTTTTATAATTGGTGAAATAATCATTGATTCGGTCCCGTACTTTTTAAGTTTACTCGTTACAAACTTACAAATCTTTTCTTAAATATTACTATAGAAGAACAGATAGTGTAGATAACAAAAACAATGATCTCAGACGGGATTCAAACTCGCGCCTATCTCTGACAAGACACCTTTAGGCCTTGATGTCTTACTCATTGTTTTAAATGTTAAAAACATGTTTTATTTATTTATTACTAGCGGACTTGTTAAATTATTTACTAAAATAATTTCACAATTTGAATCACAAAAAGTATAGTCTTGGGTTGGACTCGAACCAGCGACTGACCCCTTTCCAGGAGGAACGTTCTACCAACTGACCAATACACCACTTAGAAAATCTATATATAGAAATGGGAAATGTCCCCCTTAGCTCTCGAGAACTGCTTATGCTCCAATGATGGTTGACTCCTCTATGGATAGCCCTTGATCTGCAGGCAAGCCAAAAAATCGAAAATATGACCTAGCCCTAAGGGGTCAAAAGTTATAGGCCTAAACCTATGGCGTGGTGCGGCACGAAGCACCGCGCAAGACACCGTACTAGTTATATAAGAAAAAGTTAGCATACTTCACTGATTATCTATACATAGTATAAAACAAAGTCGCTTTTCCTGTCTGTCTGTCCCTATGTATGCTTAGATCTTTAAAACTACGCAACGGATTTTGATGCGGTTTATTTTAATAGATAGAGTGATTCAACAGAAAGGTTTTAATATATAATTCATGAGTTTTCATGTACTATACTACTATACTAGTACTATACTAGAGTAATACCGATTATTTTAGAGGTTTCTAATGTAATGTCGTAAATGAACACATTTTTTTGCGCTTTCATTGCAAACGCTGACGAAACCCTACGAGACAGATCAAAATAATGTACTACAGTATTGTACACCATAGAAAGGTCTACAAAAAAGTCCGTGATAGCATATGTCTATCTCTTAAGGATAACTCACAGTAACCATTTTTATCTTTTATAAATTAAATAATTATAAATAAATATATATTAATTATATATATATTAAATATATATTATAAATTAATTAATTAATTGCCAAGCTATTTTTACCAATGCAGTATTATTCCTTATCTAATTGAATACTTTACATACGTTGTGCATTTAATGTAGACCAAAATTGCCATTCAAACCATATAATTTGGACGAATAACTTACGAGATATCATGTGATGGAAAAAAATACGAGCGCGGCGACGCAGCCGGGCTGTGGCCAATGACGGCAGTGAACACACAGAGATTTTAAGCAATACAGCATAAATCCTTATCCAATTAACTACCTTAAATACATTTTGCTTTTAATATAGATCAATATGGCCCTTTACAGCATGTAATTTAAATGAATATTTTCGAAGATATTACAGATTAATAGGTTATATCATAGGCTTTTTCATTAAAAATTCATTTTCATTCATTTAATTTATTCGACATTTTTTTCGAAATTCATAGTAGGTACCTTGGTTGGATAGGAATTAGAATAAAACAATAGCATTATAGCCAAAAAGCGGTTTAAAGTAATGTAGGTATTTAAGTTCAAAAAAGAACTGAACTGAATAGGATAGGTATAAAGTCATATCTGAAAGACGTCGTCGTTCAAACATAGGTCGTAGTACAGGGAATGCTCAAAGAGCACGTTCAGCTAGATACGAAGATTCGTCAAGGGAATGTGAGGCTCGGCTCAGCCAGCTTCGGGCTAGATATAGAGCTGAAGGAGTAAGAGAATCCTCAGTTGAGCGTGAGGCTCGCTGCAGCCAAGATCGGGAAAGTCATAGTATTCGGAGAGCCAGAGAATCGTCTGCCGAGCTTGAGGCTCGCCTCAGCCAGGATAGGGGTAGGCATCGATAACAGAGAGCCAGAACTAATTCGTGGGTAAATAAAGAAAATTCTGCCATGAATTACGATCCATCGATTCCTTACAAGGACGATATATATATAGTATCAATTAATAGCATGTCAGCAGTGATTGAACATTGTTTGGCATTGAAATTCAAAGACGAATCTAATTCCACAATTCTAATACCACAGATAAAGACCATCATTCTACCACAGATAAAGACAATCATTCAACCAATGCAAAGCATACAAATATTTTCATTGAGATATTTGAATTTTAAGACTGACATGCTACATAGTCTACATTGCACCCGTGCGAAGCATGGGCGGGTCGCTAGTAAAATATATTTTATACTAAAATGTTCCTCGAGAACCACTCTATCCATTGGTGAAAACCGCATCAAAATCCGTTGCGTAGTTTTAAAGATCTAAGCATACATAGCGACGGACAGACTTTGTTTTCAATCGACTTCCAATTGGAGTAGGTTCTCATTCGACTCCCTGCGTCACCTGCCACCGCGCTCCATCGCGGCGGTGACGCGACTGTTCAACGGGATTCTCCGTACCGGGCACTTCCCCACTTCATGGGAGACTCGGGCGAGTTTCATTCAATTGCATTGTCCTGCCGAAACCCAGCAAGAACACCATGTTACCTGGGAGCTATCGCCCCATCACGCTGCTGTCCACGATCTCGAAGGTCTTCGAGAAGCTGCTGCTGCTGCACATGATGCCCCACATTCAGCCACGCGACGAACAGTTCGGTTTCCGTGCCAAGCACTCCACCACACTGCAAGTCACGAGAGTGACGCACCACCTCGCTGCAACTCGCAACAAGCGTGAGCGCGCTCAGTCATGGTGCTGCTCGACATGGAGAAGGCGTTCGATCGTGTCTGGCACATCGGCCTGCTGTACAAGCTGTCCACGTCCACTATTCCACGTCGAATAGTTAGGACTGTGGCCACCTTCCTGCAGGACAGGCGCTTTCAAGTGGCAGTTGAAGACGTCCTGTCTACGGAGCGACCCATCCGTGCCGGTGTGCCCCAGGGGAGCTGCCTATCGCCCGTGTGCTACAGCAGGTACACGGACGATATTCCAGTTGTTAACGGCGCCATGCTGGCGCTGTACGCCGATGACGCCGCATACATTACTACACCGCTCAACGGCGCTCATGCGGCGTCGAAGATGCAACGAGCACTGGATGCACTCCCCACCTGGCTGAAGGACTGGAGACTGAAGGTCAACGTGGCGAAGACTCAGGCGATTCTCGTGGGAAGCGGGGCGCCGCCGCCGCCCCCGCTGAAGCTGTTGGGACAACCCGTCGAGTGGTCCGCTACGGTGAAGTACCTCGGCATGACCATCGACCGGAGCCTCACCATGCAGCCCCACGTGAAGAATGTGATCGCGCAGGCGCGCACTACGCGAAGCCTCCTGCACCCTATTCAGGCGTCACACATGCCCACCCGCGCAAAGCTCGGGGTGTATAAGCTATACGTCCGCACACGGCTCTCATACGCCGCCCCAGCGTGGTACGCGCTAACCACCAAGCAAGCCCGCGCCTCGCTGCGCGCCCAGCAGTCGTTGGCAATGCGGACGATAGCTAAAGCCCCGCGCTACGTGCGGAATCATGTGATAGCCAGGGATCTTCGCTTGGAGAGCCTCGATGACCACATTCGCCGCCTGAGCACCTCGATGTTCGAGCGGGCCGACGGAGCGACAACCCGCAGCCTGCGGGACATTGCGCCATACCATCGGCGACCGCCGGACAAGAAGGGCCTGCCACGTGACCTCGTCTCCAGGGGCACCCCCCTGACCTGACACCGCTCCGCGCCGCTGGCCGACGGGCGCTCGCCACCCGGTGAGCTTGCCCTCCGCTGAGCGGCGGGTTGTAGCCTACCTGCATTCGACCTGTCGTCGCCGGCCGCTGGTCGCTCACGGGACCTCCCTGAACAGGGTCTCCTCCTGTGGGCTTGACCGCGCCAGCCGCCACGACAACACACCGGACTTAACACCACAGGACTACAACTTCCAACCAAGGGACCCGCCTGTCATCGCAGGCGGCGACTGCAACCACCAAAATGGGCCCACGCCCAGCACTGGTTACCCCGGGACCCATAGGAGTCCGCGTGGAGGACTACGGACTCTCATTCGACTGTATGCCCTCATATCTTTGGACTGATTTTGTCGGTTGTTGTGTCATTTTTGTCGTGCTTTTATATGTTACTAGCTGATCGCCGCAGCTCCGCCCGCGTGATTTAGTTTACTCGTTCCCGGTCCCCGTGGGAACACATTACCGGGAAAAAAAGTAGTCTATGTTACTCAGGGTGGATGTAGCTTTCCAATGATGAAAGAATTTTTGAAATCAGCACAGTAGTTTTTAAGTTTATTCATTACAAACATACACACAAAAATACAAATCTTTCCTCTTTATAATAGTAGTATAGAAGTATTGATGATTATGATGATTCTTATTTGTACAATACACAACGCAAGAGCACTACTTTTTCCTAAAGGAATATCTTCCAGCGAGCATGCTAAACCCTGTTCTGTGGTTCGGCAGGTGCATCACTTAAGCACCAAATCTACGATTTAAAAAGTAAACGATACGACTTTCTGTTGAGCACTATTGGTGTTAGCAAAGCGCGGTACTATGGCGCGGTGGTTTACAACGTGATTTGCCGGCGTTTATTCGATGCTTTACAGATAAGGTCGGCTCCGGGGGCGGAACCCCGTGCAATAACCTTGACATTTTACCTATAAGTGGACGTAATTTAATTATAAACAATTATGTCACCGGTATTGCTAAAACTGGCTGTAACACTACTTTCTTAACATTGCATGCAAGGTGACAACACTGGTTTATAGTGATGTGGAAGTATATTTAAATAGTCTATATCGACACGATACTTCGTAGTGGGCAGTTAGGGCTTAGAACTCAACTGCCCACCACGAAGTATCGTGTCAAAGATATAGGCTAATCACTATGTTTAAAAGGACAGGTGACTCTCGGTCCGGGGCGTACTTAGTGCAAAGATTGGCCAAATCGGGTAAATGCAGCTACTGTAGGTTCGGTCCGGGACGAGTTATTTAATAATTTAGTAGAGTATATAATATATGAGATCAATTAAACTATGTACTTATTGTAAATTTATTAAAAAAAAATATCTTGTTATACTTAAAAAGCATCCAATAGTGGTCATGAGTAGTAAAAGTGGTATTATATCAAACTTTTTATGGATGCAAGCGTACATGATTCCTATATTTCTAGCATTGTTATAAATTTTAATACTTGTACATAATAAGTAGGTACACAAACAACGAACTTATTGACTGCCGAATGATTAAAATCCCCCTAGTTATTCGTTACCTTAAAGGTCGCATGTGTGTCGCATGTGCAGGACGAGTTTAACCGTAAACTCGTCCTGCACATGCGACGTATAACACGCATTATGACACCTGAACAGGATCTGGCCTATACAATTTGTATGGTAACGAACACCCTGGTTATTCACCACGCTGTCTCACGCGTCACCGCGCCAGACTCGCGTGTTCCCATGTTATCCCACGCGTACGACGCTGTCACACACGTTTAAAGTGTCAAAGCGCGTAGATAATGTAAACGTCAGACGTCATAAGACGTGGGACCAGTGTATTTCAAACTTAAGAAATGTATCGATAACTATACCACATGTTTCCCATCCCTAAGCAATACGATAGGTCTGCAACCTGTCATTTCACTCGAACGTGAACAGGAAACGGCGCAGTGAACGCTCGTTCCTATATGTATCTAATATGTAATATTTACTTTTACAAAGAGGAAAGATTTTTTTGTATGTTTGTAATAAATAAACTGAAAAACTACTGTGCCAATTTCAAAAATTCTTTCACCATTGGTAAGCTACATTCACCCTGAGTAACATAGGCTACTTTTTATTCCGGTAATGTGTTCCCACGGGAACCGGGAACGAGTAAACTAAATCACGCGGGCGGATCTGCGACGATCAGCTAGTATGTAATATAATAGCATTACCTTCATGAATGAATGAGTAACGCGAAGTATTTGCACATAGCACATAGTCACACTACAGGTTGCCAAGTTTAAGTCGACATTTCAATAGGGCCACATGACATTGAAAAACGTCAAAAACGAGATTTCGGAACAATAAGTACGTACAATTAAATTTTTTTTTTGCCACACGTCAACTTATACTTGGCAAGCTGTACTTACACAGAATCAAGTTACCTCGAAAGAATAGATAGAGGTGCAGAGCCTTGTCAATCAGCAGGTGTACCACGTGATATACTCGTGTTGAGGCTCTGCCATGTACCTATATTATGCTGTACACACTCGTCGAGACACCCCGAGACAGGCCGAGTGCGAGTGTGTACAGGGCGCACTCGTCTCGTCTCGATCTTTTCTCGCTCTCTCGTTCTCATCTCGGATGCTCTCGGTGGTTTTATGCGCCCGAGTCAAACGGTCTCGTTGGCTCTCGCGAGGTAAATGAGAGAGAGCGCACATGTACACACTCGTTTTACGAATTTTCTTTGTATGGTAAATTAAAAGATTATAATAATAGGTCACGGCACAAAGACAAACAGCAGCAGCAATTTCTACGTCCATTGTCGCGGGAGTCCTACGAGACTCTGTGATTACGAGTGTGTACAGGCATACTCTCGATAAGAGCCTTGTCGGCCGAGACTCTAGGCGAGAGGCTCTCGACGAGTGTGTACAGCCGCCATTAAAGTTCCCAGTAGGGATGCCTGCTAACATTTAGTGGTATGCAATACTGGCTCTTTAAATTACAGAGTGGTTGTGGATTTTCCATGTATAGTGTCCAATAAAGGCAATAGGCTTGCCCTCTTTATTACGTGAGGCCAAATAAATTATTGGGAAACTGTGAGTGTTTAATGCAACTCTGCCTACCCTTTCGGGGATATAGGCGTACAAATATATATATCACTACTGCTACTACATATATATTATAAAACCTAAGTCTTATGAACTATGCTTAGATCTTTAAAACTACGCAACGGACTTTGATGCGCTTTTCACCAATGGATAGAGTGCTCGATTTGTCAAGCGAGCGAAGCCGCGGGCATCCACTAGTATGTTAATATACAATGCTTAAGTTTAAAGTTGTGCGACCGCCATAGTAGTATAGTTCACATACATTCTGACGAAATACATATTACGATATTCTTATTGTCATATATGGAGGTCAGACTGCTGAGTTGTCTGCCTGACCTGATGAGTCTTATCTGTAGGACAAAGCTTGGGAAATATCTGCTAACTTAGATAAGTTAGGTACTAACTAATATGGTTTTTATTTAAACCCCGAAGGAAAATAAGACGTTAACGAAATGTATGCAATAAAGTCCATCATATACGAAGGATTTACTTTCGGATGCAAATTCGTATCGTGTATGTATTGTGGCCTGAAGATGAGATGAGATGCTAAAACGGGAATGAACTGATGCGATTAGATCGTGTATGTGCACCAATCCGTTCAGGCAAAACTGCCGCAGCTTTGTCTGATTTAATCGAGCTTTTGGATGCTGCTATTAAACCACAAAGGGACTTCAAAGGACATGGGTAACAGCCTGTGGACCACTTATACTGTAAAGTCATACAACGCACTGCGTGTGCAATGTACTGTTGTTCTAATTTGTTAGTGACCTTCACTAATTAAGTAATTATACATAGTGAGTTCGATTCCCGTCTAGAGTAAATATTTGAGTTCTTTTAAGACTTTCGGGAATACCTGAACCTTTTCCAATCCAGTACATCTTCAGGTTGCTGGTGGGGCTTCCCCGCTATTGTAGTCCATCAGAAATGTTTGCCGCTACAAGAAGAGACGATTTCTATGCGCTTATGCGCAAAAAAGTGGCATCGCTGGTTGGGGGAGCCCCAACAGCATGCTGAGGGTGTTTGCTGGTAGGTTGGATGGAGCAGTCTTTGGTCAGTTCACTAAGTTGCACGTGTTGCACGGGACTTAGTGAATGAATCATCGCCTTATTCATTTTTCGTATATTTTATTGGATTTTATGTATTATTTATTTTTATTATTCTAATGGACTTTCATAATTGTCTGAATTAATAAATGAATTAAATTGAATTTAATTAAATACATCGTGTGTAACCGCGGCTGGCCGTTAGCACGTAAGATAATAATCATAGCAGTGCAGCACTTAGCTACAATCA